>NW_024121388.1:5581674-5958464 GCF_016745375.1 Pimephales promelas | reverse complement strand
TTACCCTCCAAGAGTGTAATCTAGAGACTAAGTCAAAGGCCACAAGTTAGCTGAGTTCAACTTAAGAATGCAGTTTGTCCCCATACCCACCTGCAAAACAATGAACAGCAGCAAAAAGCACCAATGCTGTTCATCATGCCTCCATAGTAGGACACCAGGGCTTCACGGCAACCTCTGGTCCAGATGTTTAGGTCCTCAGTGTGGTGGTCGTAGCTGTAGTGAGCAGAGTTGTTGGTCAGGTGATGCTGGATGCAGGGGCGAGGGGAGCCAGGGTTGCAGCAGCTGAAGGGAACGCTTTCCATCAAGTATTTGCCTTCCACGTTGCTCTGGATACGGCTAAGAAATTCCCCCAAAAAAGATTGAGAACTCTGTCATTAATTGGTTCATATTCTTGGATTTGGAATTTAAGATTTCAGGAGTGATGGGCTTAGAAACACATCTCAACAAAGTTGTAATCTTTACATTAACTTGACAAAGATGAGAATTCAATCTGATGATGATGAACAACACCACTTTTAAATTAGATTTGTGAACCTCCTTGGGATCAGTTATCACCTAAACGGTGATAGCCCCTTGGGAGGCCATCATTGGGGGCAGACTCCATGTTATTATTGGTGTGGATGGTGAGTAAGCTTTAAAGGACTTTGGAATAGGATCCTTCCTGATAGATTATCCAATCCATGGATCCATCTGCCCCCTTTACTCATTTCCTTTTTTATAAACCCACCAGCCAATTATCTACTTAACTACTTCAAAACATTCCCTTAAATTTGAATTCCTCTTGGCATTCAACATTACAGGTTTCAGTCTTTAAGAGGTCTCCGTTAGAACTTTTGTGTTATCTTTTATGTGTACTTTTTTGCAAACTACAGTGCCTTCTGGGTTGCGCTTCCTGAAGAGGAGAATAATATATACATCAGCTGATCTCTATCCACTTAGCTGCCTTAAACAAGATACAACTTCCCCAAATCCCACTGAACATCAGCCTTGATAACTTTATCCTAATACTTGGACATGTTTAAAGCATGTACCTTTTAAATTTGGCCACATATATAGTACTTGACATACATCTCGTTATCATAATAAAAGAAGTTGCACACAAATGATCCAGAATCTCTTCCACTTAGGTCCCTCACCACCTCTTATCTACGTTTTTAACTGAAAAAAAAAATATCAGTACTCACTCTTTAACTTCCTCATTGCTGAAGTCCAGGTAGCGATTGCTAATCCACTGGATCTCGAACCAATCCTTGTAGTTGTTGTTGCCGCAGCAACGGAACTCAATTTGGGTCATATCCAGTGTTCTCTTCATGAAGCATCGTCCCGGCGTGTCTGTGTCTTTGTAGTACTTCATTCCATTCTTCAGGCCTTCAGCCAGGGCGAAGTGCAGAGAGATCTGCATCAAGAAACACAGCAGAGCCGTGACAAAGAGGGCGATGCAGAAGACCACACATCCACACATGTACATCTTCAATAGAGGTTTCCACTTGGTGAACTTGACTGTGTCAAGGGAGTCATGGCACACTTTGCCCCCAAAAGCATTGACACCACAGGCCACAAGTCCCACCAGAATGAGCAGGTTGGGCACGAAATGACTCTCATTGTTATCCATAATCTCGCTTCTCTTGCGCAGCTCGATCTTGAAGAATATCCCCATGCTGAAGATGAGGATTCCAGCCATGACAGAGAGCCAGTACAGGAGCCACAGTCCTTGGGCAAGCTTGACCCGTTTGGCCAAGTCAAATTTCATAGGCATCAAAGCCATTTTGTTTTTGGTGTCTAATGAGTCACAAGGATATATTCACAGGGATTCTTCTTCAGTACGATTGCCTGTTATTGTAAGATTTGACGTGTTTTCTTATCCTTGTCGAAATTCTTGAAGACCTTGAACAGAAACGTTGTAGTCCAGAAGCTTAGTTTAGTAATCCGTCATCAAGGATGGCTGCAGAAAGGATTCCCCTTCTCATACCCATTCTGACCATCCACAATTTAAGAGAGTCCATAATGTTGACAACCAGAGGCCTCTTCCTCTGGAATTTCTCATAAATCCACCCAAATGGACCTGCTGGGGGGCAACGTGGCTTTTGCTAACGGCTCCCTTCCCTGCAAAAGGGGGTGGCCGGCTGAGGAGCTGTATGATTGTAGAATCCAGTTCCTCTACGTCATCCTAAAGCCCACTAATCAGCTCTTATCCCATTTGCAGATGAGCCGAGGACTAATCCTTTACCTTACTCTGTAATTGGTTAGTTACTTTAGCATCAGTTTCCTTTTTTACCTGCTGGTATTGCTGGGCAATGGCGTATGTAAGCAATAAGGTACGAGAGGCTGTTCTGTATTATGAATAAGTAAGCCCTTAATAAGACCCCTTCAGCCGTTACTTATTCACGAGACAGCACTTGCCTCGAGTACCTTATTGCTTTTATGAAACGGTTGCCACACAATACAAATATTAAAGTAATAAAACAAATGTATTAGTGCAACTTTCAATTAGTAAAATCACTAAAAGCCTTCCTTCCGCTAGAAAAAAATAGTCCCTGACCGTGAACAGCCAATGTTTAATATGCTTGAAAGCTCAAACACATAGGAACTGCAGTTGTTGCACAGCATTAAATAGAACCGTTGGCGTTGGGTGACTCGGTCATAGCCGTGTTTTATCATGAAGAAAGCACAACTAATTGACCAATCAGAATCAAGGATTTGAACTGACCGTTTTATAACTTTGGATAGTCTTCAGACCAAAGCATTATTGTCTGATAGCCCTTTTGTTTGTACCTTATATGGCTACTCAGACCACCGATTTGTTAGGATAAAATGCTCAAATGTACCCACAGGCGTAATTTCCTATTTGTTATGATTTTTAACTAAAATTAATTAAGTCACCTGTTGTTTCTGTTGTTTCATCGCCGACTGTGTAGCAAACACGTCGCGCGAAGTTCCTGGACGTGCGCCATTCGACACAGTCCTGGTCCTCCGTGGTTGCGGCACAGTCAGCGATGAGCAAAAAGACGCACGCCAGTATCAAGTTCTTTTTTGCAGCTTGAACGAACAAAAACACACAGGCTGTGCAAAATGTCAGTTTTGTCGAGTATTTTCACAAGAACAGTCAAGTCAAGTCGAGTCACATTTATTTATATAGCGCTTTTTCCAATACAGATTGTATCAAAGCAGCTTCACAGTGATAACATGAAAATAATACAACACAGATGATAATATTGTTGAATATTAAATGTCCCCTACTAAGCAAGCCAAGGCAAGGGTAGCATGGAACCAAAACTCCATCAGGTGATTGAATTGAGAAAAAAAAAACCTTGGGAGAACCCAGGCTCAGTCGGGGAACAGTTCTCCTCTGGCCAAAGAAGGAACAGTGATTACAAAACAATTTAGATCAAAACATTAAGAGAGTTTGTCCATTTTCATCTGTTTGTAAGTCAAAGTAATCACACTGGTTTGGAGACGAGATGTTGGGGATCAGTGTCGATGAGGGCGGCACTAAAGGATGAGTCGGGATGGGTCCAGGCACAGGTCCACCATAGAGGGTCCCTCGGGATAACCATAGAGGGTCCCTCAGCATATGGTGTAATTTAGACATATTTTTAAGATGGGAAAATGTGGTTCTACAGATACTAGACACATGACTTTCAAATGAGAAATTGGTATCAAAGAGCACACCCAGGATCCTAACCGACGACGAAGACTTAACAGAGCAGCCATCAAGTGTTAGGGAGTATTCTAGGCTTTTACGTGTGGAAGTTTTTTGTCCAATAATTAGAATCTCTGTTTTTTTCCAGAATTTAGTAATTTAGGAAATTACTAGTCATCCAATTTTTTATATCAGCAATGCATTCCGTTAATTTTGTGAGTTGGTAAGTTTCGTTAGATTTTGAAGAAATATACAGGTGGGTATCATCAGCATAACAGTGAAAGCTAATTCCATGTTTCCTAATGACATCTCCTAATGGTAGCCTGTACAGAGTGAATAGCAGCGGTCCTAGTACTGAGCCTTGTGGTACACCATACAAAACTTGTGATCAATAAGACATCTCTTCATTTAATGCTACAAACTAATAACGGTCAGATAAGTATGATTTAAACCATGCTAATGCAGTTCCACAAATGCCAACATAGTTTTCTAGTCTATTTAAAAGAATGTTGTGGTCAATTGTGTCAAATGCAGCACTAAGATCGAGTAACACTAATAGAGAGATACAAACATGATCGGATGATAAGAGCAGATCATTTGTGACTCTAATGAGAGCTGTCTCGGTACTATGATGTGGTCTAAATCCTGATTGAAAATCTTCACAGATATCATTACTTTCAAGAAAGGAACACAGTTGTGAGGATACTGCTTTTAAATAACTAATTCTGTAGGATCAAGTTGTGGTTTTTTTTACAAGTGGTTTTATCATAGCTCTCTTAAAGGTTTTTGGAACGTATCCTAGCGAGTCGCGACAAAGATGAATTAATGACTATGTGGGGAGGGAACTATGACGACAAAGAGTAAAACACCACCCCCGCAGAAAAAGATCAACTCCTACTATAACACGGCCGGTTTAGCCCCGCCCACCGATTCTCGCATTACACGCAATCACGCATAGCTAAATAACATAGGCCTACCTCATGATGACAAACCGGATCGATCTACCGAGCAATACGGGATATTGTGAAGTGCCTGGTTGTGAAAGACGACAGTCGCTGCATAAGCTTCCTCTGGATTCCAATAGGACTGCATGGATAAACTTTATTTTTAATGACGTTCCAGTTGATGAGGTAAAACGTTGTCTTCTGTTCGCATCATTTCACTGAGGATTGTCCTGTAAACAAGACTGGATTTGCAGACCGATTAAGAGTAAAGAACGGTGCTGTGCCGTCTATATTGTATCTGACAGGAATTGTGCAACACACAGACTTTGGGTCGAATCATTCCGGTTGCCATGTTACAACATTGGACGGGACTCATTATAATATGCAAAACTGTTATCCACTCACAGCAGTGGGCGTTTACTTCCAAGTCTTCAGTGCAAGACGCCCATAAAAATCCATCGTTTTTCAGGTAGGCTAAAAACTTGGACACAAAATTGCCTATTACTTATTCTTTTGAACGCAAAAACCAAGCGAATGTCATAAGTTGACCTCAGACAACAATTAAATACAATTTAAAAAGCCAGTTAATGACCCCTTTAAAGTTGTGTAGAGTGAAGCACCGGTAGTTCAAACATTTTCTTAATATTTCATTTATAAAAATAATTGAACAAGACTTTTTGGGGGCACATTTTTCTGTGCATGATACTTCTGCTAAGTGTAACTTAACAAATGTCCAGATGTCTTTAGCTCCGCAATTGGCTTCCATCTATGATATAATGATGAATGAAGGTAAACGTGACCGATGTGTTTATCCTATTGTCTAACTCGTCAAGAAGTTGGACAGGCCTCCTAAGATTATTATCACCCAGACATGTAATTGAACCATCCTTGTTCCCGGTCAATCCTCCCATAGCAACTCCAAAGTTATGGACAGCTTTACTTCTTCCATCAGAGTTGATTTTTACATGATGAAATGAGATAAAGCCACGTTTTTTAATCTCATTATCTAGTTGGTTAATTTCTGTTCCTCAACAAATCATGGGGAGATCCAGTCATACAACCCGTCAAGACAGATTTTGCTCCTAAGCCAAGCCAATGTACTTTGTCAAAGAGCAATTAGCTCATTTGACGGTTACCATGAAGAGCAAATCAACTTTCTGTGTTCACTACTAAACCCATTTGCAGCAATCACAAGTTCTTATAATTAGTAGTGAACTTCAAGTCCTTTGCCACTTTGGTTAAGCCTAATCAAATTTCTAAACATTGAAGATTAGGACTTTTGGTGGATTGACCCCAAGTCTTTTGTAGGGTCTCTTGCAGGAGCACTTGACCTGTCTTTGGGCTAAGAGCTAATTGGTTGAGTTGTAGAGTTTCCTATATGACAACCCAATCGGGCATCACCCCTGTAATTAGCCTGTGTTGGTCACATGTGACAAGATTACAGGGACTGATAGGATTTGAGTGACTTACTGTCAGATCCATTTAGAAGGACAAGTAGGCGCTGGATGAATTGCACGCAATGCTTCTACCCCAGAAAATGAGAAGACTGAGAAGTTTGTTTGGAGGCTCAAGTGTGCATGTGTGTTGGTGTGTGGGGAACTCTTGGTTGGCCGTTGTTATTGTGGGGCATTCTGAGCTCAACATAATACTGTTTCTTTTTTGTGATGGCCTCTTGTATGTTCTTTCAAATTTAATCTGTTTTGATTCCAGACAGAGTAGTATATAGTACTATAGTATGTGCTACTGCAGTACTACACACCCTTTAAAGTGAACTCTGTGTGCAATGACACCTTTTGGCAAGCTGTGAGAGTGGAGCACATCAACCACCCACTTTTTCAGTGGCTTTGGTTCTGGAAATATTTCTCCATTCATTGTGTTCATAGGGATTAAAGAAAAAAAAGTTCAAAAAAGACTTGAAAGCCTTGAACCAACCAGCTCCAAGATGGACAATGCAAAATTTGACTTGTTTTGACTATTTTAAAGAAATTTAATTTTGCGATTCTTTGTTGAAGTAGGCGGTCATGGCTGTGGTTTTATTTATTTATTTATTTATTTGCAATTTCCATAATAACATTGAATTGTTCTTGGTAGAGTTGTCTTTAAGTACTGACTTCGGTTACAAGCTTTCAAACGTTCCTGTGTGTATCTGTGTAAGCGCTCAATGAAGAGCGTCAAAGACATACCCGTCAACACTCCCGTTTTTCCTGGGTTTCTCCCATTTTTTTTTTTTAGCCCTATCTCTCGTCTCGGACCCCTCCCGGTTTGTTATTTCTCCCGGGAAACTCCCGTAATTTGCCTGGCCCAAACTCCTTTATGAATAATGTTTGTCTAATGATGACCAGTTGCCAGATTAGCATTAACCCTTGTGCATCCTTGTGGACATTTTTGTCCTTTTCAGTTTTGTTTTTTTGATCTCTTTGCCTGTGTTAAAGCTAACTGCAAAAAACTTGGCACAGGTGTGTATTTTTATTGGAATTTTACACCGTCATTTTCTTAAAAAAATAATTTTTGCATTAGGTACAAATTAAAAAATACTCCCTCTCAGCACCTTTTGGACAAAAATGTCCCCATTGAAACCCATTAAAACTGCCATTTTTAATCCCCGGTTCAGTTAACTATAAAATTATGCAATCTTTGTTAAGAGGCTTTCATTCTGATGGCAAGGCTTCAAAATTTTATTTTTTTACTATTTTTTATCAGATGGTGTCTTTTTTTTTTTACGTTTGGCCTATAAAACAAATGTCGCTTTATTCCTGTTTTCTGGTTCGGCATACTATAGAGCCAACTGGATAAATTATGCAACAATATTTGTGTGGGTGTGTTTGTATGGATGTCAGAGTGTGGTTAGTATGTGTGTTATAAAAAAAATATGTGTGTGTGTGTGTGCGCATGTGTGTGTTTGTCAGACTGAGAGAGAAAAACTGCAAATTCAAATCCAATCACTGTGAGCTCCAGTGGGGTTTTGCTGGGACCCAATGGGGAAAATATGCTACTACGCCCAAACAAACTGTTACCGAAAGCTCATTTTTTGAGATATCATCCTCAAATTTGGAACACAACCTATTTAGATTTATGGCTTTGATTTTATTGTAGTTTTGAGTTCAACCTGATTTAAAAAATATATATTTTATATAAAATATTATTTTATAAATAATTTTCATAAACTTATACCTATATAACTTTTTTTTTGGATTTACTTATTATTATTTTTTTACTTCAGCAATAATCTGCAAAGGGTCTTCTTTAAAATGATACCAAACTTAAGTCTGTGCTCCAAAGCGTCACATTTTTATGACAGTTTTTTGACATGGACATTTTTGTCCTCTTTTTACCTATGTGTAACTTTTTTTAATTTATGCACAAGGGTTAAAGGCATTATATTCATACACACCATTTACAATTTCAGCCCATTTGTCAGTTCAACCTGGCAACCTATGACCAAGTTGCGCAGAACATTGCGAAAAGTTCACCCTCACCCATGTTGTTCCAACCCCTTAAGACCTTCGTTCATCTTCGGAACACAAATTAAGATATTTTTGATGAAACCTGAGAGCTAGATCACTCCTCCATACTAGTCCATATGGCTTCTTGAGGGATTGAAACTTGCCGGCCTCGAAAATGATAAAAGACATCATTAAAATAGTCTTCAGTGGCTCAATCTTAACTTTATCAAACGACAAGAATACTTTTTGTGAGCAAAAACAAACAAAAATAACGACTTTATTTCAACTATTCACTTCCCTCTCTATGATCCTCTAGTCAGTTAACGTAGTGTGATAGCGTAGAGCTACGTCACACGTAGGCTCACTATTGGCCGACGCTGGTCAATTGTGTGATGCGTGTGACGTACAACAACAGATCATACGCTGTTAAACTAGTAACCTGACTCGAGGCCCACAGAGAAGGACATGAATAGTTGAAATAAAGTCGTTATTTTTGTTGTTTTTTCCACAAAAAAAGTTTTCTCGTCGTTTGATAAAGTTAAGATTGAGCCACTGTAATCACTTGGACTATTTTAACTATTTTGTCTTTAATAACTTTTCGAGGCCGGCAAGTTTCAATCCCTCAAGAAGCCTTTGGACTAGTATGGAGGAGTGATCCAGCTCTCAGATTTCATCAAAAATATCTTAATTCGTGTTCCGAAGCTGAATGAAGGTCTTACGGGGTCGGAACAACATGAGGGAGAGTAAATACTGACAGAATTTTAATTTTTGGGTAAACTAACCCTTTAAATGAGTTTGTATCAGTGTTAAAACTGGGATGTTTTGTTGTAATAAAATTACAAATTAAACAATATAAAGAAATATGAACACTCACCCCACAATCTCCCAGCCCCCCTCACAATAAAAATAAGGTTTCTCCTCACAATCATGATGTAGATCCACAGCTTGATCAATGAGTATGGAAGCACTATGATTACAATGACCTCTGATCGAAGTGTCACAAAATTATGAAATTATCTTACATTATGGGATTTTTTTCATTATTGATCGTACATCGTCCAGAGGTTTTATTTATTTGTATAGCTTGTATAGATATTAATATACGATCTCTGATCGAAGTGTCACAAAATTCTGAAATTATGGGATTTTTTCATTATTGATCGTACATCGTCCAGAGGTTTTATTTATTTGTATAGCTTATAGATATTATTAATATATTAGCTACTGATTTGTATCATAAAATATGATAATTATCGTACATCTGGCAACACTGATTGAGACCAACATTTTTGGTAAGACTTTCTATGAAGGCTAAGGGAGTTTGAGTGTGTCCATGTGCTTCACGGCCTCCCCCTGCGAGAGGAGCACATGTCTTCCTCTTCCTCACAGGACCATAATTGTCCTTCTCAGATAAATAAACAGGCCCTTGCAGTTTGTCTGCGAATAATCAGCTTCAGAGTTCATATCCACGCTCGCTTCAAAGAGTGGCAGTGCCATTCTTCCAGTTATTTTTTCATTTAGATTTTTTTGTTTTAACCAGGGCCACATGTTGCTCTGTCTTTCTGTACAGGAGATCATTCGAAGAGCTAAAGGGATACTTCACCTCTGGAAAGATGAATGTGTGTTTAAAATTGCTCATTTATGTAGAAGAAATGTGAAATTATTTTTGAATTTGGAGATTTCTAGACTGAGAAAAGCCAGAAAATGTATTTTTGGCTGATGTGGAAAGACAACAACTCCCAGAATGCACTTGCTTCGCTGCCCTAGGAGGCCACGAGCGCAGTAGTTAAACAACAAGTCTAGGCTACTAGTGAGTCTCCGTGATGAGTCTGCCCCAAAAATGTGTTTCGAGATTGCCCAAAATGTCCGGGATTCGGCTTTTGCGTTCTACAGTCGCCATTCATCATGTTTACTGTGGCGAGCGGGACGAGTGAGGACGGTATCGGTATCGATACTGATATCGATTCTTCAATCTCAAGAATCGATTAGTCATCCTGTTTCATTTGAATGAATGGGACATTGTATCGCGGCTGCGCGCATCCAAAAAATCTCAATAATCTTTGTCCTTTGTTACTATTGATATGAAACAAAGTCTCGATTTTCAAATTACGTCCATTTTCTTTAGAAATTCAAAAACATAAATAGCATTTTGGCGCTGTGGCGTGAGATCGCTCTAGAGTAGCAGCAGCGCTGATCTCTCTTCCGGGTTAATAATACCAGTCACAGCGCGAAATAAACATGAATGAGCATCTGAAAGTGTGTTAAAAGATTACAGACTTATCGAAATTCGTATCATGTCACATTGATTCGCTCAATCATCGTTTCAACCGTGGAAAGACGTCAGTTAAACAGCTTGTATTCAATGTATCGTCATATTTACCTCAGAAAACCCACATAAACTCGTTAGTCAGCTAAAAAAAATAACTCTATGAGGAGCATTTTGCTAAATATATACACCATATTACATATGCATTATAATCTTAATGTTCTTCAATATTTAATGCATATTTGAATAAATCTGGCAAGTTTTTATGACAGCCACCAATTAAATGTTTATTTCATATAATCTTCTTATTATAAAAATAAATCAAAGTGTAATTTAAGTGTTTGTATGGCTACAAAACAGTTCATTATTACCTTGATATTAGGCTAATGAAGCCTATAGGCTACAACTGACTCCCATATAGTTTACTGCATTAGTTAAGAGATTTGATTCCCTTGAGAAAATTTGCCATTAATTGTAACTGATATCCAAAATAATCAATATCGAATCGAAATGAATCGGAATCGAATTGCAAGCTTGTGAATCGAAATCTATTTGAATTGTGAAATTTGTGTCAATACCCAGCCCTAATGTTTACTGTGGTGAGCCGGACGAGTGAGGGCCGCGGGAGAATGGCGCGAGTCATGTTTACTGTTGCGAGCAGGACGAGTGAGGTTGCGTGATTACCAATGAGACACCGTCTCGTATCTCTCACGGAGGAGCGGGAATCATCTGCATCGAAGAATCTTTTTTATGTATGAAGCCAACACTTTCATAGATAGATAGATTAATAGGTGGATAGATAGATGATAGGTGGATAAAAAGGTGGATGGATATGGTCTGTATCAGTAAGTTGGTGACAGAATAAAAAGAGAGAGGTAATGATGAACAGACAGAGGAAGCTGAAGAGGATTGGTGACACATAACCATTGTGCTCTGGATGAGGGGAGGGGAGGGGCATTACAAGAATTTCATAACAAGCACAAGGGCATTAATATGTCAGGGGCTCATTGGAAGCAGATGTGTGATTTATTTTTACAGGCTGGTAGTTTGGGTCGTTGCAACAGGCACTGAAGCTATTCTTCCACCGCTTCCCTCGCTCACCTCCTCCTCCTCTTCCTCTGATGAACAACAGCCCATTTCCCTCTGCTACTGTCGTCTTCATCATCATCTTCTTCTGTTCCACATTTTAGAATAATGGTAAAGTCATCAAAATGAAACACGGCCATGAGCTGCGCCTTTGTCTGGATTCCAGCTCTGAACATAATTCCAACCAATTATTTAAATTTTACTATATGAGAAGAAATTCATATGTATATACACTTTATTTGTTTGCAACGGTCAAGTGTATACAACTCTTTATACTCTGGTAGTGTATAATATGTTATATGTCCACTAGATGGCGACTGTGGCATGGAGGTTGTCATTTTAACCTTTCAGACTCTGAAAAGCTCACTTTTATTATCCTAAAAAGAAACGTGTCTTTTATTGAATGTTTACAATAGCTTCTTTGATAGATACATAGAAAGAGAGGTTGGTAAGGAGTTAAAGAGCTGTCTGTGTTCTGGATTGACGTGTACTTTTCCAGACACATGTGAAAGAGTGGAGCATTTAGAGTGACAGTCTGATGGGAGGAAACGGCCCATTATTTAATCAATAGAATTGCATCAATTTGTGGAAAATTTGTGTCCAGTGAAAACAAACGAACAGCCAGTTCAGCAAAGAGGCAGATTTTTCTTTTGCGTGCCTCAGAGCACATGTGAGAAGGGCTTCTCACGGTGTGTATCTGTGCCTGTGAATATCTTTGCCGTCAGTTTTCTTGCTCTCTGACGCTCATGTGTCCAGACTTGGCCGACGCTCGGGTACAAATTGAGTCGTCACACTGGGTGTCAATCTGTGTCAAGGTCTACCTGCTCATACCTCTCGCGACTCTTGCGTGTATCTCCAGCAGGGTCGACGAGTTGATGTCAGTGTGTGTGACATTAAAGGATTAGTTCACTTTTGAAAAAACTTTTGCTGATAATTTACTCACCCCCATGTCATCCAAGATGTCCATGCCTTTCTTTCCTCAGTCGAAAAGAAATTTAGGTTTTTGATGAAAACATTCCAGGATTTTTCTCCATATAATGGACTTCAATGGGAACCGGATGGTTCAAGGTCCAAAAGATAGTGTTAATAACTGTTTCAGATGCAGCTTCAAATGTCTTTAAACGACACCAGACGATGAATAAGGTTCTTATCATGCGAAACGATCGGTTATTTCAAAACTTATTCCAAAAATGTAACTTTTCTAAGGACAAATGCTAGCCTCGCTCTATTCTTTGAGGCGCGTTTGTAACGTCACGTAATACGTAATTACGTTCAAAAGGTCACGGGCGACGTAGCCGGAAGTACAGAATCAAAATCGTCCGACATCGTTGTTTTCCCTTTTAATTCCTTTTTTGTAAACGGCGTTTGAGTTAGTTTTCACGTTCAACCTGTGAGTTCAACTTGTAAACACTGACTCTGTACTTCTGGCTACGTCGCCCGTGACCTTTTGAACGTAATTACGTACTACGTGACGTTGCAAACGCGCCTCACAGAATGGAGAAAGGCTAGCATTTGTCCTTAGAAAAGTTACATTTTTGGAATAAGCATTGAAATAACCGATCGTTTCGCATGATAAGACCCTTATTCATCGTCTGGTGTCGTTTAAAGACATTTGAAGCTGCATCTGAAACTGTTATTAACTGTCTTTTGGACCTTGAACCATCCGGTTCCCATTGAAGTCCATTATATGGAGAAAAATCCTGGAATGTTTTCATCAAAAACCTTCATTTCTTTTCGACTGAGGAAAGAAAGACATGGACATCTTGGATGACATGGGGGTGAGTAAATTATCAGCAAAAGTTTTTTCAAAAGTGAACTAATCCTTTAACCCTAGAGGGTCAAAAGGTTGTGTTGGGGGATGGACTTCACCCATTGTGACTAAGGCTCATTTACACCTGGTATTAAGATATGTTTTGGCTTGGTCAGTGTTTATTCTTTCAGGACCTTTGGAAATCATTTGGTGGAGTGATATGGATATGTAATGCGGTCAAATGATTGCACACCTTAGAACGCTCGCCAACCAATCAGATTCTAGCATTCAACGGCCCATTCCGTTTTTGCGGTCGCTCTATATATTCCTATGACATTGTTGTCCAGGAGTAATTCGCTTTTGAAGTGGATTTACTTAATGTAAAGTTATCATGAGGATTGTAATGCTTAAAGCAGATGTCAGAAAATGAGCCGTTCATTCATAAATGTGCAAGATCGCTGTGAAAATACAGACCGCAAGACAAGCGCAGAAAAGTGGCGGGGCCACATAAGGTCTATAAGAGTTTTAATGCAAATTGATAGATTTTTGAATGCTTCTGCGTGCCAGTGGATAAAGATGAGCCAAGAAGAAGTTGATTCAAGGACATGGAGAAGACAGAGGAGAACACCTCTCGCCTTGTGCTCAGATAGGCAGCCAGAAGTGCAGTGCTGTCAGGCAGATTTACGTCAGGCTAAAGGCGGTGGAATAAAGCTGTTAATGGGGCTTACTCTTTACTGTCCATCACTCTGGACTCGCTATTGAGGCTCTGCCACAGCAAACATTCCCCACATACACACACACACCTCACAGAGACTGGGTTACGGGCACATAAATCCAGTGGAACTTGTGAAAACTCTCCTATAAATTCACATTCCAAGAATTAAGGATGCTCAGATACAAGAGAATCTGTTTATATGATGAAACGGCTCCTTGTAAGGAGGATTAAATTCTTCTAAGGTCAGTAGAGACTGAAAGCGCATTCCTGGTTGCCTTCCCGATGTTGCAGAGGACGAGTGACTCCTGCTCTTCCCATACAGCTGTAATAACACTATAAGAGATTTAATGCCATCCCTGACACTCACAAATTCATCTTTGTAGGGTCTCTCAATGGATTGTTGGCTGTCTAAATGGAGTAAAACCCGCTTGCTTACCTCTTGTTAACAACCATGTCGAACTGATCTGAATCAGATGTCCAACTGAACCGAACTGAACCGTGTCCAACGTTACGCCGGAAGTGATCTCTCGCGCGTCTACGTCACGCATTGTTTACACGGAGATTTCGGAAGTTTTACCTTTCATTAAATATATTTAGATATATCGAAATCGGCTTCCATTGTGATTACCCGTATGTCTAAATATGTTTAGTTAAAGGTAAAACCTCCGACATCTCTGTGTAAACAATGTATGACGTTGACGCGCGAGAGATCACTTCCGGCGTAACGTTGGAAACGGATCAGTTCGGTTCAGTTGGACATCTGATTCAGATCAGTTCGACATAGCTGTTAACAAGAGGTAAAAAAAATACATAAATACTGTTCGTTTTCTCACACAAACCGCTCGTTTCGTGTCTTAGGCCATCAATGTGTACTTACATTTACGAGTCATTAAATCATGTTTAATCTGGACTTCTCTGTGCATGCAATTTGAGGTGGACCCCCTAAACCTGCATTATATGACTGACAGACAAAACCGGTTTGACCGAAAAATGTCAAAATTGAAAATACTGTGGAAACAAAGACACCTACATCTTGAGGTAAGATAAAACATATCAAAGATTAATTTCAAAGTGAACTATCCCTTTAAGTCAACGGCGTTCATAAACATGCTGAAAAGCGATTATCCGTGTTGATAGCACGCCAAAAATGGAAATATGAATTGGCGTGTCATACATATGCCATTTCATACTGTACATTTTTTATCAAAAAGCATTTCTAAAAGCAGTACAAAATACTATCATGATATTAATGCTTAAATCAAATGAAAATAATGATAAGATGCAGAAAATAAATGGTTCTGTCCCCTTTTCATTGTAAAAGCAAGTAGCACTAATAACTTGCAAATAAGTAGCAAATAAAGAAATAAAACCTAACAATAACTTCCTATGCACACTCATTGACTCCTTCTGATATTATGTAAGCATTACTGAAGTCCATATTTGTCCAACGAAACACATTTCTGGCTCAAGAGTCCTTACAAAAAACAGGTTTAATTAGGTTTTGTTATTGATAAATCATTCATTCACAACCATTTGAAAAAAAAAATGGAGTTTTTACTTAATTGTATTTAGTCTTCTCATTAACACCATTATTCGTTCGTTGAGACATTGCATGAAAATGATGAATAGCCAATAATTCACCTCACCGGTTGCTTAAAAGTCACGTCAGAATGGCTGAGAGAGAGATCTTGGTAAAAAAAATTAGCTTGGTAAATTGTTATCCACACGATATGGATTCCAGCAATGCTCTCTCTGGTAGAAAGCCTAAGACTTTCTGCACGACTGGCTTGGAAAAGTCTTAACGAAGAGGGAGAATAACAGAAGAAGACATCAGTCCTGATATAAAAGAAGAAACTCCTTATCTTGAACTGAAAGTGAAGGAGACCTCACTGTTGCACTTGAGTGGCTTCCAAGAGATTTGTTACATTGTGAGTTTCACTCCTGCTTGGAGAATATAAGCTCACGATCGCCAGAAGGGGCCTTGCGAGGGGAGTCACCTTTGGGCCTCAGATTATATTCTTTGTCCCCATTCCAAGATTCCTTGTGCGGTCGAACGAGACTTGAAGGAGACGCAGAGGAGCACAGATGAGATGAGCAATAGATTACAGACTGAAATGAACTTCCCTCGAGAGAGAGACCGAGTGAGAGATAGCAGTCTACAGCTGAAGGCCTGGCTTCGGGTGAAGGTGAAAATGAACAGCAATAAAACTGACAGAGCTTATCTGTGCGCTGCGGAGACGAGACCTAAACCTGTTGTGCGTGCTTTGCTTTGGCTTTTACTTGGGCAGGAAACAACATGGCCACTCTTGATCTTTGACTTCTCACCTCTGACCCCAATGAATCACGAAGCTAAAAATGGAGTGTCTACCACAAGAAAAAAGGAGGGGTTGAATAGCGTGGAATAACTGACAAGTTTGTATATTCACATAACCGTGCAATGTGTTTTTTTTTTGTGTGTCCTATTTCTAATCTAATAAAGATGTATAGTGTTTGAAGCCAAGTTCTGCTCTGCATATTTGGATAAATCATTCCCACCGAAGCATCTTTCCCAATTATTATCTCCCCTGGCTGACGCACACATGGATTTTGAAACAGTATTTTCTTCTAAAACAATCCAGTCAACTTTAAAAAATACATATATTTTTTTACAGTTTACAAAGCTGCTCAGACAACTCTTGGACTTTTTCTTGAGTCACTGATGTGTGTGTGTGTAATGGTTGAGCACAGTGGTTAATAAAGAGGAAAAAAGGGCTCATTGTGGCACTGGCGATGTGTTCACTCCCCGGGATGACCTCTGACCTTTATTAAACTGTAATGAGCGACAGGGCTGAGCGCTCTTATCTCAGACCTGTCACACAAACACTAGGCGGTGTTGGGGGATAACGAACTGAAAGGAGTGATGGTACAACTTCATGATATTGTTCAGCTGGGGGAGACAGTAGGACGGCTATAGTTTTTGTAACTATTGCACACAAAGATCTTAGCGGGCTGACCCGCTAGTTTCAGTCTGGCATACTTACATGTGGACTAGCACTTTCAGTATTTGTACTGGCCATAGAATGATTAAAGGATTAGTTCACTTTAAAAAAAACATTTGCTGATAATTTACTCACCCCCATGTCATCCAAGATGTCCATGTCTTTCTTTCTTCAGTCGAAAAGATGAAAACATTCCAGGATTTTCTCCATATAATGGACTTCAATGGGAACCAAACGGTTCAAGGTCCAAATGAGAGTTTCAGTGCAAACTGTTCAAAGGGCTTTAAACAACACCAGACGATGAATAAGGGTCTTATTTAGCGAAATGATCGCTCATTTAAAAAATAAATAAAAAGGTTTAAGTTTTATAAGCACAAATGCTCGCCTTGCTCTGTACTGTGATGCGCGTTCGTGACTCTCCCGTTGGAACTCTTTTGTGAACTTTTGAATGAACGAAATGACGAAATGCAGTATTTCTTGTTCCCTCTGTTGTGTACGGCACATTTCATCAAATGTATAGTAGTCTTTCATGTATGCAGAAAATATTATACAAGATACATGAGTATGTTATATATGTATACCAGTGGAGATTTCTTTAAGACTGCAAGGGAAGCTCAGCTTCCCCTATAATGTCAAAAAAAATAATGGTCAAATGTGTACTATTGTGTTAACATTTTATTGAGTAAAAATGCGTTAGAACGCGGTAATCTCGAAGACGAGTTCGTTCAGAATAAGCTACAAATAGCAGGTCGGCTGACTTGATCTCCTTCTCATGCATACCTGTAGCGCGTCACAGTGCATGCATTTTCTTATGGCATTTCCCCGTTGAAGCTCGGCGTCCATTGACTTCAATGGGGCTGCTTTGAACAGTTTTTTTCAGTGCTGTTAAACTAGACGGTCATTGGATAAATGCTGCGATTATGTCCCGCCCACGGACGGCGGGCGTCTCTGGGGTGAATAGGGAAGTGGGCTGGCCTGGCGTCCGGGCGTCCGCGTGATGATTGGAGGATTGCATCTCCTTTTGATTGACAGCGATTTCACCCAATAAAAAAATCGCTGACGCGGAGGCTAGTTTAAAGACTTCGAGCTCAGTCTCGTTGCGGATTTTGTGTGCATTTTACTCGAAAGACGAACTGCTGTAATATATTTCTTAGTATTTGCAATTTTCATCAGATATTTCACAGTTCAACCTAATTCCCACATTTCTTCCGTCGATGTCAGGTGTCTTGTTACATGTGCGGGCGTCGTGTTTGAATCACGGCACATCTGTCTAGTTTGGTTTCACTTTTGTGTTGGGATTCGGACATGCATTCTCCGCGTGTTTGTTTTCGGTTGTGAGTGCACAGGATGACCTTATGGTCGTACTCATGCGTAACGTTAGCGTTCTGTCTTGTCGTGTTTGCTCTGTTCAGTGTGTTGTGTAATGTGTAGCACATGGCTTGTGTTTACATCAACATGCTTTCATGTTGGCATGTTCTGTGTGAACACGTGTCTTATGAGTGTTCTCATCGTTCTTCAGGTTTAATTTTGTGTGAGCACAATTGCTTTTTAATTTATTTTATTGGTCATGTTTGGTATGAGCACATGGCTTGTGCTTGTCATGTGTTTTTCCTTGTGCCATATGTGCTTTCCTGTCATTGTGTCGACTCCCATATTGTTTCCTGATTATTAGTTACCTGTCCTCTCTCGTTACCTGCCTTTTTTTGCTCCCAATTTATTCCCCTTGTTTGTTTTTTGTTTGTTTTTTATCAATAAAATAAAGCCCATCAACTCTGCATCGAGTCCTCGCTCTTTTCACCATCCCCACACCTGACAGTCGGGTTTAAAAAAAAGAAGAAAAAAGAGCTTCCCCTCTTTGAAAGACCAGCAGCCGCCACTGATGTATACAAATATCGGTACGTTTTCAAATGTTTTAAATTAAGTCTCTTATGCTTATCAGGGCTGCAATTATTTGCTTAAATATACAAAACAATCAGTAATATTGTGAAAAAGTATTACAATTTAAAGTAACTGTTTTTTTTTATTGGAATATATTGTAAAATGTACTTTATTTCTTTGATCAAAGCTGAATTTTCAGCATCGTTACTCCAGTCTTCAGTGTCACATGATTCTTCAGAAATCATCCTGCTAATTTGCTGCTCAGGAATTTGCTGCTTTATTATTATTATTATTATTATTATTATTATTAAAATATAACAATTCTTGGGATACATCTCATTTAATTTCCTTATTTATTTATGAAGCACATTTGCGGTTGACCTGTACAGATCATTATACTCAAGTAAACAGATTATAATATAAAATAACGAACACGAAAGCAAATAATTCATTGAAAACCACCATAAATAAAATATGTTTTAAGCTTTGATTTAAAAAAGGAGTGTGATGGCACCAATCGGATCAATACTGGTAGGCTATTCCAGAGTTTAGGCCTGCTATCACAAAAGCTCGGTCTCCTTGATGTTTCAGCCTAGATCTACGGACCGAGAGCAATCCAAGCTTGCCAGGCATAAGTGACCTAGATGGGTTAAAAATCTGTCAAACTGGGGTCAGAGAATATTACCCAGAGGGAAGTATTATAGCATTCCTTTATTCAAAAGGGGCATTATTAGGCTTTCAGTCAAACACTCAGCTGATACACTGTCCTGCTGTAGAGTTGATCTTTATCTCGATGAGGACATTTGCGGACCATATGAACTGATAAAGAGAAGTGCTTCTCTTTTAAATGAGTTGAAGAGATCTAGTGTGGAGGTTCAGTTAAAGGGATACTTCAGGATTTAGCATTAAGCTTTGTTTTAGTAGAAAACCAGTAGTATTTTTGAATTACCATGCAATATCCCCCTGAGACGAGAGATTTGTGTATTTTTTTTTTTTTTTTTTTGTCCAGAGGCCAAACATGGGCTGTCCTGCATGCTCTCAACCCGCCCATAGAGGGTGATCTCACTCACAGAATGAACACATAGTGTTGGCCATCTATATGGAGGCTAAGCTAGCAGGCTCTTGTTCTGTGGAGAAAGTTGAGTAGTAGGGGTTACCATCCTCTTTTTCCCGGACATGTCCGGCCGTCGATGTCCGGGATCAGCTTTTGCTTCTGCAGTCGCCATTCATTGTTTACATGCACAGCTTTTGTTTCAATCTAACTGAATTCATTCTGATTGGTGAATCTGAATGTAGTGTTTACATGAACGCTCAACAAGTGATCGGTTGATGTGTGTTTTAACATTCCTAAGAAAATCCCCGCTCCTCCGTGAGAGATACGAGACCGGTGCGTTTCACAGGTGTCGCTCATCGGTAATCACGCCACCAACCTCGCGTCGTTCTCCCGCGGCCCTCACTCGTCCGGCTCGCCACAGTAAACATGACTCGTGCCGTTTCTCCCGCGGCCCTCACTCATCCCGCTCGCCAGTGTTGTACTCGAGACCACCTCACTCGAGTCCGAGTCGACACCGAGACCAGAGAGAGTCGAGTCCGAGTCAAGACCGAGTCCAGAGAGTCGAGTCCGAGTCAAGACCGAGTCCATAGAGAGTCGAGTCCGAGTCGAGTCCGAGACCAGAGACGGTCGAGTCCAAGTCGAGACCGAGACCAGTGAGGGTTGATTACCTAATTTACTTTTATTTACTTAGAGAAATCCTTTTTTTTTTTTTTTTTACTGAATTTACTTAGAGTTTAAAAAATATGATCAGTTTAGGGTAAAAAGGCCGCATAGTAGGTGGTGTTAAAAGTAATTTTATTACAATTTGTCATGCGCAGTTGCGCACTAGAAAATCACCAATCACTGGGTGTGTCAATCAATTTAAAGAAATATTTTATTAACATACATTAATAATCATGAAAAATATTTTGAATTGAACTCGAGTGGACTCGGGAACAATTCTGAGTCCTAAAAAAAAAAAATGTTCGAGTACGAGTCAATTCCGAGTCCAAATGGACACGAGTCCATGACAAGACCAAGACCATTAAAATATGGTCTCGAGACCGAGTCCGAGACGAGTCCGAGTCTCGAGTACTACAACACTGCCGCTCGCCACAGTAAACATGACTCGCCCGTTCTCCCGCGGCCCTCACTCGTCCCGCTCGCCACAGTAAACATGAGGAATGCCGACTGTAGAACGCAAAAGCCGAATCCCGGACATTTTGGGCGATCCCGAAACACATTTTCGGGCAGACTCATCACGGAGACTCACTAGTAGCCTAGACTTGTTGTTTAACTACTGCGCTCTGTTACCGGTAGGCGTGGCCTCCTAGGGCAACGAAGCAAGTGCATTCTGGGAGTTGTTGTCTTTCATCCACATAAGACAAAAATACATTTTCTGGCTTTTCTCAGTCTAGAAAGCTCCAAATTCAAAAATAATTTCACATTTCTTCTACATAAATTACCCATTTTAAATACACATTCATCTTTCCAGAGGTGAAATATCCATTTAATAACGGCTTAAAGTTGCGGTATGGAACGTTTGCCTCTCTATTGCCATCTTTGAAACATAAAATTGTTGTTTTAAGAGTTTTTTTTTAAATGTATGTGTTTTAAATATGTGGGTTGTGCTTCGGCACTGCGTGTTTGAATCTGTAATCACCACATCAGAGTTGATCTATCATTGTGACAATTACAGTAGAAGTATGTCCTGCTAGGCATATCACCCAAAAATTCATCTGAACAAGTAACGTATCTGCCACTTTTTTCCTGACCAAATAAAAACATAAATGTTTAAAATAAACCCTGTTTAGATCTAATGATTTCTCAGTCAGATCAGACCACGCATTGCAAATTAGCTAGCTGTTGAGCTAACATCTCTGTGTCAGTCTTCAGTCCCCACAGAGTTCAAGACCTCTAGAGAGCCATGAAGTTATTTACTCTAGTTTTAGCACAGGCTCTGTCGCGTTCCTTTCTGACTGGAGGGTCTCCGCAGCTTGAGCTTTTCCTGCTTTTGGTTGATTCCCCAGATGTCTTTGCTTGTTGTTCGGACCTTTCTAGATTAAAATCAGCATCTGCATTCTTAGAACACGCCATATTGTAGCCGGGTCTTGGTCTTCTTCTTTCTGTTTACTGACGTGACACAACCATGCCAAGACGAACAAAGTTCGTCTAAGGTTTAAACTTCAGGTTGTGCCTTACACAAAGCTGTTAGATGGCTTCAGAAGAGTTGGTAAATAGAGATTGAGGCATATAGATTTATTTTATGGAAATGTTGTGCATGAGTTTCAAAGCTTTTGAAATCCTTGTTTTAAAAAGAGCAGCCATTACAATAAAAAATTTATCTCTAAAGTGTTCCTTAACTTACAATTTGGCACCCTGTTTGCTTCTTTATTTTCAGGAATTGAACTGGCATTCAATTGATCCTTCGCAAAGTCCCGCCCTCTTCGGTTACTGTTGCTAGGTCCGACAAGCCATGCCGCTCACACGACACACATCATGTTCTCTGTACAAAAATACTTTTATAATGTATTTACTATTGTCTCTTTAACGTGTCTACATGAACAAGGAATGTTGTTTCAACCGCGAAAATGTATGTCAGTTCAAGTCCACCCGCATTATTATTTACTGTAGATATAGGCATATAGAGGCAGATGTGAGTGAACAGCAGTCGGACTGAGCCGAGATCAGCAGGGCAATAACAGTCTCCATCAGTGTGTGTCCTCCTGTCTCTCCTGGGCTCTGTCTTTAATAAGGGATAATGGTTCATCGGGCACCGTTTCCTACAGGCAGGCTTAAAAGACATTTTCTCCTTATTACATGCATGATTTTAACTGATCCCAGAAAAGCAAACAAGTGTGGTCCCAGCGGAGCGCTCCCATTTGAACTGCACTGAGACCAGCCGGAGGGGATGGAGGTGGTAGGGGAGGGGGCAGGAGACACAATGATGCCCTTTGTTTTGGGAGGTGAGCGAGAACAAGTCTCAAGGGCACACACATCATTTAGCAATGCATCCAATTTTCTCTTTAACACAGCTGATTTATGAACATCTAAACTGAGATGCTTCATTTGTGCCGGGTAATACTGCATCGAAGGCAGTGTACCGAACACACACGTGTTTTTTCTCTCTCGACTCAGTGGAAAATGCATCTCTGGATCCCACTTCCAACTCACATCATCAGCAATATTTAAAGAGCAATGAAAATGACGAAAGTGAGGTTTTAAAGGGCAGGCAGGCTGTCTGTCTTGAAACGAATGAGGAGAAAAGACATTCACTTCTGCTTTTATTCTGTTGGGTTTGGACCCGAGCGGCTGCATTAGATCATCAGCAGATGTCAAAGTCTTCTGTCATCTGCCAAGAGAAATGGGAACAGAAAAATGAAGTGAGGGAGGGATAGAGGGAGAGAGCGAGAAAGATGAAGGTCACTGTCTGGAGAGGAAGTGGAAGTAATGCCGAGATGAATGCTGTGCTGAAGTTATGTCTCATGAATTTTTGACTGACGCATAAGCTGTGATGGACATGATGCAATTACTTTACTGCACAGTTTACAGTAATTTCCTCAGCTTTTTCATTGTTTCTCTATGTAAACATGCGCTAGACAGACATCTGACCAATGCTCAGCATATCACATCTTGTTCAGCGCCTCGCACTCGAGATCCTGCCATCTCTGACTCATCAGCACTGCGGCCATTACTGTAATATTGTGCATCATCTTGTGTTTTCCCTGCAGAAAAATCCAGCATTGCTGGACACCAGCTTAGGCTATGTTTTGGATGCTGGGACCAGCATGGGTTGCTGGTTTGGTGGTCCCCATTAGAGGAAGCAGGGACCAGTTTTGCTTGAGAACAGACTGGTCCACCATTTAGATTCTAGACCCTCTCTAAATCCCACTCTAACCAGTCTAGACCAACATGGAATTTATGATGATTTATGCTGGGTTTTAGGGTTTAAGTAGCCTGACTTCGTCATACTCATAATCTATTGAGAATGAGTCTGAAACCGCTTCATTAGGATTATGAGGCGTATCTTAACCGAACCAGGAAAAAAAAAACCCCTCTGCACTCAATTGGATAGTCGGTAAACCTACAACCAATTAGAGCAACGCAGTAAGTCAACTCCTTTGCATAGTGCAGTTTTCAACTATAGAACTTACTTATTTTAGAAGTTAAATAACGAGTGTTGCTTCTTTACTTACTCCTCCATGAGTGTGACCAAAGGAGAAACCACAACGACCACAGGCTTTCATTACGTCCCATCTTCTTAACTTAGCGACCGTCAGAGCCAGCTGATAAGTTACACTTTTCCCGAATCATGTAGGAACGGCGCCAAAAATATCTTTCCGATCGTCAAATGCCTTGATTGCAGTTCTCTGTTTGTCTATTAAAATTAATGCGCTGTCGATTTATTTCACAACAGACGCGACGGCGGAAACTATACATCTCAATTCTCCAGCTCCAGTCATCTTTGAGTGAAAACAGTTAAGCACTCTTTGATAACGTGATGATTACGTTTTTGCAGATCATCTGTCCATCATCGTTTAAAGCCCGCCCTGGCAATTTGAGTGGCCCGTTCATTTCTTGCCTGATCATGATTACTCCTCAATGGATCGAGTCCAGACCGAACTTCCCGACCAAAAAATGTTGTGAGCGGAGTTCGGGCTGGCATCCAGGCTAGGGTTTAAGAACAGAACCTTGAAAAAAAAGGTCAGATTGGACAAATTGCACGCTTCTCCTCATCCATGTGCATGAATAGACCCCTTTTCAGTTGGTAAACATAGTGACGTTTTTTTTGTGGGTGGAGGCAGAACGGTCCCTCTGGCTGCTTCTCTAATGCTAGTTAGCAAGTATTGTTAGCTTGTTTTTTAACAATGACTGGAGAAAATCCGATTTTATCTTAATGTGTAAGGTCACTCAGTGTCCAGGACCGCAATTGTTATTTCCAAAAGTTAGTTTTACCGGACGGAAACCACATTGGCCGACCCGTAGCCTTCACACGCTCACTCAATGCATGGACAATCTGACAGGATTAACGTTACGTTACCTCGGTTGAGTGGCCTGACTTCTACACCTACCTTATAGAGAAACCGATTGTTAAGAGAAACTGTGGGCATATACATTTTTAGATGCCTATAACTATGTGCTGAATGGTCCTGCGCAAGACTTGTGTGTACGATCCGCAGTTCTGCCGAGCCAGTGCCGAGACGACGACAATATTATGGTGCGATTTTAATGATGTGATTATTTTCTATAAATAAAAATTCCAGGTACAGCATATTCATTTTTCATCAATTCTTGCACCAAACAACACAATAAGATTACATTTAATAATAGTAACAATAATTTAATCTTCTTATTTTGTAGCCGAATCTGTGCTGGTTTGTATTGGCTAGCTTCCAGCTAGCGTTGTGACGTAACTGTGCAACGTCGGTGCAAAAGGGGTCTATAAAAACTGATGACTGAAATCACAGAGATTACCGATATTTTGGTACAGGTGTGTGAATGGCATCTTACCAGTAAAAACACGAAACACCATTGATTGTGTTAACAGTATGATATATTTACTAGAAAACAAATCTGGCCATTTTACGATAATTTACCGGGTTTAATGTGCGAAAGGAGCTTTAGAGGGTACTCTGACGCCGGGACACACTCCCTCAGCCGGACTGAGAGGCAGAAGAGCGGCTGCGTGACTGGATTAAGGGGAAACTGTGAAAACGTGTAAAACAAACGATTACCAGTTTAATCTAAAGGTTGGACTCGATATAGTGTTCATTACAACTTACCAAAGATCCAGTGATCCGTGGATAATGACATGCAGCAGGAATCATGTTTCCTGACATTTATATGTGCCTGATTTAGACACCGATACATAAAGCAAATTTGCCTATGAACGCTTTATATAAATACATTATAGCAAGGTCTAAATCCGGGTGATCACTCATATCAATGTTACTGTATGTATATATCATCATACCATCCAGCCCTAAAACTTGTAGCGTTTTTTGTCAGCGTTTATTTAAAATCCATCAAATTATGCAGAATATATGATGGTAAATATTTAGTTGATGAGTTGTCATTACAATATATAACAATACAATATATAGGGTATGATTTTACAAATGATAACTGCAAATCCACCTTTCGCTGACAGGAGTCCAGTTGTTTTCTGTGAATTGCAGCAATACATTTGCTTCTCTGTTCTGTAGCTTTCGGCAGTCGGTAAAAATATTCCTCAGATTTCTTGTCAAATCTAGTTGTACAGTCAATCGCAAAGCAAATGTGTTTTGAATGTTTTTCATAGCATTAACGCTTAAAACCAATGTCTTTTTGCCACTCAGTGTGTGTAACCGCAGTCACTCCAGCCAACGGTGCATTGTCCGGTTATTGCTAGGTAGTTGCTTACTGGCCCAAGTCAATAGAGCCCCTCCTTAAGGCCATCCATCCATTTTTCAAAACTGCATGTCCTATGTAGGATCATGTTGATGCTGAAGCTTTCCTCATCCCTTTGGGACCGAAAAAAAACACCCTGGAGGGATGTATGGAGAGTCCATCACAGCTCCTTCCTTAAAGGGATAGTCTTCCCAAAAATGAAAATTGCCTTGGCAGGCACTTCTAAAAATATGTATATTGATAAAGCAAAGCATAAAATGTTCCTCCTTTTTTCTCTTGGCGGATAGTAGCATCCTGAGACAGAAGCTCAAGGATATGAGAACAAGTGCCGGCCAAGTTCAACAGGCCATTATTCAGCAGCGGAGAGAAAGACATGAGTGTGCCACACAGGGATGCCAGGGGAACCCTCGCCAGGCTGACAAAATCTAATCCCGAAACCTCAAGCACCTTTCTCGTGCCAACCTCTGGGTGGGCACTCCTGGGTGGGTCTCGAGCACATATGTGTGTGTGGAAGGAAAACACACTTCAGACACAGGATGATACCTACAGGAGCGTTTAACACAAACCCCAGGCTCTTTTCCCCTCTCTCTTTATAGACATTACAACTCTAACTACAGCGATTAAGTCATTTCAGTCCAGCTTCACAGCTGATCATGGATCAGATCTCAACTGACCTAGACTGAGATACGGCTTAAAATTGAGACTGCTACTGTATATCGCTAATGCTAGTGTTTGGTGAATTTTTTTTGTCATCTTAAATGTATTTGTGTGTGTGTGTGTTTATTTAAAGGAGAACTCAAGCGCAAAATGAACCTTTGGTCTAATAAAACATCGGTACCTAGTCGACCGTTCTCTGAGATTTGTTTTCATGATAATCGAATGTAAAGAGTTTTATCTCTAAAAACTGTTTAGCGTATAATGCTAGTAATGGGGGCATTTACTAAGTAAAAAGAAATCGCTAGTTTATACCACTAACAAGCCTCAAAATAGCCCCACACTAACACAGTAACATAATGAGGGTCCATACATGCAAAATGAAGCATTGAGAACTTTGTAAGTGTACAGAACGTTTAATAAGAAGATATGCTATAAAGACAGTCCACGTCGTGTATACAACAGGAGACATCTTTGGAAAACAGTCACGACAATTCGAACCACGAACAAAGTGCCAAGTGAGCTGAACTGTGTGAACTGTGTTCAGCGAACTTCTGAATTGTATGAACGGCGTTCGTGGTTCGACTTATCGATGGCTCCTGTTGTATACACACAGTGAACTGTCTTTATAGCGTATCTTCTTATTAAATGGTCTGTACACTTACAAAGTTCTCAATGCTTCAATTTGAATGTAGGGACCCTCATTATGTTACTGTGTTAGTGTGGGGATATTTTGAGCCTTGTTAGTGGTATTAACTAGCGATTTTTCATTACTCTATGCCCTATTTACTAGCGTTATACGCTAAACAGTTTTTAGAGATAAAACTCTTTACATTCGATTATCATGAAAACAAATCTCAGAGAACGTTTGACTAGGTAACAATGTTTTATTAGACCAAAGGTTCATTTTGCGCCGGAGTTCAGTTTGCGTCAGCACAAACACTCTTTAGGTGTTAAACAACTTCTGTCAGGATTTAGTGAAGACACCTAGCGAAAAATTAGACTATATTGGATATGCATTTGTAGGAGTTTCCCTTTCAAACTCAAAAATGTATGTGAGGAGAGTATTTAAATGAATGCAAGCTGATTTACTAAGGTTTGCGCTCGTCAATTCACTGATATCTGTGCCATTATTTATTGCCCAAAAAGCATGTTTTAAACCAGACGCTACAGTAGTCTGCGCAGCTCTTGGTAGATTGTGTTGGTCATTATGGAAATGATCTGCTGTGTCTGTGTTAATGTGTGTGTCGTCAGTAAATCCTGCGTTGAACTTTACACTGACATCTGCGCTTTTATGGGATTGCGTTCTCATGTTAACTTGCCCTGTTTAGTAAATCTGGCCCTTAAGATGTGACCAGTACAATCCCAATTTCATTTTCTGTGCTGCATACCTTATTTTACCAGAAAGTACTTTTGGTGAATCCACTGTGCAGAGCTGGCATCATCAGTAAGGAATAAGGTACGAGATCCTGTGCTGTATCGTGAATAAGTAACGGCTGAAGGGCGTTGCTAGGCTCGAGATACTTATACAGCCGTTACTTATTCACCATACAGCACTTACCTCGAGTACCTTATTGCTTTTATAAAATGGTTACCACACAATAAAAATATTAAAGTAAAAAAAAATGTGTATTAGTGCAACTTTCATGAAGTAAAATCACTCCTTCCGCAAAAAAATAAATAGTCCCTGACCGTGAACAGCAACAATGCTCCATATGCATGAAAGCTCAAATAAACACAACACAGGAACCGCAGTGTTGCGCAGTGATAAATAACTGTTGGGTGAAGCGGTCAAAGCCGTGTTTCATCATGAATAAAGCACAGCTAATGACCAATCAGAATCAAGGATTGGAACCACCCGTTTTATAATATTGTATATACAGCACTCAATAATAATTTCCAAATTCGCCTGTGCCTGTTTGACAAATCTCATGAGTTTATACAGTAGGACAAGTGGTTTGGAGAATGGATGGACCATTGTTTCACAAATGCAATTTGTAGCTCAAACAGTAGAGCATTGGCATTTGTAACATCAAGGTCATGGGTTCGTTTCCCAGGCAAAGCAAGAACTGATGAGAATGTAAATGTGTACTTTGAAATGCAATGGATAAAAGAGTCTGCCAAATGCATAAATGTAAATGGGCATTTCTAAAATTGCATATAGAAAAGGAAAGTCATGGATGGATCTGATCAAAACAAACAGTAATATATCTGGATGTGCTAGTATACAATTGTATACCATATGGTTAGGATTAGGGACCAAAGAAATCTATATAAATGGCTGCAGGGGTGAGGTTTGAGCTTAACTGGTTTGGGAGAAAAATAATCATGTTTGTTATTGTGATTTTAGACACTGTTTAATTTTCTGCTCAAGAACAGCTTATTCATTGTAAAACCACTGTGGCTGCTTTACTTAAACACTGAAAATCTCCCTTTTCATTGTAGGTTTTGAAAAAGTACATGAAAAAGTGATGTTCAGTTTATGTTAGAAATTAAATGCTAACCAAACAAAAACATTAAAGGAAATGTCAGACTAAGTGTAGCGTAACATTTTGATCTCAAATGTTCCATGTAGGGTGAATGAGGTCACAGAGAACATGAGAGAGTTAGGAATTAAAGACAGATCTCAGTGTGAATGATGAAGGCATGACATCACAGTCACATACACACACACACACTGCAGATACACAAACACCAACAAAATCTTTATCCGGCAGTTGAAGTTGTGGATGTCAATTCGCATCAGCTTCTTAAACACCGTTATCACAATATGTAACACTGTTGTGTTTGAATGGACCATGTTGTCCAAATGTTGTGTGTGCAGTGTTGAGATGTGGATTCTGTGGTGAGTCTCGGCCATGCCGGAATCCTAATTCTTTCAAATAACATAAATAGTACATAAATCTTCACCCAGCATCGGTTGTTCGGGAAAATGTGAGCACTGTGTTCGTGTGGAGAGCTGGATAATGGCTTTTATCTTCATTTCACGGTGTTCTCTCTCTCCGTTTCATCCCTCTCTAGCTTACAGTGCCAAAAGCGATTCAGTTTCAACTGCGATTCAGCTTTGGAATGACATGAGGGGGAGAAAATAATGACAAAAATGACATCCAAACATGTAAATACAGTCATCTTTTAATCACACTTCAAACATGCATGACTTTCTTTCTTTGGTTGTATCCAAAAGATGATCTCTACTAATGATTTGATGAGTTGATTCAGTTGTGTTTGATTAGAGAAACACACAATGTACGGAGATGGGCTGGGAACCACTGCTTCAACATGTTTCAAAGAATACCCTGCAATGCCAAATGTACACTGAAAAGGTGAAACTGAAGGACATCTGAAGCGACTTTTTAATGCTGCTCAGAGGTGGTGTAAATGCATATATACTGCAATTACAACTATATATTTTGATACATGAGATTGAGGTTGATCATAATTTAGTCTGGTTTTTATGTGGCTGTCAGGACAAACCAGACTCACAGACAGAACAACGAGCCCACACATATGTTTATTGAAACAATTCAGGGGTTCACTTTATTTTGATGGTCACTTTAAAGGAGCCGTATGCAAGATTGTGGCCAAAACTGGTACTATTTCGGGTTCATATCGAGTTTTTTTTTGGTTTCGCAACGTTAGACATTTTTTATCCGATTCCGACACGTTTGTATCTGCAGCTGTGGTGACTAGAGAAGAGCTGGCAACCCGAAGGCCACAACACTCCTGAGTTTGTGATTGGTAGATAGTTGGAGGGTGGCGCATCACAACAAAACACAACATGACATCAACATCAGTTGAGCTGCAACTTCACTTTTTAAATGACAACATCCTGGCCGGACTACTGTTGTCAGTGATATGAGTATTTGAAATGAACATGATTTCTTAATGTCTTGTGACATATCAGGGAAAATGTATGATTAATTGGGTAACAATTTACAATACGTTTGCACTAATTAATTCATGCTTAACTAATGCACAGATAATACTGAATTAATGTGTAACTCATGATTATCTAAGCTATTCGTTAATGATTACCACATTAGGAACTAATTAAGAGTCTGTAAGGTTTATGTATTAGTTCATACATTAATTGTTATTAATTAAATATGTAATTGTGGATTAATTCCATAATAACGAATAGTGTTAATTAATATGTTAATTACCAGAATGAGCCAAAGCCTTGTATAGGGCATTTCAGAATGTTTGTAAACAATAGGCACCGCGATACTTCCGGGTGGCAGAACGCGAGCGGCTTCCATTGACTAACTGAAGAGATCCAGCCGGCAACTGAACAGTTACACAGTTAAAATCATTGTTGTTGATCAAAGTTGAATCTATGGCGAAAATATGTTGTGTTTGGGGTTGCGCCACCAGATATACAGCAAAAGGTGTAGGTTTTTTTATCGATTTCCTTCAGAAAAAAGTAAATCTATCCAGCAGAACCTGTAGGTGAGGAGGTTAAAGCGAGTGGAAGTCGTCAAAAGTGCATGTCGTCTTCTAATTATGAGCCTGAGCCCGATTTAAACCCAACCATTTTAATACGTGGGTCGTTATATAACTGACGTTCTCAACTAACTTAGTTATTTCTATTACTTTCTATGTTACTTTCTTTTGAGCGGTGAGTAAATGCTTCTTCATCGTAAATGCTTCTGATTGGCCAATGCGTTCAATAAATCAACACATATGTCTGTGATTGGCTACATCGCTCATCGCTGCAGTCACGTTATAAAATGAAACTCTGCCATGTAAGTCATGTCTATTTTGTTTTAGTTGTTCTTGTTGCTTTTCTGCAACAGATGAATACAAATGTATTAGTTTTTATTTGTTTTATTTATATATATTTCTAGTTTGCGGGAGTCCCGCGAATCGTTTTATTCTCCTGCAATCCGCGCACACACAGAGAGTGCATTACCGCCCGCACACGGCCATCAGATCTAGTCCCGCGCCGCGGTCTAGTGCGTTGGGAGTGCACGTCTCTAGATCAAAGAATCTAAGCTTTAATGATCATGTTAACTATGTCTGAATTTCCACCACGTCTGTTTTTGAATCAACTGTTGAAATGTAGATAAGGCTTCTGCCGGCGGTGTGTCTCCCTCCATGCAATTTACTAGTGTTGCCATAGGGACGCTTCGGCTTTTGCCACCCGGAAGAACGTCTTTTATTGTTGTGACGTCTTGGTGAATTGTCGTATTTAAACTTCCAGATGATATGACAGGTACACTAATATGCATTAATACATGATTAATTACTTCATTGTTAGTGCAAATTCATGTACAAATGACTACAATTACTAAATGACTAGTTAATAATGATGTGCCCCAACAAGTAAAGTCATAAAATTATGATACCTTTGCAAATCATTAGCTAATGATTATTTAAAGCAGACAATTGGAAGTTGAAGTGCATAGCTTTGACTAATTTTGGTAATTAACAGATTAATTTACACTATTAGTTAATAAAATATGTTATTAAGGAATTAATACACAATGACACATTGAATTAATAGCAATTCATGTATTACTTAATCTAGTAATCATATAGACGCTTTATTAGTTGCTGATGCAGTAATCATTAATTAATGGTTAACTCATGATTATCTGTGCATTAGTTAAGCATAAATTAATGCATATTAGTGCACCCGTATTGTAAAGTGTTACCATTAATTGAAATAAATTTCTTGCAAAAAGCTCATTTTTAATACATTCCGTTGACTTTAAAGGGATAGTTCACCCAAAAATAAAAATGATGTCATTAATGACTCTCCCTAGTGTTGTCCCAAGCCCGTAAGACCTCCGTTCATCTTCATAACACAGTTTAAGATATTTTATATGACATCATTCCATGTGATATCAGTGGGTTAGTTACAGTGTTTTGAAGCATCGAAAATTCATTTTGGTCCAAAAATAACAAAAACTACGACTTTATTCAGCATTGTGTTGTGTTCCGGTTGTCTGCAGTGACGCTGCTGACGTGTTCTCTGGTTACTGGTTCATAGTTTTTGTTATTTTTGGACCAAAATGTGTTTTCGATGCTTCAAAACATTGTAACTAACCCACTGATGTCACATGGACTACTTTGATGATGTCTTTATTTCCTTTCTGGACAAGGACAGTATACCGTACACACATTTCCAATGGAGGGACCGAAAACTCTCGGACTAAATCTAAAATATCGTAAACTGTGTCCTGAAGATGAACGGAGGTCTGATGGGCTTATAAGGTCTTATAATAATTGCGTGGATTATTTTGTATCCACAGGAGAATTCATTTACAACACATTGTTGCACACATGAATTTATTCTTAACATCGTTCTGATGTTAGTTAATTTGGAGTACTATAAATGAGCGGCGTGTGCACGAGATTAGACATTTACATTAAACACGCCCAAACCATCTTCTTTATTTAATGATTTTATTATCATTTTATATATTGATTTTATAATACAATTAATGCAACATACTTCAATATAATTATGGTCGTGTTAGGATGAAATATAACTTCTTAGCACAATTATATTGCCGTACAGAGTGTGGCAAGCAACCTTAATTTTATTTGGAAATTAACTCCTTAAATTAACACCAAATTCGGGTGCCAGGCAGAATTAAAGGAGTAGTTCACTACTTTTGAAAAAACTTTTGCTGATAATTTACTCACCCCTATGTCATCCAAGATGTCCATGTCATTCTTTCTTCAGTCGAAAAGAAATTAAAAAAATTTTATGATGAAAACATTCCAGGATTTTTCTCCATATTATGGACTTCAATGGGAACCAAACGGTTCAAGGTCCAAAAGACACTGCAAACTGTTCAAAGGGCTTCAAATGATTCCAGACGATGAATAAGGGTCTTATCAAGCGAAACAATTGCTCATTTAAAAAATAAATAACAAAGTTTAAGTTTTATAAGCTCAAATGCTCGCCTTGCTCTGTTCTGTTTGTGCTCGTGACTCTCCTGTTCGAACTCGTTCATCAAAATGAACAAATCTTTTCCGAGTCCTTTGGTTCATTCGACGAATGAAACGAACGAATTGACTCGGAAAAAGATTTGTTCATTTTGATGACCAATTACATTAGATGAAGTAATGAAATTCGTGATTTTCGCGAACGCGTGGTTTCAGTTGTTCCTATATATTTTTGCGTAAATTTAGAATACATTTTATGACATTTTTGTTGAATCGTGATTTGTTCTTAAAATCGTTCATGCGCACATTTTGTGCGTATGCATGCTTAGTGAATGAGGCCCAATGTTTTTGCCAATGTATGTGTCATGTTGGTACCATTAGTATGCTTTCTACTTTTGTTAGTGGAATGAAATTAATCTTTCTCTATAGAATTAATGGTCAATGGCACTAAACTTGGAAAAGTTTGAAACAAAACATGCGCACACAATGGCATGGGTCATTTACACTCACATCTATTTTTGTTGTGTGTGGGCGGTGTGTAGCACCTCTGGACGCTTTGTTTGTATGAGGGTTCGACTTTTGTTTTTCTTGGCTTAACCGTGTGAGAGTGTGTATCAGCGTGCGTGTGCGTAGTCTTAGTCTACACGTTGTAGACTCAAAATTCTATCATCACTCAGAGTTTATGTGAACAGCCGGCGCTGGCTCGGTCCACATCCTGGGAAAGTGACTGAGATCGGAAGCGGCTCAGACTAGGAACGTAAACACACACACTACAACTCACACTGCCAAGCTCCACAGAACTCTCACACTTAAATAAATACACGCTGAACGTAATACAATGCACACTCTAGCAGGCTGTCACATTTATTAAAAAAGTAGCTTTTAGACTTGAGCTTTATTGCTTTACATTGCAGAGTGAAAGCAGCATTCACTTACTGGATGACGCACGCATATGGCCTGCACATGTACACACATAACAATCACACATGTTATTAGCTATCAGAGCCATATTTAATGCTTCTGCTTCACTGCTTACTTAAGGTACATGTTAATGTTTCTAATATTTAGGCTTAGGGGTTTTGGAAAAAGTGGAGTGACTTAGCAGAGTGACTTAGCAATCTCAGCAACACCGTAGCCATGCTATGGCTAGTCTTGCTAGCACAACTCACATTTAATTCACAGTTCAATGTACCTATTTTCTTTTTTTTTATCACATCGCATTATAGCAAGGTTCCTCAAATCCAGCCACTGTCCTGCAGAGTTTAACTGCAACCATCATCAAACTCACTTACCTGCAATTTTCTAGGCTGTGTTTAATTCCACTTTTAGACATGCACTCGCTGAAACTTCCCTATACTGTAGCACTTCCCTGAGGGAGAATCCCCACCGCCATTTTGTAGAGCGTTCCACTTTGTCAAGTGGGACGAGGGAAGTTTATTTGGACAGACCCTCAATTTTGACAGAGGGAGCGAGTCTACTCAATATGTACACTTCAGGCATGACCATAGACCACAATGCAACATGATGGTGACATCACAGCAGATCAAACTTAAAGGAACACTCCGACTTTTTGGGACTTTAGCCTATTTACCTTACCCCCCAGAGTTAGATAAGTCCATACATACCTTTTTCATCTCCGTGCGTGCTATAAGTCTGTTTGACGCACCCACCGCTAGCCTAGCTTAGCACAAAGACTCGATGTGACTGGTTGCAGCTTTCATACTGATCCAAATGAGTGGCAAAATAACGCAAACGTTTTCCTATTTACATATTGTGATTTGTATAGTCACATAATGTACAAATAACAAAGTCAAATGAGACACAGACATCTTTTAACCGTATAAAACCTGGGAACTATTCTATGAAGGCGAAGCACTGCTACTTTGACGGCGTAATAACCGCATCACCGGAGACACGCCGCGAGGAGCGGAGAGTTCGCTCGGTGTTTGGGTAATAGAGTCAGCAATTTATAAATAGTAAAAGCGTAGTTTAGAGTCATGGGTTTTCGCTCTATTGTAAATAGCTGCGACTGTAAACAGGGGAGGTAATACCATGTTTCACAGAATTCCAACTAAAAACGCTGACTGGATGAAGAAATGGCTAACTTACTCTGGATATTTATCCAAACACACCTAAGATTATCAAGGGACATTATGTTTGCTCGGTACATTTCAATGAGGACGACTATTTTGAAAAAATGGAATTTGCCACATGGACCATAATGTGCTGAAGGATACGGCCATCCCATCGATAGCACAGACAGGACAAGTGGATCACCTGCGGCTGAGGTAAGTGTTCCGTTATGTTTTTAGATGACCTACTGTAACAGTGCCATTAGCCAGATCTAATGTAACGTTAGTGAGACTATTATATGATTAGGGTATGAATATGTTTTTATCTTGATGCGGTGCGGACGCGCTTGGGAAAAAAAAACGAGCGCGTTCACCGCGTTGAACTTGCACCCTGCGCGCGGCGCGCCTAGTAGCCTAAATTTGAAATAACCATGGAAATAACGAACTTGAGCGTGCAAAAGGGTACGATAGGCTGTGAGTTCATTGTGCAAAAACAATTTGTGCTATTACTTTCCCCTTATTCTATCCTATAGTAATGCAATACTGTATATTATATAGGCTACTGTTGAATACATTTGGTTCAGCTAATAAATTGCATTTAAAATATATTGATTCCTGTAATAATAATTATTTATTCATGTGATATTTATAAATCTGGGTGCGTTTTTGGTTGGAAATCAATGAAACATGGTACTGTATTACCTGGTCTCCCCTGTTTATTGTCACAGCTCATACAATAAAGCAAACACCCATGATAAACTATGCTTTTCTATCTAACGTTAGTAATTGCTGACTCTTTATTCCAACGCTGAGCGAAGCGAACTCTCTGCTCCTCGTCACGGTGCGTCTCAGGTGATTGTTATCACTCTGCCCAAGTAGCAGTGCTTCCCCTTCAGAAAATATAGTATTTATACGGTCAAAAGATGTCTGTGTCTCATATGGCCTTGATATTTGCACACTCTGTGACTATACAAACCACAACATGTAAATAGGAAAACGTTTGCGTTATTTTGTCACTCATTTGGATTAGTATGAAAGCTGCAACCATTCACATCCAGTCTTTGTGCTAAGCTAGGCTAGCGGTGGGTGCGTCAAACAGACTTATAGCACGCACGGAGATGAAAAAGGTATGTATGGACTTATCTAACTCTGGGGGGTAAGGTGAATAGGCTAAAGTCCCAAAAAGTCGGAGTGTTCCTTTAAAGTCCCTGTAAAGGAAATTCTAAAAAAAAGTTTTAAACACATTAAAAAATGTTAGAAATGTATTGCTAAGACTGTGAACTGTGAAGTACTGAATAGTGGAGTTAGACCTTTAAACAGTTTTTCACCATTACGGATTGTTTGGGCGGGGCTAAAACAGGGCTCGATGATGCACTGGAGCCCCTGAGCTCCTGGACACACCCCTTCTTGATGCACTGGAACCCCTGAGCTCCTGGACACGCCCCTTCTTGATGATGCACTGGAACCCCTGAGCTCCTGGACACGCCCCTTCTTGATGATGCACTGGAACCCCTGAGCTCCTGGACACGCCCCTTCTTGATGATGCACTGGAACCCCTGAGCTCCTGGACACGCCCCTTCTTGATGACACACTGAGGCCACTGAGCTCATGGACACGCCCCTTCTTGATGACGCACTGGAGCCCCTAAGCTCCTGGACACGCCCTTTCTTGATGATGCACTGGAGCCCTTAGGCTCCTGGACACGCCCCTTCTTGATGACGCACTGGAGCCCCTGAGCTCCTGGACACGCCCCTTCTTGATGATGCACTGGAGCCCCTGAGCTCCTGGACACGCCCCTTCTTGATGACGCACTGGAACCCATGAGCTCCTGGACACGCCCCCTCTTGATGATGCACTGGAGCCCCTGAGCTCCAAACTCTCATTTGGACCTTGAACCGTTTGGTTCCCATTGAAGTCCATTATATGGAGAAAATCCTGGAATGTTTTCATCAAAAACCTTCATTTCTTTTTGACTGAAGAAAGAAAGACATGGACATCTTGGATGACATGGGGGTGAGTAAATTATCAGCAAAAGTGAACTAATCCTTTAACTAGCTTGTTCAGGTATGTTTTATTAGGGTTGGAACTATATAAAAACTACTGTAGTTGGCAGTGGCCCGCTGGATTTGAGGAACCCTGCATTAGTGTGCAAGATTGACCTCTGGTCTGTATGAAATAATCATATGAAACAAGTATAAATATCATCACAGAGAGCCATTGTATAACCTCACACAAGATTTGTGTGTGTGTGTGTGTCCAGATTTACAGCTACTGTATTATAATTTGGCCTATTCATACAGTATAGAATGAAATGATTCATTTTAAGGATTTGCGTGCAGAGAAATATATGTGGAGCCAATAATCCCCCCCCCCCCCCCCATCGCAGTGAACTATACCTTAATGTTTACCTTTAAAATCACTTGAGAGTCTAAATCACTCATTGTGGTTTTGTGAATGCTGACTTTACCTCTGAAATGTTCCATTCCTAAGAGTTTTTACTACATTTCTCATAAATTACCTTTAATTTCATATTATTATTGGGCATTAATCATATCTATTATGCCATAATTACTTAAGTTTTCCATCATGTGTCAACATTCTCTAACTGTTTTACATGATTATTTACTGTAAATGTCTGAGTGCAGAATTCTTCATGAGATCTACTGTAGCCTCAGTAGTGAACTAACAAAGAAAAGGCAGACCACCCAATACATTGACATAAAAGAGGCATTATAACACTGATATTAAATAGTGCTCTAAGATTTTGATCGAATGAGACATTAAACTCTTTATTGGTTCTTTATTGGCATTGAAGGTTTCATGATGAGCCTTTAACTTACAGTAGCTACGTGGGATCTTTCCATTCCACAAAAGGAACTTTATAGTGGAAAAAAGTTATTTTTATTTTTAAAATGTTCCTCAAACTAAAAAAAAAGGTTGTTTTAAGAACTGTTCACTAATAAATGAAAATGTTTTTTGAAGGAACCAAATGGTTCTCTTATGGCATCGCTGTGAAATTTCTTGGGTGAAGAATTGTTTATTGTTGTATTGTCATCAATAAATCTAAATAAAATTAATGTTTTTTTAATTTTTTTTATCTTATTGCAATCGCTGCTATTGTATAAAACCATATTTCAATATGCTATTATAAACTTCAAATGCTATTTTATAAAAAGCCATTCCAAGCTGTGTGAAAGTGATTGGGTTTTAGTAAAGCAACTTCTCTTTATAGTTCAAAACACCTTTTACTTGTGGTAAAGTCATTGTAGCAAATGGGCTGCTTATTAGGCCTATTTCAATAGAGGTGTAGACTGGTTTGAACTGATATTAACAATGGCCATTGAGTATAGTGTGTGTACGGCTGTGTGTTCACTTTTGCAAATTCGATGGTGTGTCTATGATCGTTTTAGAGAAAGTATTGGCAAAAAGCCTGAGGTTATGAATCTAATTATACCATAAATTAGGTCTTTTGTGCTTTGTGCCTCTGTAGTGAGTTTTCTGCTGGGTAATGCGATTTTGTTTTTACAGTTTAGCAGAGAATAAATCATACAGCTATGGCTGTCTACCAGAACATGGAAGTCTAGCCGCTGGGGACAAAACCTACACACACAGTCACAGAAATACCCTTAACTAACAAGCTTTAACTTGGCAGAGATGGACAGCTCATGAAGGCAGTTCATAAGTCGAAAAACTAAATTATTAACTTCTAGTGGATTATTAAACTCTTAAAATTCTGCGTTGTTTTAACCCAATTTTGGGTCGAATATGGACAAACACAAACATTGGGTTAAAAATGTAAATTAAAAATGTTACCAAATGGCTGTGTTTGTCCATATTTGACCCAAAATTGGGTTAAAACAACCCAGCATTTTTTATGTTTTAACCCAATTTTGGGTCATATATAGACAAACTCAAACATTGGGTTAAAAAAGGCATTTAAAAATGTAACCAAATGGCTGGGTTTGTCCATATTTGACCCAAAATTGGGCTAAAACAACTCAGCATTTTTTTATGTTTTAACCCAATTTTGGGTCAAATATGGACAAACTCAAACACTGGGTTAAAAAAGGGCATTTAAAAATGTAACCAAATGGCTGGGTCTGTCCATATTTGACCCAAAATTGGGTTAAAACAACTCGGCATTCTTTTATGTTTTAACCCAATTGTGGGTCAAATATGGACAAACTCAAACATTGGGTTAAAAAAGGTCATTTAAAAATGTAACCAAATTGCTGGGTTTGTCCATATTTGACCCAAAATTGGGTTAAAACAACCCAGCATTTTTTATGTTTTAACCCAATTTTGGGTCAATTATAGACTAACTCAAACATTGGGTTAAAAATGGCATTTAAAAATGTTACCAAATAGCTGGGTTTGTCCATATTTGACCCAAAATTGGGTTAAAACAACTCGGCATTCTTTTATGTTTTAACCCAATTGTGGGTCAAATATGGACAAACTCAAACATTGGGTTAAAAAAGGTCATTTAAAAATGTAACCAAATTGCTGGGTTTGTCCATATTTGACCCAAAATTGGGTTAAAACAACCCAGCATTTTTTATGTTTTAACCCAATTTTGGGTCAATTATAGACTAACTCAAACATTGGGTTAAAAATGGCATTTAAAAATGTTACCAAATAGCTGGGTTTGTCCATATTTGACCCGAAATTGGGTTAAAACAATTCAACATTTTTTATGTTTAAACCCAATTTTGGGTCAAATATGGACAAATCCAAGCATTGGGAAATGTATTTTAAAAATGTAACCAAATGGCTGGGTTTGTCCATATTTGACCCAAAATTGGGTTAAAACAATTCAGCATTTTTTTGTTTTAACACAATTTTGGGTCAAATATAGACAAACTCAAACACTGGATTAAAAATGTAATTTAAAAATGTAACCAGACGGCTGGGTTTGTCCATATTTGACCCAAAATTGTGTTAAAACAACTCAGCATTTTTTTAGAGTGTAACTTTTGGGTAAATCTGGGGATGGTGAACAAATCTGTGCTGTCCGTGTTGTTTGGAAGACACCGGTAATCATTAAAATGAGTTCAAGGAGTGTTTTAAAGCAACACTTCCATGGTTTGAATACGTGAAGCCGAGGAATGCGTCTCACTTGAATATACTTTACTCTCTTGATAGAAAGTAAAGGTGAATGATTTTTCTTTTTGGTAATTTTGGGAGCGTTTGGACCTGGAAACTTTGACCTAACCATATAATCAGAGTAATGTGTTGATACACTCTAAACAATAGTGGGTTGTTCGAATCAAAATTTGGGTAAAATATGGACAAACCCAAATGTTGGGTTAAAATGTAATTTCTATTTTAACCCAACTTTCACTTCCAACTGTACATTTTTTATTGCATTTTTTTAACCCAACATTTGGGTTTGTCCATATTTGACCCAAATTTTTTAGAGTGTAGTACTGCAGCTTTTATTCTTTAGGAAATCAACCTACCTTTGGTTTACTTATAGTTGTCTCTCCATATTAAGCTGAGATAGATTCAAGTGATTGAATATGGGGGGAAAAACATTGCACACTTCACATTTAACAGATAACAGAGGATTCCACGTTGACACAAGGAGTCTAATGCTGGGCATTAAAACATCTGAATGAATACTTGTGTGTATTCAACAATGGGGTTTTAATGGTCCTGGACGTCTATGACCCAAGCTAACAGAGCCTTCCTGAATCATACATCTAATGAATGCGTCTGTGGAGGAACCATTAACAGGGACCGAAGTGATTTGTGCCTTCTAAATCCTTCCCATAAATCTTGAGTCCCCCAGTCCCCTTATTCCAGACTACTGCAGATTTCAGGAACATGCTCGCCCTGTGAAACCTTACTCCACGTCCTCTGCATAGTCGTCCACTAAATTAGTCAGCTACTAAAGCTTTAGGTGAAGTAATTCGGCCCAGTTCAGTAGCACCAGTGAGGGATTCAGTGGCTGTGGGAAGAGGGTGAATTCCGGGGGATAACGCTTTAACCTGTGCGTGAAATCTAATATTGGATGGAATTTTAAACATGCCGTCGACTTCAATAGGGATGCAAAGAGAGAGTGTTTCTTGCATTAAACAGACAGTCTGTGGAGGTGAATCACGTGTGTTTAAGCTGTGGAGGAAGCTGTGTTCGTAGCGGACTGGAGATATTCCTCCTCCTGTGTTTGTGGGCTGAAATAAAAAGCTAATAGGGAGCCACAAAAATCTCATTTGGCTTTAATTATAGGGCCGTGAATGAGGAAGGTGGATTTACTGCCTTGCTGTGAGGTGTCTCTCTCTCGCCCTCTCTCTCTCTCTCTCTCTCATGGGCTGCTTTTTTTACACTGGTTAAACTTTACAGTAAGGTCCCATTAGTTAATGCATTAAAGGTGCACAATGCAACTTTTTTGTTCAAAATGTCTCTTCATATCCATAAAAAATTGCTCTGGGTACTTTGCTAAATATCTGGTGTAGGAGGTTTGTGTGTGTGTGTGTGTTTGTTTGGTGTGGGAGAAGAGGATTCATTAACATATGTTCATGTTAATGAATATGGTTAACAAATGGAATCTTATTGTACAGAATTGTTACCTTTACATTTAATGGACATTTATTTGTTTCTTGATTTTGTTCTATTGTATTTATGTATTTATTTTTATCCTGCCATTGCAATTCTATGGAAAACAGAAATATGTCTAGAGTTGTGCTGTGCTGCTTGAGTCTGCTCGTTATTATCTCTCCTCCTTTCCTCCCTTAAATGCCTTTGATATATCCTGCTGCAAGAGAGATATTTGATTCATATCCTGCAGGAAAGCTTATTCTCTACGAGCAGGATCCATAATCCGGGTTAATAGATGGCAATTATGAGCTGTGTTCATGGGTTCAGTCCTCATAGGGCGAGTGGTTGAGGCCGGGGCGAGGCCAGAACACATCTGGATAGGGGTGTGTGCAGATGTTGGCGGGTGTTGATGGAGCCGGTGTCTCCGGCGCTGCTGCGTGTGTGCGCTACCCATCCACCCTCTCCCACAGGAGTAATCAGCTCCGCTGGTCCCTGTGGAGTTTTACTAGGGAGCCACAACCTCAGCGTACAGAGTTTAACACTGATTACTGAGCACTGCTAATATACTCCAGAACAGATGACTGAAGCTCTTCATACAAGTCTACACACACACACACAACTAACCTCTGCTTCTCCCACAGCACACACATACATACACACACACACACACACACACACTCAACTAACTTCTGCTTCTCCCAACAAGCTTTAACCAGACAAAGCTTTAACTTGGCAGAGATGGACAGCTCATGAAGGCAGTTCATAAGACGTAAAACTAGATTATTAACTTTTAGTGGATTATTACGCTCTAAAAAATGCTGGGTTGTTTTAACCCAATTTTGGGTCAAATATGGACAAACTCAAACATTGGGTTAAACAATTAATTTAAAAATGTAACCAAATGGCTGGGTTTGTCTTTATTTGACCCAAAATTGGGTTAAAACAACCCAGCATTTTTTCTGTTTTAACCCAATTTTGGGTCAAATATGGACAAACTCAAACATTGGTTTAAAAAAAGTAATTAAAAAAATTAACCAAATGGCAGGGTTTGTCTATATTTGACCCAAAATTGGGTTAAAAAAGCCCAGCATTTTTTATGTTCTAACCCAATTTTGAGTCAAATATGGACAAACTCAAACATTGGGTTAAAAATGTAATTTAAAAAATGTAACCAAATGGATGGGTTTGTCCATATTTGACCCAAAATTGGGTTAAAGCAATCCAGCATTTTTGTGTTTTAACTAGGGCTGGGGTAAACGATTATTAACTAAACGATTAGTTGGGCGATTATTTTATCGATTAGTCGACTAATCTAATGACTAATTGGACGATTGGATGAATTGGAATGACTAATATAAAGAATATTTTTTTCTGCTGCTCAATTAATAAAAAAACAATATCTCAAATAAATACTAGCATACTGAATCAAGATACTATAAGCTGGCTAACGTTAGTCTAATGTTATGTATTTGAACACCATCATAACTCTACAACCGCCAAAACCGTGTTATTAAAATATTTTTTACAAACATTTTTTATCATAGAGAATGTTTAAATATTAATATCAGCTGAGGAGGGAAACGGAGTCGGAGGCGGAGTTCACCTACTGATCAGATTCAGAGCGCGTGCTGACACGGAGTTAAAGCCTGGTTTATACTCGACACGTCCGCACGAGCGCGAATGTGCGCACGGCAAAAATGACCCGTTGGGTGCGCAAGACCAGGAAGACTGTGGCTGGCTGTGTGTATGCCTTTTTTTGTAACAACGCGCCCGGCGCCGCGTCCGGGAACGACTTCAAGCCGATTCTGCCCGAGCTTGTACCTCTCACCACACCTGCACCCAGTATGCGCGTCTAAATTGCAAATTTTTTTCTTAAGGGTTTGTTTACTGTGTGTGATTCATTTAATGGATAGCACATTCACTTCTAGTTGTCTTCGTCCTCTATTCTGCAATGTTTCGGTCTCCCACGTGTGTGTGGCAAGCTGTACCGCCGGGAACATGCAAAAAATACATAAATAAAGAAGCGTCGACGCAAAAATATGACGTCGACGCAAGATTCGACGTCATCGACGAGCCGCTACAGCACTAGTTTTAACCCAATTTTCGCCACACAGACGCCAGCCGCCACCAGGTTTTGGGACGATATGAAGAGGCGATGCCCATGGGCTGTCGGATCTGCGGATTATTCCCAGGCGTTCCATGTTCGCAAACTCAGCCTTTGCAACGGCAAGCTTGGTCGGGTCGAGGCGCCGAGCACGGGCATAGACGGGCGGACCAGTAGAGATGATGCTCCACACCATGCTTCACGGCAGATGCAGAGAAAGTGGGCAGAGTGAGAGCTGGGAACCTGGCAAGCAGACGGTGGAAATCATCAGAAACTGAAAGCATGCTAGACAGTCTTATGGAGTCAGGCCCACTGAGCGTGCATGTATAAGAGCAAAACGTGACGGCGTCAATCAGACGGCGGTTCTTCACATCTACCAACAGTCCCACACAAAAAATCAGCACCGAGAAGGGGAACGGCCACCATTGCGGTAACAAAGTTCCAGCCGAAGCGCTGTCCTCTGAAACACAATTCGACATACCTTTGTCCATAAGTGCGGATGGGGCTACCATTGGCAGCTTCCATAGGGGGGCCGTGGCTGTCAGTCACCATGCCCAAACGGGATGCGGGCAGGACGCTCCTCTGTGCTCCTGTGTCGCACAGAAAACGCCATCTGGAGATGCTGTCGACACTCATGGCCACTACTGAGCGCTCCCGACCTGCCGAAACTGCATGGTAGGCGACATTTGTTAGCCTTAGTTCCAAACTTCGCATGGTAAAAACACAAGCCTGAAGATTTTTGGGGGCCAGAAGACTGCTGCCGCCGAGAAGTGGTAGCCGCTATAAAGATGGAGTCGTCCCGTGTCACCGGAGCGATGTGCGTGGGAAAAAATGTCCCTGACTCGCCAGGAAAAATTTAACCGCCTCCTCAGCCAGTCTCCGAAAGTCAGTGATTGTGGTGTTGGCTAATGCAGCTCTCACTTGTGAAGGCAGCTGACGCAGGAAAAGCTGTATAAAAAGAAAATCGGGTCCGTGCTCACCCAAAAGATCCAGGATATGATCCATGAGCTCGGACGGTTTGCTGTCACCCAGTCCTTGAAGGGAGAAAAGCCTACCGGCTCTCTCAGCGTCCGTCAGTCCGAACGTTTTTAACAGGTGGGCTTTGAGTGCTGCATACTGTACTTCTCAGTTTCCGGGGGGTTTGTAAGAAGGCTCACCACTCTAGATGCCATTGCATTACCGAAAGACGACACAACGTAATACTTTGTTGTATCCGCGGTGATCTCTCGTAACGCGAACTGCGCTTCAGTCTGGGCAAACCAAGCCGATGCCGACGATTCCCAGAATTCGGGGAGTTTGAGGGTGACAGCGTTTGTGGCCATGGTCGTGTTGGGTAACTGGATACGTCCAGCAGACTAATGTCGGGGTCACCAGTGTGGAAATTGTAGAAAATCGCAAGAGACAACTTCTCACATTGAGCACACAAATGCGTGTGTCGTTTATTATTCTCCAAAACAAAACCAACACAAAATGGCGCTGCAAGCATCTCACGTCATCATGCATACAGAACATTTAAAGGGACCATGATCCCTGAACAACAATAGCCGCGTTTCCATTATCCTTCAATTTGCGCAAATTGAAATTGTGAAATGAAAATACGCTCAATGGAAACGCTCAAAGGTTTTTCAGGCAATTCGAAAAAGGATTTTTTTCGCAAAACTGCAATAGAAACGGATTTTGCGCATTTACAGTCATCTGACTTAGAAGACGGAGTGTGTTTTAGGTCCGTGTCCGCAAATAATAATAATTATCATCATTAGCCTATTATAACATTTATTAGGCTACATATGTAGAAGACGCTTTTATCCAAAAAAGCAACAAAGCAATTCGTCACATCTCATTCATACTACAGGTTGGACAATAATAGGGCTAAGATTATCACAAATTAACACTCGATTTTGTCCAATATCCAAGAGTGTGTGCAGAGTTGGGAGCACCGGATGGCAGACCGCCGCGGGCGCGCCGTGAACACTTTCATTTTCCCATTAACAGTGGAAACAACTTAAAATACTCTATCATTTCTGGTTATACAGAAAATAATAATACATTATTCGCAACTACTTTTATTTGCGTAATGTCACAATAACAAGAAAACGTTGTTCTTTTGTAAAATAACATAAAACAATCAGGCGCGCTTTATGATCTTCGTGAACTGGAGCGCGAGAACTGAAACAATAGCCTTTAGCTATAGACTAAAGCTTTAAATGTCCACCTTAAGAACAAATTCGAATCGTAAACTAATACCTTCTGATTATGTAATCCGTATGGAAGGTGCCGTTCTCTCTAAAGGTGCATCCGGAGATTATGTTTTTAGCTCGTTATTTTTTCAGACACATTTATAATAACTCACCTATAAAGCACTGCGGGAAAAATATCATTAATATCCGTGTTTTTGGTCTTAGAAAACCAGTAAAATCTACATTTTTTTCCCCATATTAATTTGTGAATATTTTAAATGTTTTAAAGGGGGCAAAAAGTCATAAACAAATATCTGAAATTTCGTTGAGATGTATATAGCGCAGCATTGGTGTGGTCAAACTAAAATGATGGTGTTCAACTTTGCGTTTTAAAAATACAACAACCGTTCATTTTTCGTTTTGCAACGACCGTTTGGACATAATACGAGATAGAGTTCTTTATTAAATTCATTTAAAAAAAGAAACAATAATCACAGGAATAGCCTCTCTAAACCTCAAAGAAATGCCATCAAGACATCAAAGCAGAAATAAGGGAGAAACACCAGGAACTCACATCACGTCTCCTTCCATTAATAATAATAATAATGTCTCGTGCGGTGCATGGCTGTGAAATAAGTTATAAACCTACCAAAGTCCGTTGATTTTTGGAATGACTTATCGCGAGATTAAAAAAAGGCGTTTTAGTCGCATAATATCGGTTAATGGAAACACCGTCATTTCGCAATAGTTTTTTATCGAAATTTGGAAAATATCGCAAAAGTTTTGCGCAAATCTATAATGGAAACGCGCCTAGTGAGGAACAATGCAAAGAACAAAGGTGAATCATGTATGTCAAAGTCACTATAAAATGAACTTTTATTTAGGAAATTACATACTTAATTTTAAGTGTATTTTTGTCAATTTGTAAAGTGATTTATTTACTTAAAACATCACTGTTAATTGATTCCCTCTTTGAAAAAAAAATCTGGTCCTCCACAGGAATACTTCTGTGAACAACTCCCGGTTTGCGCGGCGAAAGGGGAAAAGGTCTTATTACGCAAGTGTACCTCGATGAGGCCAAGACTCAAAATAAAACTGTCACATATTCCTCTTCTGCAGTCTGTAAAACTCCACAGCTGAACGGGACAGACACACTCCATCTGCTAGAAACACACACACAGTCTCTGGATTTCTCTTTATTTGTCATCAGTGTATTTTCAAATACCTATCCATAATGTGGGAAAAACTCTAATTAAACAGTTTGCTCACATTAGAGAAAGCGACAGAAGATAATTCGAAGAATGTCTTGGTTGTGTTTAATTAGTTTTAGTTTTTGTTTCAATTATGCAAGTGCAAATGAGATTTGAGAGTAACAGTGGAGGAGAGGATTGTGAGTGAGTGAGTGAATAATTACATTTCTGTGTTATCCTCTCAAAAAATGGTGTTCTTCAGAAGTGACACGGGTTTGGAATGAATTGAGGTATTAAACGACATATTTTTAATGTTTGGTTGGCCTTATCACCGAACAGAACTGCAAACTTTAAATACATCTCCAAACACCCATTATTTTCTAATAGACAGTCGGATGCTCCCACCCTAAACTCACACCATTGGTTGAGCCTGTTGATGCTGTCAGATTGGTAGAAAGTATTTTAACATACCAAAACATTTACACACTTCACCTTCAACCTGGAAAAAATGTCAAACACTTTCTAAAAAAAAGCCAGTCTAAAAAAGCCAGGCCTTGAAGTTTAACTACTAATCTCCATTCAGTGTTTAATATTATGACCAAATTCAGACTAGTAATCATGCATTGCATGTCTTGCGGTGCGAACACATACATACACACACACACACGCACAGCAGCAGCATCTGTGAAAGCCATCTTGACTCAGTGGCTTGTCTTCTATGGTTGAGCGAGTCCTGGTCTCCGGCCAGACCTGCCGGGGTCAGCAGAGGTTCCTCTTTTACTCACCCGGGAGGCGTTGTGCTGGAAGCCTGCAGTCTCGCAGTCCTGCACTGGAATGGAGACGTTCAGCAGTCAGGATGTGGCTTTGGGTGGGGGTTACAGCAGGAGACAATGTCAGCTCTGGGTCTTTCTATCTGGGTCACGGCAGAACGAAACGGGACACGTAATAACGAGAGGGTGTGAGACACCGAAGGAGCGACTCGTGTGGTGAACTGAGAACATTCTAGTTGAACATGTTAGGAGTTAAATGGTTTTCATCCAGTTAAAATCTCCATCATGTGCTCATGTGTTTTAGCTTACCTCAAGGGCATCCAAGATGTAGGTGTCTTATGCCTCTTCCACACGAAGCCAAAGCTTTCCCTATCCGATATTTTTTTTTCCTCGTTCTAAAAAAAAAGTCTGTAAACACGAAGGCGTCTCAAAAAATATCTGCGTCCACATGAAACCACTGAAACCGACTGAAAACGATGTAGTATACACCCCAGACCAGTATGTGGCGCTGTAATTCTGCCATAGATATCCACTAAAAATGCGAGAAGAAGTCTTTGAGCATGCGCATAAACCTTGCGCACTGTAGGCAATAAAATAAAAGGCTATGAAATAATATTTATTTTTTACCAAGAACTTTTTTTTTATTGAACAACCATAAATTGCCTTTTACAAAATAGGAGTCACGATATTCGATTAGTTTGCGGACTCAGAAAGCTTGCCATAAAGAACCCGCAAAATTAACGAATGTGTCAAACATAGACATTTTAATTGTTTATTAATAAACTAATGTTTTCTGTGTCATTCTTGACTGAAAAGAGGAAGTTGATGATGCTGACTCGCCACTTCGCAGTATTGTGAACGCGCCTTTGGAGTAACGTAGGCTAATGCATTTCATACGGATTAGGCTATTTAAGAGAGAGTATCTGTTTCTGTTCATTTTTAATTGTTGTTTGTTGATGTAGTTTAAACGTAGACATTTCAAGATTTTTATATATTTCTGAGTTTCGGTTCCTTTATAAGACGAGCTCCAGTTCACGAACAATGCAAGTTATATCGCGCCGGGACGTCCATGTCCTGATTATATTCTGCTATAGCCTATATGTGCTTCTTTTATTAAATCCAGGTAACTGGTTGATGAAACATTTATTAAAATAAAGATACAATTTATAAAAAACAAAAAACGAAATTCACTTCAAATAAGGGCTTTATGCAAAACAGAACTTAATGTGCTCAAAATTAGGTCTCCCGATAGCCTATTGCGCATATGCACGCGGTTCACTTTTCATAATAAACATAGATTCAATAAAAATTAACATATTTAAACATAAATATTAAACTAAATACATTTATAAAATACATAAATACACAAAATACACCTAAATACATATAACACGTACGCTTAACCTACAGAGAAATGTAATTTCGGAGTGGAACATTACAGGGGTGTGCTTTTTGAATAACCAAAATAATTAAATAATTCCCATCGATCATCGAAAAATTATTTTTGCTTTAAATCCTCATCCCTATAAAATACGAAATGTCTTTATCAGACAACAGATAAGCAGCATACGAAAGATTGCATAGGCCCAAAAAAAGAAAAACACATTCAAGTAAATAATAAATAAAGGAATACAAGAGGCTCAGAAGTTTCTGCCGCATTGTATTATATTATATTATTATACAAGCAGTTCGGCAGTTGTTGTCTGACTAGTCGACACATGGGGTGATGAGTGATGACATCATCGTTTCACAAAATATATACGGATTGGCAGTCCACACGAATACGCAAGGGTGTCGTTTTCAGATTTATCGACCTTGGGACCCAGTTTTTAAAAAATAGCGGTTTCACTCTCCCAAAACGCTGGATCCGTGTGGACGAAACGGCAATACGATAAAAAAGTCGATCTACGAACGCCAATCCAAGTGCGCTGGTGAGATGTGAATAAGGTGAGCGCGAACAGTAGGCTATACGTGTACATATTGAAGAGAAGAAAACGGTTTGTGTTTGTGTTTCTTCCGAAAACAACGGACCATATGAGATTCTGCACAGTTCAGCGCACTTGGATCGGCGTTCGTAGATCAACTGGTAGAGTCTATTTTTCAATGCGCCCTCAGATCACTTGGACGTGGCTGTGGTTACAGGAGGTAAAAATAGGGTGACCACCCGTCCCGCGTAGCGCGTGCGCGCACAGCGTTTGAAGCCCAATTCATGCGTCCCGCAAATTGAGACCGTCACGCATAATCAATGCTTGCTCAAAAAAAAAAAAAAAAAAAAAAGTCTATATGTCAGTCTATATCCTCGAGACCCAGGCAGCCATACTTTGTTCATGAACTCGTTCATATTGTGGGTGAACTGAACGTATTGTTTTACTGCCTGTCCTGATTAACGTGTGAACTCGTTCATTCTGGTGTCTGTGAACGCACGCTCTCTCAGTTTAACGTCGTTCAATGGGGTGCCAGATTTCTATAGAGCCTTCCAGGTGAAAGCCCGGCTAAAACTCAACGTAAACAGGGCTTAATATGTAGCGAAAAAAACACCCAATCTGGCAACACAAGCCACCAGTGTCGCACCGCGGCCGCCGTCGACAAAGGCGTCATATGATAATTTAAACGGATTTTATAACGAGGTCGGTGAAGATGGGAAAAATCTTACATTTCTGTGCAAACTTTGAACTGAACTAGTTCATTTTAAAATGTGTGAACTAAACTTTGAACTACCCCAAGACTGGTTGCCACTCCCACGTGACCTGCTGACTAGGTTGATGTCAACTTTTTCATTGTTGTCATGACAGCACACCTTGTCGTTCCGTGAACCTCTGGAGTTGTGAGTTTAGACTTTTTTTCCACTTTTTTAAAAACTGTTCCTGTGGTGTTGAGGAACTATAATTCCTGTTAATCCTATAATTTTATATTTGTATTTATTTAAAGTGAATTAATTGTAATGAAAAATAAATAAAATTAAATAGCTAAAGTAAATCGTAAGTGGAAGTGCATCTGTCAATTCATTGAATGTTCAAAATATTCATTTTATTTAGAAAAAAAATACACATTGGTTGGCCTATTCATGAGCATATATCAGCAATTACACATGTTTAGGGAATAGGGCATTATTAATGTATGTGCTAAGGTATGTGCTTTTTTTTTAACAATTATTCATGTACAAACAGTAAGGCAATAGTAACAATTCTAGATAGGGGTAAACCACTATCAGAGTCTACCCGTGGGATGGGGGCACCGCCACGCCAAGCAGTGTCCCACATTGTCCCTCAGAAACATACCCCTTGTCCCCCCTTGGGCTTATTAGCAGGTGGTCACCCTAGGTAAAAACGATATAAATACTGTTCCTTTTCTCACACAAACTGCTCGTTTTGTGTCTTAGACATGCAGAAGGTAAGCTAAAACATACTAAAAAATTAATTTCAAAGTGAACTATCCCTTTAAATACACGAAGGCCCTGTTTAAACCAGAACACTTGCGGGTGAAAATGTAAACAGATTTTATCGGATGTGCCTTTCGTTTACACGGCGACGGCATTTTTGGGGCTTAAAAACGCAAAAAAGTGAAACCACTCGTGTAAAGGATAAAAACCAGGTAAAAACGCGAAAGTCTGCTAGACATTGAAGGTTGTACGCAGGTGCGCGGACTTGGTGTTGTTGTGTGGCAGTGCTTCACATCGCCACCTAGCCGCCTGGAGTGCATACTACATTTAATTTCACACACTTTTGCGTCAACATATGCACGCGGATTTCCCACCTAAAACACTCGTCTAAACACAGATTAAAAAGTGATAACGCAACGCCACTTTTGTGTTTTCTTGTTTGATGTTTCATGTATCATCTGAATAACTACATTTTGGTGTGTCATCTGCGGTCCCTCATGAAAAAAAACCCTAACCCTTTCTTAGCTTGCACAACTTCTCGATATATTGACTATTTTACGCAGAACCCAAACTCAGAGAACTGTTTTGTGGATGCATTTGAACTTCTGCCCATAGCTGACGCTAAAACTAGAGAACAAATATTGTAACTTTGCATTTATTAAAGGTGCTCTATGCGTTTTTAGCGGCCTCTAGCGGTGATGTTTCAGAATGCAATAGGAGCACTCGTGCTCGTGTGCTTGTGCGTGCTCGATCTCAAGAGAAAGCATTCACTACCGGCCACACGGAGACTTTCAACGCAACGTAGAAAGCATCACACACAACATGCAGGAAACTAATGTAAACTCACACTGCAGTTACAATAATAGCCTACTTTTATCAGCTTGATGTTGAACTAATACTCTCTGTATCTCTGCGCAACACCGCAGTTCCTGTGTTGTGTTTATTTGAGCTTTCATGCATATTACACACTGGAACGCTGTTGCTGTTCACGGTCAGGGACTATTTTTTTCTAATGGAAGGAGTGATTTTAGTGAATTTACGTCATGAAAGTTGCACTTTTACATATATGCTTTTTTACTTTAATATTTGTATTACGTGGTAACCATTTTATAAAAGTAATAATTACTCGAGGCTGTGCTGTATCGTGAATAAGTAACGGCTGTATAAGTAACTCCGCTTTGCGTCGTGCCTAACAACGCCTTTCAGCCATTACTTATTCACGATACAGCACAGCCTTTTCAACCCGATCACACTAAATGCGCCTCTATTGCATGCAGTGTGTTTATCGTGCAATGTATATGTAATGCCTGGTTCAGATTACACGATTTTAGCCCGATTTTGGCATGATCCGTTTGACGTAGGGTGTCGTGGGGATTCGTAAACGACAACGGGCGTCGGGACGCAAGATTCGATCGTATCATCTCGCATAGTGTGTCATAGTGGGCGATAACCAACGTCGCGTCTGCGATGCTTCACGACATCACGACAAAAAGACTAGCATGTTTAATTTTTTTATCAGTCGTACATGACGGTTCCGTCACATTTATGAGGTTGACCAATAGGAGCACAAGCTTTTCCGTACACAACTTTCAAAAATGGCTAAACGAAAGAGAGACGATGGTGCTAACGTTAAAACTAAAAGTAAAAATATATAAGAAAACAATATTTTACCTCAAGTTCTCTTTGGAGGATTGACAGCCCATACTGTCCTCTTTGAGCATGGTTCTCAAGTCTCACGCAATGGCCGTGAGACGCACGCAATTCAACCATTTCACACGCTCACATGCCACACCATGTATTTCTCACGCTGAAAAGGCAATGCCGAGCAATCCAGGAATGTGTCCATTGTCGAGTTTTCTTTCTTTTTTTACCTTTTTCTGCACACAGGACAGCCAATACAACACTCACCGCTTCATGCATTTTTTGTTAACGTTCGTTTCCGGAAGTCACCCGCTACTAGTTTCGCCTTCGCGATGACATCACGTGCGCCGTTAAAGACGGTATGGGATGACTGGTCAGGAAGCAACGTGTAGTCTGACATGTCTTGTTCACGACACAACAAGATTTTAGGAGTCAAAATCGTGTAATCTGACACAGTGACTATCGTAACACAGGTGTTATATTTATTTATTAATTTCACTCAAAATCTCTCCTTTTGTTGTATTTTCTTTCATTATTTTGTATTTTGGAATTTATTCTTTTAATTTTGAACACCATTTATTGAGATGTCTTATTTCTATGGTTATGTGGTCATTTTGCAGTATTGTTAAATAAGGCGCGTGGTTCCTTTAAGACGCATGTTCCGGTTCCGGTTGCTCTCCTTCAGTTCGCGGTAAATGCGACTGAAGAGAGGTGAGTAGTAGTAATGCTCCATCTAAAAAGTTTGATTGGAGTTTTGTTTATTGTAATACAACATGTATTTTTGTCCTAAAATGCACTTTAACCTTATTCAAACATGCATGAAGTTTGTGTGAAAGATGTGATAAGTTTTTTCGGAGAGTTCATTAAGCATGAGTGTGCAAGCTCTGTTGGCTAAAATAATGCCTTTCACTCACAGGCTGAACTGTGAAAGAAGGCCACAGACTCGAGCTTGTTCTTATTAATTATTTTATTCATGCAGGTATGTTCTCTTTCATTCTTCTCTTAATATTGTTTTGAATTTGTAAAATGTTTTTTTTTTTTTTATTAAATCTGTTGGACAAACAAAATTTGAGTGTATGAGAAACTGAAACGCATGTTAAAAAGTGTCAAATGTCTTTCAGTTCACGGTAAATGTGACTGAAGAGAGGCTGAACTGTGAAGGAAGGCCACAGACTAATTAATTATTTTATTCATGCAGAATAACATCTGTCCAGAGTAGTTCATCCATCAACACAACGCAGAGCTAAACGAAGACCGGTCACATAAACACGAAAATGAATTTTTACGTGCATAGATTATAGAAGATTATAGAGACGCATTTACTTATTGCTTACTGAATTAACTAGTACTTTGCTAATTATTATAAAGTGTTACCAGAAAGTCTTTTTTACTTTAAACTACATTACTTCACTATACAGTATCCTATTGGTTGTGTAGTTTCTATTTTGCACGACTAGCTGTCTTTTTTCACCATTAGTCAATAAAGAAACAGTGTTTTAATAGGAATAACCCTATGAAAGACTGACTATAGCTGCATATTAAGCTGATAGGAGAAATTATTTTAAAACTGAACTGACACTCCATGGCTTTAAGTTTACTGTATATTTCAGGATTGCATGTGTAAGTATTTAGTCCCTGTATATCCAGGTGTTACGGCTCATTGCTTCACCTCGTTACATTCTCTTTTTTTCGCTTGTTTTTTTTTTTCTTTCATTTATTTGCTCTTCCTGTGTTCCCAGCAAAAGATCTCGTCCAGCCTCTCATTGCAATGAAAGATAGTGTATCACCATAAGTGGATAAAATGGACTCATTTACATGCAGTGGACTGTTGTCAAACCGGAGCAACTGTTTTGTTCTGACCTATTGTTCTTTTGAGATCCAGTTGGAAATGTTCCTGGACAGCTGGCTTCAGCCAAGAACATAATCACAATAATTATCAAGACGAAATCATGTCTTTTTGTTGGCTTAGACTTCTGTAAAATCTAGAGTAATGACAGGAGGACAAATCACTCTCCTCCCTCAAACGCAATTTCCACTGGTCCCTCTGGTCAACAAATCACAAGACTGTGGTGCTTTCCAGAAGCCAACTATTTATTCATTTGATGTGAAACAGCGATTGCAGTTTAAGTAGCGAAAAACAAATCAATGCGTCCATTCTAGTCCATTAGGAATAAACACATTGATTGTGTGATAATGATCAGTTACAACACACACTGGCTTCTGAGAACATTTATTACAAAATGGAGTTCAGATAATACATTGGTGTTTATTCTGATTAGTAGTATTGTTAATATAGTTATTTACTGAACATTAGTGTCATTTAGCATATTGCTCTTGCTGCTTTGCATTGAACATCCATTACCCAAGTAAAATCACTTTAACAGTCAGTTACTTTTAATTCTGAGTATTAGGCTAATAATTAACTACATTATAGAGTTACAGTTAGTGTTTGGTTCAGGGTTAGTTGCATGTAATTATGCATACTTTATAGTTATTACTACAGTAACTGCATGCACAATGGCACAGTAAAATAAAGTGTTATATTTTTCTGCTGTATTTTACTTCTTAAATTAATAATTGCAAATCTACTTGGCTGCAAGGCTGTTTGGTCAACATGATGGTTCCTTTAAAATAAAAATTCTTAATAAATCATTTCAGAGAAAATTAAAAGGCTAAAAAATGTTAAGTATCATTTTATTTTTAGCTATAGGAGCTCTATGGATATGTGACCTCAGATCAGTTTTCTTATGCAAAGCAATTTCGAGGGACTAATACGATCGTAGATAACATCTTTAGTCTTTGATGTGCTCTGAGTCGGGATTGTTCCTGTGACTGCCACGACACCGTCCTAACCTCAAATTAGATTTCCAGCCTATTAGCTTCCATTTTAGAGGTCAAACTGCTCTTAATTTGAAACCTAAAAATATAAAAGCAGAACGCAACCCAGAAACTGACATTTGTGAAATGTTTGCAGCTCTGGCGGCTTGTTTATAATATAGAATCAGGATGTCAAGAGTTTGGCAGTAGAGGTGAGGCCATGTCGGTGACCCAAGGTCAAGAGTTCAGGGGTCATGAGACCGACTGCTGGGAAAAATCCTCCTGTTTTCATTCAAACATGGCACTGCCATACCGACTGATCCCTGGGATGACATCATGAGATCTGTGTGTGTAAAGATGTGTGCAACCATAACAGTAATACGAATAAGTAATAATGAAATATCTTCTATAAAGAGACCCAACTGGAGAAAGAGAGACAACCAGACAAGAGACACAAAGCATTCGGGATAGGCAAAGAGAGAGAGAGAGAGAGAGAGCTGAGATTCAGATGGATTTGAAAAAGAAAAAAGTATAATGAGAAGCAGGCAGATCGTTTGAAGACATTTCACTGAATGACAGAAAACTTGGTCTCTGGTATTGGTGGTATTTTTTTTCTTTATTAATATAATTTTTTCATTGTAAAATTAGTGAGGCAAGTTTCGTCATTGGACCCTTTTCTTCATCGTCTTGTCATTTCGCTTGATGGCAGAAATCCTGCAAAATAATTAAGGATTCATTTTCCTTTCCTGCATTCCCCTTCTTGCCTTGAGGACAGCTTGAGAAGTGGCACATCTTACCCCAGCCTGTGCTACTGTAAATCCAGACTGTTTATTCACAGTATAAGACTGTAGTTGTATGAGGCATATTTTAGACATGAACTATGTCTCTTAAGATGGTATCAGTGGATTTTCTCAGGGCGAATGCTCTTAACCTCGCTATACATACAGAATATCAAGCTTTCATTGTTTGTCCAGCTTGCGATGTGGAGATAGCAGGCAGGGTGTCAGCACAATGGCAGACACCTTCTAATCTAATAATGTTTTAATAACAGAGGGATTTAAAGGCAGGAAGAAAGAATGTGTGAGTCAACAAAGCGAGTCAACTACATAAATGGCAGCTTCAAGTGATTTTTTTTTTTTCTCAGATACGTCAGCATGCACATGGTGACCCATTTTGCTTGCCTAATGCATGTAGAAAGGCTGATGCCAGGTTGTCTGGTGTGGCTCATCTTCTGGCGGCCTCTAAATAAGCCTCATGGTTGGACTCAGCTGGATCCAATGAGCCTCAAAATGAATGTGAATGAGGGAAAATCAAGCCATGAAAAATTCCTCAATCTTGGGCTTCACAGCTGAGGGATCGTTTCTCTTCAGAGCAGTTGATCCCAAACGTCACCCGTGAAGCATCCATTTTGTTTCAAGGAAAAATGTGAAAAATGGCTGATGACTATAGCAGAGAGATGATGGATTTGTGGTAAAGCTCACAGCAGTTGCTTCATAGCCACACTGCTGTGGAAATCATCACCGTAATCTCTGTCATGACAGCTTCATTAAGAGGAAATTTAATAAGCGTCTGGAAAGAAAATGCTAAGGAAAGGATTAAACGAAGAATAGTGAGCAAACTGAGTTTTACGCCATGTTCTACCATACATGATATGTAGAGTTTGCTGTAACAAGCAATAACAATAAAAACGTTTTGGGGCTTATGATCCATAGCCTTTAAGCTATTTATATGCTTTTCATGCAATTCCTACACAAAAGAATGACCTTTTTAGCACATTTATTTCACATCTTTCACATTTCCGGGGTTCTCCGAAGCAGAAGTCGTCAGAGTTGCGTAAACTTCTATAGTGGTGAACATAAACTGCAACAAATATAATTTTTGCGTTCCCATTTGCAACAATAGCAAAAGAAGAAGAAGAAAACTATGTTTCAATGACTTTCCAACAATGGAAAAAATATTGAGAGAAAAAGGTAAGCATCATTCACGGGGCATTGTGATATAACAAAATCCTATTGGCTATTGTTTTTTTTGTTGTTGTTTTAAATCTTTCCGTTTAGTTTTAATTAACCTTATTCCTACGCCCCAAGACGCTTTGCGCGAATTATGGGTGTAACTTCCATTAAGCTGTAAAGAATCAGTAAAAGGCTCGCTCTATGAACACAATATGTTAAAAAAGTGTCATTAATCGACTCACCCTTGAACCATCGAACATTAAAATAAAATGTTAAAGTTTAAAAGAATCACCAGGTACTTTCAACAGATCGAAAATAGCCCCAAAAGCACGAGTCTTTGGTTAAATATCACTGTAGTAGGCAAATACATATGTATTGTATAACAAGCCTTAATCAAAAATGTTCTTCAACTTCAGCATTACGTGACTATCAAAGTGATTTCCGCCATTTTGACAGATTATAAATTGCATTTACTTGTGAAAACAAATCTGGAAAGGGACATGAGGGTTTGAGGAGAATAACGAGAGATTCTTCGTGCATTCCAGTGGATTATTAATGGAAAATCGTAAATTAAATTCGGGAGAACAGACCACGAATGTGCCGTATATGGTGTTCTTTGTCATACTTTTACAGCGGATTGCAAAGGAAAAAATAAAAATCATCATGAGGAAAAGAAAGCAATGTGACTGAAAAGAGCTCTTGCCATAAATGTTCTTGTTATTATAACGTCAAGTTAATATATGTATAACGTTATTCTCATGATGTCTGAAAATAAATCATGAAAATTGACAGCTCATCCAGTCAAACTGACGGATCATCTTTATTTGTAGGGCAACCTTACGATTTGAAATGATTCGTTTCAGCCTTTTTGAATGGGAGTTCCCCAAACCGGAAGTGCCGCCCATAATTCAAAACGCACTAAGGTCGCAACCCTATCGCACAACCAATTCGTATGAGTGAGTAAAAGGTGGCTTCATTGTCTAAACCCCAGTGATTATGTAGGTTTAGGGACGGGGTCAGAGGTAGGTAGTTCGTACGAATTTATACGAATTGGGCAACTGGTAAAAACTGTACAATTTGGGGAAAATCATACGAGTGAGTTTGTATGAATTCGTACGAATTAGCTACCTCGCAAAATTCGTCCGAGTTGCCGTGAGATCGGGTTGAAAATCTGTCAACACAGGACAATAAATAGCGTAACGCAATTTTAATGAGACAGTATTGAGAAGTGGGATTTTGGACCAGGTGGGGCTACTGTGTGCAATGCTGCAGAAGTAAAAACCAAGTCATTGACTAAATGCCTCATCACTTACATGATCATGACTGGTTAGAAGAAAATCTCTGATTCAGAGAAGCTGTTATCATGGTGTGCAGTGCACCTGTGGGCTCTTTAAAGCACGCTGTGTAGAGGGCAGTGGTGCTTCGCTGTTTAGCATTCTGTCGCTCAGGGAGGTAGAAGAGGGTGAGGAGGACAGACCCCCCTTATGAGGGATTGAGTTTCCCCACAGAAGTTAAGCAGGAGAATAGCGCTCTGTCTCTGAGCATTCACATGCCTTTGAGCTTTGAAGTGGAAAACAGGGGCAGCAGGGGCACATGCTAAGTGCATTCACACTAGACTGTGATCAGGTGCGGAGGACCAGTGCATTAGTGCATCACTGTTCTTCAGGACACTGTTCATGAGCTTTGTGGCTTTATTGGGCGGTGAGGGCATGGAGGATTTTGAGCCAATCAACTGAGCTGTAAACACCATGTGACTAAACACTTTGCAGGACACAACCCTTCACTAACGACCTTTGACATTATAGGTAGCAGACAGGGAAAATACTTATTGCTATACACTCACCTAAAGGATTATTAGGAACACCATACTAATACTGTGTTTGACCCCCTTTCACCTTCAGAACTTCCTTAATTCTACGTGGCATTGATTCAACAAGGTGCTGAAAGCATTCTTTAGAAATGTTGGCCCATATTGATAGGATAGCATCTTGCAGTTGATGGAGATTTGAGGAATGCAAATCCAGGGCACGAAGCTCCCGTTCCACCACATCCCAAAGATGCTCTATTGGGTTGAGATCTGGTGACTGTGGGGGCCATTTTAGTACAGTCAACTCATTGCCATGTTCAAGAAACCAATTTGAAATGATTCGAGCTTTGTGACATGGTGCATTATCCTGCTGGAAGTAGCCATCAGAGGATGGGGACATGGTGGCCATAAAAGGATGGACATGGTCAGAAACAATGCTCAGGTAGGCCGTGGCATTTAAACGATGCCCAATTGGCACTAAGGGGCCTAAAGTGTGCCAAGAAAACATCCCGCACACCATTACACCACCACCACCAGCCTGCACAGTGGTAACAAGGCATGATGGATCCATGTTCTCATTCTGTTTACACCAAATTCTGACTCTACCATCTGAACGTCTCAACAGAAATCCAGACTCTTCAGACCAGGCAACATTTTTCCAGTCTTCAACTGTCCAATTTTGATGAACTCTTGCAAATTGTCGCCTCTTTTTTCTATTTTGTAGTTGAGATGAGTAGTACCCGGTGGTTCTTCTGCTGTTGTAGCCCATCCGCCTCAAGGTTGTGCGTGTTGTGGCTTCACAAATGCTTTGCTGCATACCTCGGTTGTAACGAGTGGTTATTTCAGTCAAAGTTGCTCTTCTATCAGCTTGAATCAGTCAGCCCATTCTCCTCTGACCTCTGGCATCAACAAGGCATTTTCGCCCACAGGACTGCCGCATACTGGATGTTTTTCCCTTTTCACACCATTCTTTGTAAACCCTAGAAATGGTTGTGTGTGAAAATCCCAGTAACTGGATTTACTTTTAAAGGATTTACTCTTGCATCGCCAAAAACATCGTTTTCATGTTTTTCGATCCATGTAACCTTGTTTTTTCAGCTAGGACTAACAGTCCTTCGTGTGAACAGTCCTTCATTATTCAAAGCTATTAAAAAATTAATACTGTAAAAGTAATCAAATTTAAAATAGAACACTATATGATTTAAATATGCGATTGGTCCTTATTAAAGTAACAAAAGTTATTTAGGAGCATAGTGATGTGTTTGTCATTTGACATAAAGGACAGAAGCAGGCACTCATGCAATATCTTAACACACATTTGATTTACTCCCAATGCTTATGTTCACGAGTCACGACATAATCAAATGTGATTATGTGAATGCTCACCAAGATTGATATTTTGATTTAACTCTGTCTGTATTGAGTACTACTGTCTGAGAGGCAGATTTCTGTGCGCATACAACTTTCAGAATTGAGTTCTTCTTGTGTTTGTGTCTTAAACGTTTATGATATCAAATCATTTGAGTGTATACATGGGTAAGACTCAAAAACATGTGCAAATAATAAACTTTTGTAAAGATGAATCACAATTCCAACAACTTTCCAGGTCTTCTTTTTGTCTGCCAATAAGGCACTCCTTATTTTTGAAGCTTGTACTTTTGATTAACTGTGAAGTAGTATAGTAAAACATCAGATTTTCCACATGAGACTCGTTTAGTTTTAGCTGTGTGAATGAAGCAGCTCGCATCCTCATAGACAAAGCCGAGGACATGCAAAGTTGGCGGATATTGTGAGGATGAAAATAACCAAGAGGAGTCATGAAGATTTTTGCTTCTGCTTTAAATTGACGCACTTTCGTCTAACCACCCAACCTGTAATCATAAATAAAAGGCTCACTTCAATTTTTCTAAAATAAATGGTTTGAGCATTTCTCCAGCGTAGTCAGCTGGAAAACATGGAGTCTCATAAAATGTGGGATGTTCTTCTGACAAGCAGAAAGAAAGCTGATTTGCTAAAAGATGTTCTGGAATGAAGTATAAACAAATAGTCCAAGTTGGTGTGTTTATATCGAGAATTTACTTTAATAGCACAGATATTTGAAGGTAGCCTTACTGCTCCCTTGAGTAATGAGGTTTGCTATCGCTAACGCAAGCGCCCATTTGCAGAAACAGGGTTTGGTTTCCTTTCTTTCTTTAATATTTACACTTATCTGCTTAGCGGGCCCAGACCGCAGCAGTACTCGCACTGATAGCTTTAGCAGAGGCCATACGTTAAACCTCCCGCCAGCCAGTTCCTTTAAAGAGCGGGACCTCTGCTGAGCAATGCTCACAGAACCTGCACACAACGCTGGTGAAACGTTTAGGGAAGTGTTTGGGGATTAGAGAGGGAATGTTTCTTTTCGAGCTCCCTCTGTGCTGGCGGAGGAGACCAAACATGGTTAGCTGGGTCAGAGGCTCAGGAACACTTTCCCACCTCTGAAGTCAGAAACAAATAACAAAAGAGATGATGACAACCTTACTCTTACTTTGAACATTACTGGAAGCAGCTAGAGTGAGTTCAGTGTCATATTTAATGATAAAAAGAGAATAGGTTACTTTAAACAGGTCCACAGAGTTAGCTTGCCAACTTGCCTTTTTGTTGATGTGTACGTCATCTACTACTGGATAAAAAAGGATACTTTTTAAAAATCATTCAAAATCACATAATGTTTGATTTGGCCAGAGGGGAACTGGTATCCGGAATGAGCCTATAGTTTCTCCCAAGGTTTTTCTCCATTTCTGTCACCTGAATGAGTTCCACGGTCACCTTTGGCTTTGTTCAGGTTTATAATGCACTTAACTCTTTCCCGGCCATTAAAATAATCGTCCGTACTTTATGAGAAAACGCTTCCCTGCCATTGAAGGAATATTCCGGCTTTCAGTGTTTTCACTGTTATACTGTAGGCGGCGCTATTAGGCATCTTCTGAAAGAGTACAGAATCTCCTGATTAAAACACAGATGAAGAAGAAGCAGAGACAAGCGATAGCAAATTTAAGCATATGTAAAATAACACGATTATCAACTAGGCTGGGCAAAAAAATCGATTTTTCGATTAATCGTTTTTTAAAATGTGGTCGATTCAAAATCGATTCTCAACGGCCACGAATCGATTTTTTTTTTCCTATGGAAATCATTTTTTTCCATAGATTTTTTTCCTTCTCATCTCTCTGCACTAGGCAAGCGCTAAGCGCTGCAGCTGTCGAGTCGAGTCTTTAGGGCTGTGAATGTGGGGGTTTTGATTGACTCGAGATTGAAAAAAATTTATTTTCTCAGCTTTTTGCTTTAAATTTAGTTTTTTTTTTTAGGAAACTACCCACATTCATGTGTTTAAAATAGACAAAAACAAATGCACGAAGCAAGAAAAAACAGGATTTTTTTTTTATATTAAAAGCAGAAGATCTGTTCTTTCTTCTGATTTAACAAAATATAAATATAGGTGACTTGACGTATGAGAAATTGTGAGTGAAGTGTTGACGGATGAGGGCCTGTCTTTCTAGAGAGGCTCTTTGTAGCTTTGAGGCAGGACTGAGTGCTCTCCTGTTGTGTCTTTGCAACCTTTGACCCCTCAGCCCATACAGACAGCAGGAGTTCAGCAGTCCCGCTGAGTTCCTCCACACCCTGTTTCCTGGAGCGACCCTGGCATGACCTTCAGTGCAGGAAAACAGGGAGAAATGTCATCTGTGACAGCATGTGGTATGAGTTTATAAAAGTGTGTGTGTGTGCACGCGCACAGACACTAATACAGCAGATACTCAAAGCTAGCAATCAGCAATAAATCCATAGTGATTACATCAGGCATACTCATAAAATGTTCTCACATTATTCCTTTAAAGTGTCATGGAAGACTAAACCATTTTTAATTTATTTTATTTGGAGTTAATGTGCTATATATGCACTATATTTTCAATTTTAGTATTGTTTTTGTTGATTTTACTACTTTCTTCCAGAAAATAAGACAACTGGATGTGACAAACATGGACTAATCAGACAGGCTATTTTGAATTTATTTTTGTATCCCAATGATTTTTTTAATTTTGTGTACTTAGTAAATATTCAGAACATTTTCCTATTGAACTATTTGAATAAAAAGGCACATATAAAAGAATTGCGACTTTATATCACGCAAATGCGACTTTATTTCTCAGAATTAAGACTTTATATCACGCAAATGAGACTTTATTTCTCCGAATTGCGACTTTATATCACGCAAATGAGACTTTATTTCTCATAATTGTGACTTTATATCACGCAAATACGACTTTTTTTCTCAGAATTGCGACGTTATATCACGCAAATGCGACTTTATTTCTCAGAATTACGACTTTATATCACGCAAATGCGACTTTATTTCTCAGAATTACGACTTTATATCACGCAAATGAGACTTTTTTTTCTCAGAATTGCGACTTTATATCACGCAAATGAGACTTTATTTCTCAGAATTGCGACTTTATATCACGCAAATGAGACTTTATTTCTCCGAATTGCGACTTTATATCACGCAAATGAGACTTTATTTCTCAGAATTGCGACTTAATTTCACGCAAATGCGACTTTATTTCTCAGAATTACGACTTTATATCACGCAAATGAGACTTTATTTCTCAGAATTGCGACTTTATATCACGCAAATGAGACTTTATTTCTCCGAATTGCGACTTTATATCACGCAAATGAGACTTTATTTCTCATAATTGTGACTTTATATCACGCAAATACGACTTTTTTTCTCAGAATTGCAACTTTATATCACGCAAATGCGACTTTATTTCTCAGAATTACGACTTTATATCACGCAAATGCGACTTTATTTCTCAGAATTACGACTTTATATCACGCAAATGAGACTTTATTTCTCAGAATTGCGACTTTATATCACGCAAATGAGACTTTATTTCTCCGAATTGCGACTTTATATCACGCAAATGAGACTTTATTTCTCATAATTGTGACTTTATATCACGCAAATACGACTTTTTTTCTCAGAATTGCGACTTTATATCACGCAAATGCGACTTTATTTCTCAGAATTACGACTTTATATCACGCAAATGAGACTTTATTTCTCAGAATTGCGACTTTATATCACGCAAATGAGACTTTATTTCTCCGAATTGCGACTTTATATCACACAAATGAGACTTTATTTCTCAGAATTGTGACTTTATATCACGCAAATACGACTTTTTTTCTCAGAATTGCGACTTTATATCACGCAAATACGACTTTTTTTCTCAGAATTGCGACTTTATATCACGCAAATGCGACTTTATTTCTCAGAATTACGACTTTATATCACGCAAATGAGACTTTATTTCTCAGAATTGCGACTTTATATCACGCAAATGAGACTTTATTTCTCAGAATTGCAACTTTATATCACGCAAATGCGACTTTATTTCTCAGAATTTCAACTTTATATCACGCAAATGAGACTTTATTTCTCAGAATTGCAACTTTATCACGCAAATGCGACTTTATTTCTCAGAATTTCAACTTTACCTATATCACGCAAATGCGACTTTATTTCTCAGAATAGCAACTTTATATCACGCAAATGCGACTTTATTTCTCAGAATAGCAACTTTATATCACGCAAATGCGACTTAATTTCTCAGAATTGCGACTTTATATCACGCAAATGAGACTTTATTTCTCATAATTGCGACTTTATATCACGCAAATGCGACTTTATTTCTCAGAATTTCAACTTTATATCTCGCAAATGAGACCTTATTTCTCATAATTGCGACTTTATATCACGCAAATGCGACTTTATTTTTTAAAATTCTGACTTCATATCTCGCAATTATGAGATAAAAAGTCACAAAATATTTTTTTTTTCTTTTTCTTTTTTTATTCAGTGGCGGAAACAAGCTTCCATAGTGACGCACAGAAAGCAGAAAATCAAAATTCTGATGAGAACCAACTTGTGCTGGAATCTGTGATTTCATGGCACTTCATGTAAATGCCCTGACCATCATTCTTTGCTCAGAAATGTGAAGTCCTAACTTCACTTATATCCACTGAATCATCAAAACACTGATCCAACTAATGAGGACAATCTCTCCGTGGCCAATCAAAAACAGCACCAAGGAGTTTCTCAGCATGCCACTCTCTCTCTCTCTCTGCTCCGTCTGCCAAAGTGGACTTGGCAACGTCAGAGGCAGTTTGGGTCGTCGGACAGATCACAAACACACACACACATGCTTTCACTCTCATGTGCTTCCAGACCCTTTAGTCAAACTAAGCCTTTGCGACACATAGGAAATGGGACTGTGATGCCCACAGATTTTATGCATACCACTCAAATTCACACAAGTCAACACTGTTTGTCTGTTAGGCCAGTGGTCCTCAGCTGGTTTAGCTTCAGGACCCATTTTTACTTTGATGGTGTCAAAACAGTTTATTGTCCTTCAAACTGGAAACCTGAACCCCTCTAACCTTTTGTTTTGATTTCCATTAGGAGCTTCAAGCATTAAATAGGGGTATCAAACCACATCATTTGCAGCCTGTCAACATAAATGCCATATCATTCCCATAATTCCATAGCATACATGTCCTCAAGCAGCACAGCAGATCCTTGTTGAGAGTTAGCTGGACAATGACTAGCGTGGTCTTGGAAGCTCTCTCAGACATGCCTCATAAACACTCAGGAGCTGGATGAGTCACTGTTTGCTTTGGGTTCTCTTGTCTATTTGCTTGCCACTGCTCAAATCTCTAAACAGCCATAAAAATGATAAACTGGTGAACAAAAGCACTGGAGCTGTGGAAAAGAAACGGTGTAAATTGTTTGCAGATATGCTCGTATCAATCCATTCTGTTATAATCTCTGGTCCTGTTCTGGGGTTTCTTTGGGAAACATTACCAATTATTTAACAAAAAAAACAACTTGCCGACTTGAGCATCAAAAAAGCTCTGGCTGCCCTTTCAAAGAGGCTTGTCAAAAAGTATGGGGAAGCTTGTTGACGCTTTGAACGCTCTGACGTTGCAGGGAGAATAGAAGTGTCACAACATGACAAAAACAAGCAATACATTGAAGAAACCTTTTATAATGACAGCATTTTTAACGTTTTGGTCACATTTGGTCAGGAAAAAAAGAATAGTTAGCTATTATTATTTGCGGTCAAATCGGTGTCACCGTGAGCAAATGAACTGCATTCCCGCTTTAAAACGAGCGTTCGTAAATATTTCAAAGTTGCGCTCATGCGGTCCCGATAAGCAAACAACGTGATGTCACTAATGATAGGTAACCCAGCAACGGCGATTATTAGCTTCTCCTCCATTTTCTCGGAAATAATGTTTTGGTAGGAATGAAAGTTTACATTTTGTATTTCTCCGGAATCAACAAGGGCAAAAGATGTCTATATTCTGATTGGTTGCTGGCATTTTGCCGTTGAACCGCATCACAGCTCATTACCATATAGTTGAGCTTCTTTCAACTTTCTGATTGACGCTTAAAACGCCCAAACGATTTGGCGCTTCTTGCAGCTGAGAAAAGCTAGCTTCCATTGAAAATGAATGACTTCCTTCTGCTTTGATAGCTCAAGTTGGCAGCAGTGTGAAAGTACAGTTGTTTAATTAGTTTGCTTTTAGAGAGCACAGAGAGACATGAGAACAGCTAAGTAGGGAACATTGTTCTCCTGTATAAGTGAGAATAACCTTTGACAGTGGTCATTCCCAAATAGCTGAATGCTGCAGTTTAACAGTTTGCAGACTGTAAAAATTAATCAAGTTATTCCTTAAAAGTCAACCATTTAAAATGAGTAAAGTTTACACCAAAAAAATGTAACAAAAATATCTCACTAACAGACAGACGTCAAAGATTAATTGAGAACTCTTTATTTTATATTGCCAACCTTGAAGATGTTGTTACCTGATGTTAACAAGCAGAATCACTGAAGGAGAAAACCGTCATTTTAAAACAAACCTAAAACTAACACTGATCACCATAATGGTGACTTCAATTTATGTTTTTTTTTTTTTTTTGGTTGTTGTAAGTTTTACTCATTTTAAATGGTTATCTTTTAAGGAATTAATTTGATTAATTATTACTCAATTCTAATTTGTTAAATTTAATTCATAATATTGCATGTAATCTGTTGCCACACTTTTTTTTTTGATTCGATAAAGCATATTAATTTTTACAGTGAATATACACTGCCTGTCCAAAGAAAAAGAAAAAGAAAAAAAGCGGTTTGGATTCAGGCAAATGCTTAAGACCCTATGATTGGATCATTATTGTAGTGATTGTTATGTTTCTAGCATGTTCTATACAGTATTTGGAAACAAGTCTTCTAACCCTAATGGATGGAGTGTGTAGCTTTTCATTTGAAGACATGGCGATGACATATTCCACGATGACAGTGTCAAGATTCATCAGGTTTAAACTGTGAAAGAATGGTTGTGAGGAGCATGAAGAATCATTTTATCCTCTGAGTCCAGACGTTAAATTCACTGAAATTGTTTGGGGTGTGCCGGAGGACGCTTTGCAGACTCTTGATTCACTCATTCTGTGATTTGGTTTTCTGTAAACACTGCATATGTCTGGTAAATTGGAGAACACGAAACACGAATTAGAGATCATTGGATTGAAGTGTTTTGATGAGAATACTAACAATAGTAGGGATAATTCTGGCTGAACTACATTCTCTCTCTAATACAAGTCTCTTATTTTGGCTGTCTCATTCCCTCACACACAGATGAGGCATGTGCTGTCCGGTGTCAAAGGAGGGCAGTGTGGTCTCAGTAGGGTGAGAATCAGACAGCTACTGTGTGTTTACACACTCACGGTTTCCCAGCAATACATCCTCACTGCAGTCGGCCACAGGAATGCAGAAAATAAGTGATTCTCCAGCATTCACACACACTCGTCTTCAAACACACACATGTATGAGTCTAAATGCCACAGCGTACATTGGAAAACACACTAGTCTTGCGAGATATACACTTGATAGGTCAATAGTTCACGGAGAAGGCCTGGGAATATTTACACAGCAATCCAGTTGTTGGTTGTATGTTGCCACAATTATGTGTAAGAAATAAGAAGCAAAATATTAAGCCTACTGTATAATTATTGATTTGCCTCTAAATTATCAACATGGTCAAAACTTTCCTGAAAAACCTGTTGTACACAATCTACATCCCTTCTGCTGTCTGATTGATATGTTATACTTCATTTAAACACATCCTCCTTTAGATCATTATTCATGTGTCTTTATGATGTGGAATCTTCACTGATTTTTTGGAAACGTAAGATACATTTTTATGCTGTTTTTCAACCTAGACTTACTTGGTGATCCATGCGTCCATTTTTAGAAAAATCATGCTATCACAAACCAGGCGCTGAAAGAGACGTCCACCACTTCCAATGCATAAGTTGTGATTTATAAAAACAACCTTGATGGGAAAATTTGCGCACATGTCCGCGATCTCTGACCCATGTGTACGAACATTTGGGAGACGGAGCAGTTTGGTGACACTGATGGTGAGCTGAGGGACAGGGGCAGTGTGTCCGGGAACTAGATCAATTATTATTATTTTTTTCCTCTCTTCCCTCTCTCGTCTCTGTCACTCCTCATGCCATATAAATATCAGCATCTGCAACAAATTGCATATTTTTGCATAGTTTGGGCCTCTAAATAAAACTGAGGTGTTTTTCCTTCTCGAGTATAAACTCCATATTTAATTTAGTTTACACTCACCTGAAGGATAATTAGGAACACACCTGTTCAATTTCTCATTAATGCAATTATCTAATCAATCAATCACATGGCAGTTGCTTCAATGCATTTAGGGGTGTGGTCCTGGTCAACACAATCTCCTGAACTCCAAACTGAGTGTCAGAATGGGAAAGAAAGGTGATTTAAGCAATTTTGAGCGTGGCATGGTTGTTGGTGCCAGACGGGCCGGACTGAGTATTTCACAATCTGCTCAGTTACTGGGATTTTCACGTGTAACGGAGGCCAGCTAGTAGTTGCTGTGCGAGTAAACCTCACTCCCCGATCTCAGTAGGCGCTCTAGCGACAGACGCTAGAGGCTGCAGTCTTTAGCCTCCTTGCTAGAGCGCCCGACTCTCACGCCAGAGAGCCGGGTTCGAGGCCCGCTCGGAGCGGGGCGAGTAGGACCCGGGTGTGAGGGGTTACACACGCACAACCATTTCTAGGGTTTACAAAGAATGGTGTGAAAAGGGAAAACATCCAGTATGCGGCAGTCCTGTGGGCGAAAATGCCTTGTTGATGCTAGAGGTCTGTTGAGACATTCAGATGGTAGAGTCAGAATTTGGCGTAAACAGAATGAGAACATGGATCCATCATGCCTTGTTACCACTGTGCAGGCTGGTGGTGGTGGTGTAATGGTGTGGGGGATGTTTTCTTGGCACACTTTAGGCCCTTTAGTGCCAATTGGGCATCGTTTAAATGCCACGGCCTACTTGAGCATTGTTTCTGACCATGTCCATCCCTTTATGGCCACCATGTCCCCATCCTCTGATGGCTACTTCCAGCAGGATGATGCACCATGTCACAAAGCTCCAATCATTTCAAATTGGTTTCTTGAACATGACAATGAGTTGACTGTACTAAAATGGCCCCCACAGTCACCAGATCTCAACCCAATAGAGCATCTTTGGGATGTGGTGGAACGGGAGCTTCGTGCCCTGGATGTGCATCCCACAAATCTCCATCAACTGCAAGATGCTATCCTATCAATATGGGCCAACATTTCTAAAGAATGCTTTCAGCACCTTGTTGAATCAAAGCCACGTAGAATTAAGGCAGTTCTGAAGGGCGAAAGGGGGTCAAGCAGAGTATTAGTATGGTGTTCCTAATAATCCTTTAGGTGAGCCATAAACCCAGATGTATCACATATGATACTCAACCAAAACAGTGTCCGATGCTGAGGTAGTGCAAATATTATGTTGCTGAACAAAATGTTAACAGTAAAGAGCACAAGAAAGCATCAATAATAGTGCAGTAGCGTATGAGCATTCATGGATGATCCGCATGTGTTTGGTGCATTTGACTGGAAGAAAAAAAAGAATACGGCCTGGCCAGCCGGATCTGTTTTTCCCGCAAGGAAACTCTGTATTTTATGTTATCATCAGTTATGACTTTATGAATCATTCGCAAAATATGAAACTGGGTGTTACTTTATAGCTTTATAGTATATATTGAAGTGTAGCTCATCATCAGAATCTCTGCTGACACTTCACACATGTAACAGATGGTCTGTTGGACATTTTTAGGAGGATCCGCTGGAGGAACTATCCAAATAAAATGCTTCCACATCCCAGTGTTATGAGACCTGCCCATTGGACACATGCACACATAGGAGCTCGTATAATCAGGCTTAACCCAGGTCAGCTGGCAGTGCTGATTATTGCGTTCTGATGTGGTGGTCAAAGAGATCCTTCATGTCTTTTTATATATAAAACTAAAATTAAACACATCTGCAATGTTAATCAGATTCCCATCTCATACAATTCCTGAGCCAAACACACTCTATCACTCATGAATACACACAAAATACTCCTCTTTTGAACACACTAGCAGGACTTGGGGTTTCGTTCACAAGCATATGGAGTGCGTGTTCGTGTTGACTGAACTTTAAGTGTGTTTCCACTTATCCAGGAGACTTCAAGATGAGTCCTGTCAGATCAGACCACTTACTGTAGTCAGTGTGTAATGATGTGAGTCAGCGGGAGATCTTCACAGCAAATCATGGAGAACTTACAAAGAAAACCGCCTTCATAGGCATTTCTTCAACTTTAGCCACTATTGGTCATGTAAAGCTTTAGAAATTGAGCTTAAAATGAAACCGAATCTGCTGATTTTCCAATTATGCATCTGTCAACACAATGACATGACTCTCATAACCCAGTTCAGCCAATATTCTGGTTTTTGAAATCTGAAAAACCTTAACCAGAATAAAATGCACATTATAAACATGCTCAGTGTCTGTCTATTAATGACGCCATGTATGGCAACATATTGATCCCTGTGCTACCGTGGTTCTCCTCTGACAGACGTGACCCTGTCTGGGTCAGTGGTTATCCATCACAGCTCACCCCCAGCAGTGAGGCACTGTACCCAGTCAGAGCGTGTAATTTCACCCCTGTGGGTTGTGGATGCAGAGGACACTGTAATTGAGCCCCATACAGAGTCTAACAGAGCCACTAATCCTCCTATTCTGAACCACGTCTTCACCTTCCCCTCTCCAGCTGTGTCTCATCCATCTATGTCTATGGGCGTCACATGCACCTTCTTGTGTCCAACATAGCAACTGCCTGAGAGTCCTGTCCACCGTCCACAGATCCTCTCATTATGCAGGTCATAAAGGGATAGTTGGTAACACTTTACAATATGGGTGCACTAATATGCATTAATTCATGCTTAACTAATGCACAGATAATCATGAGTTAATGTATAACTCATTAAGAACTAAACCATTAATTAATGATTACTGCATCAGCAACTAATAAAGAGTCTATATGATTAATAGATTAAGTAATACATGAATTACTATTAATTCAATGTGTCATTGTGTATTAATTCCTTAATAACATATTTTATTAACTAATAGTGTAAATTAATGTGTTAATTACCACAATTAGTCAAAGCTATGCACTTCAACTTCCACTTGTCTGCTTTAATTAATCATTAGCTAATGATTTGCAAAGGCATCATTATGTTATGACTTTACTTGTTGGGGCACATCATTATTAACTAGTCATTTAGTAATTATAGTCATTTTCAAAACAATTTCCCCCAAGTGCATCAATGGGTGAGTTGAAACTCATTATAATATGCAAAACTGTTTTCCACTCACAGCAGTGGGGGTTTACTTCCAAGTCTTCAGTGCGAGAAGCACATAAAAACCGAGCGTTTTTCAGCTAGGCTCAAAACTAGGGTACAAAATAGCCTATTACTTATTCGTTTTGATGTCTTTGAATGCAAAAACCAAGCGAACGTCATAAGTTGACCTCAGACAACAAGATAATAAAATTTAAAAAGCCAGTTCATGACCCCTTTAAGTACACAACTTGCCCCAGCTCATTGTCCGGTCTCGTTTGAAGCGAAGTGGATTCTTACTTTTTTTCTCCAGCAATTTACTCTATTTTTGTCAATAAACCTCCTTTTGTGTGTCATCCTCCATGTCTGAGTGTACTTTCATAACGTCCTGAGCAGCAAATCCGCATGTAAGAATGATTTCTGAAAGATCATGTGACACTGAAGACTGGCAAGGACAAAGCCACTTGAAAACAATATTTTTGTCTTACATTTCATAATAAACTCAGACAAGCTCAGTGCCGACTCGTTTTCCGTCAGTTCTGTTTTGTGAATTGGAATGTTTGCAAAGGATTGTGGGTGACTTATGTACTTAAAGGATACATTTGATGCATCCTTCAAAATGAGCTGAATGAAGGATGTGAAACTAAAGGTGCCTTCGGATGTTTTTAAAAGGATCTTTTTAATGAGACAGCTGCGCTTCATGCCATGGCTTCTGAAATATGCAGCCATACCTTCCCTTTGGAATAAATTCATTAACATCACACAGTCTTGATTTATTAATTTATTTACAGGGACAGTGCACATTAATGCGCATTGCTATAAACTGTTGACAATGTCAAGTCAAGCTAACAAACATATCATCTTATATTAATACAAAACAAAAACAACTACATTATCAAATACAAATTAAAAGATACAAGTACGTGATTCCACACAAGATAAATCATACTAAAAAAAAATTTAAGAATGTTTATCTAAACACATTTTACAGATTATTTCAAAATTATTTTGTACTAAAATTATTACAGAAAGAAATTCTAATGTTGACAGTGCTGGGTGTTAATAAACCAAATGTTAAGATAAAAAAAAAAATACAAATCAAAAAAACCCATGTCTGGTTCTCTAGTTGTTTATGGGATGGAGTTCTGTGCGGCTAAAAATATTAAACAAATAATAATTACTAGCTTTCACATATAACGTCTTATTACCAAATTATAACCCCCAAATCACTACCCCGTTGTCCCTTCTGCTCCAGTGGGCTCCTCTTTCCCTCCAGCTCCACCTTGGTCAACGGTCACTCCGCCTTCGCCTCAGTCCTCCGGGACCTTAACTCCACCTCGGTTGCTTGGTGGAGCTAGGGTCCCGCCCTGCTATCCCTGGCCTGCCATCCGCCCTACCATCCCTGGCCTTCAATGTTGCCCAGTCCCGTCAGCTCTTCAGGTTCGCTCGGGCATCCACTACCATCGTCTCAGTCACTCGTCGCCTTGGTTCCACTGGCCAAGCCTTCGGTGGCTCCTCGCTCCCTCGACTCTGGGCTTTTGTCCTGGGATTGCGACTGGGGGTTCAACACTGGCTTCTCCTGCCATGGTTCCTCCCACCTCCATCTCCACCCTGACCTTGCCTGTTCCGTGTCCTGGTTCCACGTCCCGACCTAAGCCCCTTCCCGCTCTCCTCTATTGGAGTCTTGTTGTTTTGGGGAATAAGGGGTGAGGTTGCACCTCCTTGATGGGGGGGCGGGAGGGCAGGTAATTTTAGGGATCATCCGGGTTCAGTCTCATTCAAAGTTACGTCGATACTGACGTATTGGGGTCTCATCTGGGAGCCCAATCACCTTCAAGTGGTAACTAATGAAGCCAAAGGAGACTGAATCCAATGTCAATGGAGAATTAATCAAATCTCACTATTGGCCAGTGAGATTTGCATGCCGAGCCACTCCTACGCAGACATACTAGTATAAAAAGTCAGACTTGCACTCTCCGGCTGTCAGCGGCTGTGATAGCGATCGCTCATTTCCAGTCATCCTTCATCTGAGTGAATTCCTGTGGTAGAGAAACAGCGATTTTAATTTCTTTAAAAGAGCTTATCCTGTGGAGATCTCTCCTGCCAGTGTGAGGGTGCATCCAGCAGTGATTTTCCTTCAGAGAGAGCTGTGCACAGAGAAGTGTAGCATTTCATCCCTCAGCACTTCGGCGTTTCAGAGCAGATTTCCTTAAAGAGCAAAGACGGGTCTTTTTCAAGATGTCTCTCTGTCTGTGTGTTTCTGGATGTGGTTGTTTCCTAACCTCATCTGACAGCCATGATCGCTGTCTCACATGCCTGAGAGAGTGTTTGTGGATAATGCATGCTCTTACTGCGAAAGCATGTCCATGTTGGCATTACAGTCGCAACTCTCCTTCTTTGCTCGAGTCCCTTCTGCTGCGACCCTGCCTTCTCATAGCAGAGCCGCGGGTATGGTTAACACTTTGAGAGATGTGAGGGTTACAATGGGAGCACTTCTGCCAGGCCATCCATATGCCGTCGAGCTGCCGAGTGATTATGCAGGTCTCACTTGTGGGGTACCACATGTTCCAGGATCAACAAAGATGTCAATTTTCCAATCAACCAATCAGATTTGAGGGACAAGTTTATAGTTTATGTCAAGTTTAGGCTTAGAACCAGGGTAAAGTACTTAAACATCAGTGTTATTCACCTATCATTACCCTATGATTTTACCCTATGATTTTAACCCTACCCAAAGTTATGGGTAGGGTTAGGTTTAGGGTTAGGGATTGGGTAAGGACTACATTTTGGGACAGAAATGTTGATCCAGGATCAATAAAATATGTTGATCCAGGACCATGTCTTACTTGGCAAAATCACGGTGACCATCTCGTGGGGTATCTTATGTCTCATTCGGCGATCCCCAGATGAGGACTAGATGTCAATCGCTGGATTGAAGAGTGTGCTATTGTCCTCTGTAAAGGTTGAAGTTGAGCTTCCCCCCCCTTTGGGAGTGATAGATCACGTTGAATCAGATTCAGAGTTGATGGCCATGGTTTCCGGGCCCGTCGCAGGCATCAGGCTCAAGTGGACCCCTCCACTTTCCCCCGCGGTTGGATGATTGGTTCCTGGGTGTGGCGCCGCTCAAGTGCCTTTCTTCCCAGTACTGCATATGGAGGTTCACTCTTACTACCCTCGATGGCGGGCGGCCAAGGGTTACGTGGAGATTCCACAGGTGCAGTATGTAGTTGCGGTGCATTTATGACCACAAACTGTTGCCACCTTGCGGAATCACCAGAGTCTCCTGTCCAAGGTCTGTAAGACAACAGCAGCCCATCTGATAAGGGATACAGTGCAGCTGGATAGGCAATCTCTGCCCTGCATGTCATTGCCATCCTGCAGGTCCATCAGGCAAAAGCTCTCAAAGAGCTGCACGAGGGTAGTTCTGAGCCGGGGTTTCTACCACAGAAAGTTAGCATTTTAAAAAGGTTTATCTTGTACCGGCTAAGAAGGGGGTATTTTTCAGTAGATAAAACTGGACCTGCCTCTTTCTTAAACTCCAACTCTTTGTGGAACATGTAGTGTAAATGCAAATAGCAGATAGCCTAAACGAGTGTGTGTTTGTGGACACAATGTGTGGATTCTGATCATGTGTTTATGTTAGCTTGCACATGTGTGTCATAAGCGCTGTCTGTGCATCTGTGTGACTCCGCAGTCTGTGGCGCCGTCTGATATGGCAGTGGAGCCCCGCAGCAGGAAGCCTTCATCACATGCACTTAGAGAGAGAGTGAGTGAGTGAGCAAACTGAGCTTAGCTCTGGCACCAGACGTGTATAAAGCCCAGAGCAGGATGATCACTCTGTGTTTAGTGTGGCTTAACGGTGGGCATGATAGAGTTGAGGGGGGAGGGGGTGGTTGGGTAGAGGAGTATGACAGTATATTGACTTAGTCTCATCTATCATCACCAAAAGTGAAATGAATAAGCCTCATGCTGAAGGAAATGCAAATTCACGTTTGTACAGTAGAGGGCGCACCTCAAACAAACCTTTCAGCTGTGCTGCCATTCTGGGGTGCGTTTTCCAAAACTTTGGGAAACGCACCCCTGGATTGGATCAAACAAATGTGATGTTTAACTTAAGTCATTTTCGCTCATTCATATGATTGAATTGGATCATTAAAGGTCAAGGGTAAAGCTATTGGTTAATAAAGTGAGATTAAATGCATAACATATTTGCGTTGTTTATATTTTATTTTTAATTATAGGAGGTTTGGGTAATAATCTGAGTTTGCGTTTCACTGCTTGTTCTCATTTTGAGAAATACTGTATAGTAAGATGAGTAAATGCATGCTCTCATTTAGATTCGAACTACAATAACTAATATTTTAGTATATGAGAAGCAGCACTTTTTCTTTTAAGGATAGAAAAAAACTGTTTATTATATTTACGCAACCGACAATTTGGTCCAACTTACACTACTGTTAAAAGTTTTGGGTCGGTTTGATTTTTTTAATGTTTTTGAAAAAAAAGTCTGTAAAAAAAATTTAATTGTACGGAATTTTATTGTTTTATTTTATAGAAAATTTTGTATTTTGAAAATTCTGTAAAATTAAAGAAATAGAATGTAAATTTACATATATGCTGTAAAATAACGTGAAAAACCTGTAACTGAAGTAAACATAACATGTTCGCTTTTTATTTGACTTTCTTTGACCCATGACTGTTCCGCTTGTCAAAGTAGTTCTACTGCGTTCAATGTTTCTTTTTTTTCTTCTTCTTCTCATATCTATAATTTCGACTTTAAAGAATGTAAATATTCGAACTGAAAGGATTCCCGCCCAGTGCAAGGATAGGATCTCTTCTGAGCACAAGGTGCGTGAAGCCAACCCGATCTTGCAGCAATTCGTATGAATTTTACAAGGCGGATAATTCGTACAAATTCATACGATCTCACTCGTACGAATTAGTAGCCTACGATTTTTGCTAAATCGTGCATATTTTACAACTTCCCCAAATTGTATGAATTCATATGACTGACCTGCCCCTGACCCCGCCCATAAACCAAACCATCACGGGGGTTTAGACAAATCGTACGAATTCGCACGAGTGAGTGAATTAGCCACCTTTTAATCACTCGTATAAATTCGTACGAATTGGCCGTGAGATAAGCTGCGCTGACTGGAATCACTCGACCGTTAATATTGCAGCATACCTGAAGCGAAAATAAGCAGGTAAAAAGCACAATTTTCTAAACTTTTAGCATTTTGAAGTCGTTAAACCAATGACTGTGTGTGTTTTAATGTTTTGATTGCTTCAGGCCTTTAATCATAGGCCTATAACATGTTTATGTAACTAGTTTTGTTATTTACTTGACATTAGCCAAGTCCAACTCCCTACTTTTGTTGTTTGCAACGTTAGGCCTACTGGTATTTTTCCATCTGAGGGATGTAAATGTAGCCTACTTTGCTACATTTTCTACTCGTTGAATAGCCAACCCCGTCTCGCGGCAATTTGTATGAATTTTACGAGGTGGCTAATTCGTACAAATTCATACGACCTCACTCGTACGAATTAGTAGCCTTCGATTTTTGCTAAATCGTGCATATTTTACAAGTTCCCCAAATCGTATGAATTCATGTCTGACCTACCCCTGACCCCGCCTATAAACCTTACCATCATGTGGGTTTAGACAAATCGTACGAATTAGCCACCCTTTAATCACTCGTACGAATTCGTACGAATTGGCCGTGAGATAAGACTGGAATCACTCGACCGTTAATATTGGCACACTGTATGTGAATGAGAAGCGAAAATAAGCAGGTAAAAAGCACATTTTCGAAACTTTTAGCATTTAGTCGTTAAACCAATAATTGTGTGTGTTTTAATGTTTTGAGCGGTGTGGGCCTTTAATCATAGGCCTATAACATATTTATGTAACTAGTTTTGTTATTTACTTGACCAAGTCCTACCCCCTAGTTTTGTTGTTTGCAACCTTAGGCCTACTGGCATTTTTCCATCTCAGGGAAAATGTAGCCTACTTTGCCAAACAGTCGACGAAAAGTAGCGTGCATTTAAAGCGGTATAATATTGTGAAATACTATTGCAATTTAAAATATCTGTTTTCTATTGTAATATATTTTAATGTCATTTATTTTTGTGATCAAAGCTGAATTTTCAGCATCATTACTCCAGGCTTCAGTGTCACATGATCCTTCAGAAATCATTTTAATATGATGATTATGAACAATTGTGCTGCTTTAAATTGTTGTGGAAACTTTTTTTGATGATTACTTTATTTGAAAGTACAAAATAACAGCATTTATTAAAAATCTATTATTTTTGTAACAATGTCAATTTTGGTCCATTTAATTCTAACTAAATAAAAGTATTTCATTCTTTCTTGTTACTTTAGCCCAAACTTTTGAAACATGTTTATGCATTTAATATACATTTTATCAATTCATGCATTCCCTGTGAGTCAAACTCGTGACCTTGGCATTGTCAGCATGTTTTATTGTTTGAGTGATTCTGTCCACATTTGTTTATATCTTGTGTTTTTCATTTCTTTTACTGTATATTTTTGTTTCTCCTAAGAATTTTTAGAAGAAACTTCTCCAGAGCGATGAAAGAGCAAGACAAGTTTTCAAAGTAGCTCTGGAAAGCTCTCATCGGTAGGTCTGACAGTAGAGAATTCAGCTTTGAATTCCTTCCACACACATATAGACAGAATGTGCTTTCTGGCCTCTGTAAATAGACATAACCCACGAGAAATCTTTGTCTTTTTGTTCTGTTTTTCACTCTTCTAACCTGCGTGGCGACCTACAGGTGTGCTTCCCGGGCCTCGATACCCTCAACCGGGACATCTGTGCGGTGACAACAATACTCCTGTTCCTCCTCCTGCACCCCCTCTCTGTCCTTCTCGTTCTCTGTGTGTTTCTGTCTGGGTGCTGAGAGGCCTCATTGTGAGCTGTTGCTCCCCAGGCGCTCATTCTGCTGCAGGCCGCCGGTCTCAGTCTTCCCCCCACTGATCAGGTTCCCCAGACCCCCCAGTCCCCTGAGCGTCCTGCCGTGGCGGTCACAGCCCAATAATCCTGCCATCTAAAGCGGCTACATGGCGGTCTGTCAGTGGCCAGGCCAGATGGCTGTGTGTGCAGGCTAAAACGGCCAAGCTCTTTTGTTGACCAAAGGGACTGATAGTGTTTCAGCAGGCCAGATGTTTGACAGTGACCTGAATGCTTTCTAGAGATAGCACACTTTACATTTTTACAATTTGTCTTATATGAGTCCGGCAACATATTTAATCACAAAATCAAACAAAGGAATATTTGAAACAAAATCAAGAAATATTAGAATTTTTTTTTTTTCATTTTGACATTGTTTTAAAACAAAAATCTGATTTTTTGGTAACACTTTACAATACAGGTGCACTAATGTGCATTAATTCATACTTATTTACAGATAATGTATATAACTCATGAAGAACTAAACCATTAATTAATTATTACTGCATCAGCAACTAATAAGAGTCTATATGATTAATAGATTAAGTAATACATGAATTGCTATTAATTCAATGTGTCATTGTGTATTAATTCCTTAATAACATATTTTATTAACTAATAGTGTAAATTAATCTGTTAATTACCACAATTAGTTTAAGCTATGCACTTCAACTTCAAGGTATCATTATGTTATGACTTTACTTGTTGGGGCACATCATTATTAACTAGTCATTTAGTCATTGTAGTAATTTGCACATGAATTTGCACTAACAATGAAGTAATTAATCATGTATTAATGCATATTAGTGTACCTGTCATATTATCTGGAAGTTGAAATACAAGGCTTTGGCTCATTCTGGTAAATAACATATTAATTAACACTATTAGTCAAAAAATGAGTTATTATGGAATTAATCCACAATTTCATGTTTAATTAATAACAATTAATGTATTAACTAATACATTAACCCTACAGACTCTTAATTAGTTCCTAATGTGGTAATCATTAATGAATAGCTTAAATAATCATTAGTTACACATTAATTCAGTATTATCTGTGCATTAGTTAAGCATGAAATATATATGAACTATATTGCATTACATTACTGTAAAACATATTTTATTTAAATCAGAATAAAGACAGTATGACAACTATTCATTTCCCCATTATTATAATGAGATTTATGTCATAATTTTCCCCAAAAAACAGATTTAATTTTCTTATATAATATATATATATATATACAAATATATCTATCTATCTATCTATCTATCTATACAGTATATATATATATATATATATATATATATATATATATATAAATGACTAATTCCCCCTTCTTCCTTTTTAGAGGTAAAATCTGGAAAATCCAGCTAAAAAAAAATAATTTAATTTTTAATCTTTAATTAGGGGTTGAGAAACTCTGAAAAATAAATATTTAATTTAGACCCATCACCTGCTGATCTCAAACTACAAAGGGCTTCATTATTCTCTATTTTTTTGAAAACCACGTGGCGCCTTACAGAACCCAGAATCTCATATACTGATCTGAAGAACCTGTCATTTTTTCTAATCTCCAAAGAACGAGTGAACTTAATGTGAACCTAATTAAACCCTGAAGAATTTTTTTTATTTTATTTTTAAGACTGTGCCTCATTAAAGCTGTCGGGTGTAATAGATCACTAAAAAGGCTAGAAAGTATATGTTCTTATAGCATGCAGTAAAGGTTTGCACATCAATGATTTTACTGAACTATTATCATGTACAGTACATGTTGCTTTGTTCTACTTTTGTTGTTTTTGCAATATCAGTAATAATATTGCATTGTGTTTTACCCATGATTTTTATTTTACCTTTCGGAAAAAAAGCCCATGATCCCAGACCACGACTGTAAAATCACACACACGGGCTGCAGGATGATGCCGATTAACTGTAGGGTGGAGGGGAGCCGTCATACAATTTTCTGCCTCACTGCCCGAGTGAAGCGATACCTTGTGTTGATACACTGACCTGAGCTAACCTCTTTATTAGACAATCCTGATTGAAAACATCTGAATTCAGCCTTAAAGACACGCTTAGAGAGCTCTCCGCCGATGTTGAGCTCGGACAAAATCCACTAAACTGTTTTCCTGAAACATAACTGATAAAATATGCATTGATAAAAGACCTAGTGAAATGCGTATGTCACAAACCAATGTGGTTTAAATAGAAATATAATAGACTGAGCGCATTCATGGGTCACATGAAGGTCTGTCTCATTAAATCAATGTGAGGTGAGGTCAGTGCTGCCATATATATGGACTGAAAGCATAAAAATATCATAATGCACACTTTTTGCAGTTTCATAAATCTCATGTTGGCTGGAAAACCTCTCTGGTTCTGGTTAATGTTTGTAATGTTGTCGGTTGATTCCCTTGCTGACCTTCTCTGTAACTTTGATCAGGGTACCTGCTGAGTTTTGGAGCAAAAAATATGTTGATTCAGAGTTGCAGAGATGTCTCAAGATGAACTTCAAACTGTCTAAGCTGTCACGGGGAGAAACACATACTATAAAGATGGGAATTTGTTTGCACTTTTTTTGCTCTTTTTCTCTCATCATCCAGTGACTGTGCTAACATTAGCAATAACACAATCCAAATAAAACAAATCCTACACCAGGCAAATCGACCTTGAGTCACTGTGGTTTCAGCAGCTATGAATCGTAACATTTTTGGGTCTTCGCCGTTTTTTAAGCCCTTTGTGGAAAAATGAAAACTCTATGCATGATTGTTTTGTATAAACACAACTGAAAGTTCATGTTGAGGATTGAGGAAAGCCAGACATGCTCTCTGGATACTCACAAGACACACTTCAGATATTGCTGCTCAGCATATTTCATTATAAACTCAAGAAGGAGCTTGACTCCGCATGTTTATAAATCTAAATGCAACTTCCTACTGAATGTCACAAAAATGCTAAACTGATATGTTGCTCCAATGATTAAAGGACGTTTTTACGCACGCAGCAAGTTGGTTTTCATTTATTATTTTTTTATTTAATTACTTTTGCAAGCAAATGTTGGTGAATCATGATAAATTATATTTTACAAGGCTAATTGGTAACACTTTACAATAAGGTTCGTTAGTTAACATTAATTCATGTACTAAGTAGGGTTGGGTATCGTTTGAATTTGAACGATTCTGATTCCGATTCCGATTCCTTGTTTCGATTCCGGTTCCTAACGATTCTCGATTTCGATTCTTTTAAGAGGCAGGGTCAAAAAAGTTTAGCTAACCTTGCTAACCAACGGTCTTTCTGAAGGAAATACTCCTTCTGTCACAAATACTTGTCACAAATTTTGCATTTTGCCGAGATTTCGTTAATTTTTAGAAAAGTGAAGCCACACTTTGGACCGCCGACGTAAGCTACTCATGTTCGACTCGCGTGGTTATGCCAACACTTCCGGTAGACGCTTCTTCATTGGTGTTGTTCAGCGGTTTCTTCTTTCACTCGGCGGACTGTGAATATCGAAACTAGGAATTGAATTTTTTACTTTTGAACGATTCCGGGAAAAACGAAAAATTAGTCCCGGTTCCAATCGATACTCGATTCTCGATACCCAACCCTAGTACTAAGTAACCTGAACTAGCCAATTCTCACAAATCAGAACAACCTCCTAGACAACAACCAATCTGGGGTGCGTTTCCCGTACAACGACGTAGTTCGCTGCTTCACTACCATAGTACGATGCATCGTTGGAGAAATCAACTAGCTAGTCACGACTGTTTCCCGAAACGCACTGTCGCAAAGTATCGTTCAACCACGTTGGTTTCGCACGTTGGTAAACTACTTTTAATGAAACTGTTTGAGATCCAATTAACGCAGATTTGTTAATATAAATTACAGACATGTCATCTGAGGACTATTTCTCATTGTTCTCAGTTGTTTTGCTTTATTACCAGACTCAATATTTGGCTCGTTCTTACATAGTAGAGCACGTTCGCATATGCGCACTCTTCAAACACGTTACTTTAAATCGTTTGACAAACTATAAGACGTAAATTCCATTTGTATGTATTCATGATAAAAGGCACCGGAATGTCAGCTTGCTTATTTTGCTCAAGATAAGGATTTATTACGTCCAAATGTCACGCAATATAGAAACGATGCCTCTAACCACAGGTCGAGAGCTGTCGTTCAAACCACCCAACTTTGCGATGCTGTTTGCGAATGTTCGTTGGAACGATGGTTTCGGGAAACACGACTCGTTGAACTATAGTGATAACGACGGAACTTGCAACCATAGTTGGCTAACGATGCTTTTGGGAAACGCTCCCCTGGTTTCAAAAGCAGACACTCAACTAAGACGGCCCTGCTCTCTGTAATGGAAGCTCGGAGACTGGCAAGAGCAGTTTCCAAATTCTCAGTTCTCGTCCTGCTGGATCTGTCTGCTGCCTTTGACACAGTTAACCACCAGATTTTAAAGACGAAGGGCATCTCGGGAACCGCACTACAATGGTTCAACTCTTACCTCTCAGGTAAGGTGTCATGGAGGGGTGAGGTGTCCAAGACCCAACATCTAGCTACTGGGGTGCCTCAGGGCTCAGTACTTGGACCACTTCTCTTCTCCGTCTACATGACATCACTAGGATCTGTGATTCAGAACTTGGCTTTTCCTATCACACAACTCTACCTCTCATTCCAGCCTGACGATCCGGCGGTTGCTGCTCGTATCTCGGCCTGCCTGACAGACATTTCTGACTTGATGAAGGACTACCACCTTCAACTAAACCTTGCGAAGACAGAGTTGCTTATTGTCCCGGCCAACCTAACACTACACCACAACTTCTTCATTCAGCTAGGTTAGTCATCCATAAATCCATCAAGGTCAGCCAGGAACCTGTGAGTTGTTATTGGTGACCAATTGAACTTGCTAGAACTGCTCAGTCCTGCAGATTTGCCATATTCATTATTAGAAGGATCAGGCCCTTCCTATCGGAGCATGCTACACAACTACTCCAAGCACTTGTTCTATCCAGAATGGACTATTGTAATGCTCTCCTAGCTTGCTCTGTCAAACCTCTGCAACTGATCCAGATGCTGCAGCAAAAGTGGTCTTTCATGAGCAGCGCATGTCACTCCTCTCCTCACAAAACTGCAGTGGTTTCCAGTTGCCGCTCGCATTAAATTCAAATTCAAGCTCCCTTTTACCTCAACTCATTACTTCAGACTTACGTGCCATCCAGAAACATCGCTCTGCAAGTGAACGCTGTCTTCAGAGGCACACAATCGCTTTCTTTTACCTTTTTCTGGTCCCTGCTAGCTATACCAGAGCTGCTGAGTGTGTCCATTTTCAAGAAATGGCTGAAGATGCATATTTTTGGCAACACTTGATCCATTACAATTTATCTTCTATTCTATATCTATTGTCTTTATATATAAAAAATTGTGTACACGTACTGCATTAGGTTAAACTGGGAAGGGTCATAGCTCTTGCATACCGTTGTCCTATATGCTGAATTCACGCAGCCGTCATTTTGAAATGGCTCCGGTGGAAGAGTCGCGAATGCGATGGCTTATTGTTGTGTTTAATGTAGAAATTTGTTATTCTAAAAATGTACATAGGCCTACATTTCTTTCATAGTTTAGACTATACCATGACATTTACAGTAAATTTATAAATATATTTTTTATGTTCAGAAAATAAAAAAGAAGGAATGAACTATATGTACATATCCTATATTGGATATTAACATCTAATGGTTTAAATCTCGGCAGCAGCTTCGGGTTGGTAGTCCAAGACAAGGCCGTCTATCTAGGCTACTTCCGATTTTTCCCACCGGAGCCTCGCTTTCTATTTCAAAATGGCTTCTGCGTGAAATCAGCGTATTGCTCTCATTTGTAAGTCGCAAATTTGGATAAAAGCTCTGCTAAATCAATAAATGTAAACATTTGTTATTTGTTAATCTTTTTTGTTAACGTTAGTTAACAAAAATAAAGCTGTTCATTGTTTGTTCATGTTAGTTCACAGTGCATTATCTAATGTTAACAAGATTTTAATAAAGTATTAGTAAATGTTGAAAAAGTAACATTAACAAAGATTAATAAATGCTGTATAAGCAGTTCCTTATTAGTTCATGCTAACTATTGTAGTTAAATAATGTTAACCAATTTATTGAAATTAACAATTTCATTTTTCAAATGCACAACAAATTCTAATAATTTAGTAGAAACGTCATTTTTATGAGCCCTACAAATAGAACAGAAAAAAAGAGTAGGCTATTTATCAGCGATCATGTCAGATATTCTGATTGATGCTTGATTGACACAACCGCATATGATATATATTTGCAGTCACACAGATGTTTCACGCCTCCACATGGTTACTACTAAAGGTGGCGTAAAATTGATGTCAAAGGAAACGTGAAAGCGAGGGCTCGGATAAACGCCCTAATAATCCACTCAATCACAAAAACGTCAGTCAAAGGGAAACGCACCGTACCTACAGTCACTTGAATGTTTACCCTGAGTGAATTTATATGCAAACATGACAGTAAAAACGCAGTGGGTTTTGGGAGCACAATGTCTGCTCCATTGTCTGAGAAACCTCCAGGAAAATGAACTTTTCTTAAGGCGGATTAATGCGCCCCGCCCCGCTCAAACATCACAACATCTGCAATGCAGCTCACGTGACTTTAAATAATAATAATAATAATTATTATTATTATTTTATTATTTACCTATTCTGTCTCAATTAGCCTAATAGTTTATTATAAATAGGTATACACAGGCAACCAACACTGTCTTCAACAAAAGCCATATCGTATTACAAAAAAAAAAAAAAAAAAAAATGTATTTGGTCCTCACACATTATTTTCCAGAGTAAAGAAAACATATAGCCTAGAATGCATGTGCAACCAAATAGTGGAATGTTCATTTAACGTAGAAACGATTTACAGGGCTTACACTTGCTTTTTTCTAAGGAGGACATGTGCTCCTAAATTTAAAATATAGAGCCGCGCATTTAGATACTTTTAGCTACTTAACTCATGGACGTTATTATGAAATTTACCAAATGATCATTTCCCCCCTCAGTCCATATTCTTTAAAAAAAAAAAAAAAAAAAAACGCTAGATACAAAAAAAAGAAAGACATGTAAATGTTTTGGTGGGGGTGCTGATGACGCGACCGCCTCTCCTGATATTAATGCGCCATTATCATGCAGGCCGATAACATTGTGTCTCTCTCAGCTTGAGTCCAAGTGTCATGCATATCATTCATTAGCAAAACTAACATTGTCGTACAGGATTCTTTAAGCATGACAGTCATGCTGGACCTTTCATTGAGACCTATGAGAAAGAGAAGTGTATTGGATAAACTAGACTTCAATTTAAACAGCTCATTATTGATAGAGCACTTATTCATTTAATACATTACGTTTATTTTTCCCTGAATGCTACATATATTGAGCATGTTATTTGTACAGATAAGTGATTTTATGTTTACATTGCCAGAGTGTTTTTGATTATGACTATTTGCATTAGTATTTATAATAATACTTTTTATTATTATTATTATTATAACGTCCATAAGATGGAGCTAAGTTTCTCTTTTTACGGAGTAGGCCTATGCGCATAAATGACCATACACTAGTTGAGAGTTGTCAATATTGCCTTAATATGATTGTATTATAATTATGTTATTGTTGTTATGCAATCCATGCATTTTCCTCCAGCGAAGTTTTTTCACATTAGACAGAGACTAACATCACCTAGCCTAATTACATTAGCTTAATTACTGCTATAAATAAAAGACGCATGGCAACACTGAAGCGGCCCTGGAGCGGCCGGGCTCCTGCTGATCTGCTCTTATTGCTCCAGTTTACAGGTTGATTGTATTTGTTAATGAGTTGCTAACAGCATGTTAATGCGCGCGTGATGGATAGCTGTGTGTGTCGCTGGCATTCGGCCTGCGCTATTCCTGCTTCACGAGAGAGAGAGAGAGAGAGAGAGAGAGAGAGAGAGAGAGAGAGAGAGAGAGAGAGAGAGAGAGAGAGAGAGAGAGAGAGAGCCATTGCTTAATAATTATACCGTATTATTATATCGTTTATGAGTTCGTGTTGAACATATGAGGGTGTTGACTGATTTCGCCGTTTATTTACTCTCGGTCAAACACAGCGCCTGGTGTTAGTGAGGAATTCCTTATCTCGCGCGAGTTTAACAAAGCTTACAAGTGCCATGTTTCCATCATTTCTCTCCCCCTTTGCCCGCCCGTGTCTGTTTTTCATTTAAACTTTTACTTCTCCGACCCCAGAGACATAATTATACACATTTTTCTTTCCGAAAGTCAGAGGGACTTGCAAACTGAGCCGAGTCTAATGCGCTGAAAAAACACAATTAAATGCTTGCTTGAAACATTCGGTAAACACGTAGACATGCAAACTAACTGTATCACGTGGGTGTTTAGCCAGAAACACAGAGGAAAACTTCAAGATATTTCAATTGTAAACCGTTAAATATATTACACAAAAGGATGGTCTGTGAAAAACTAAAGGCCTATAGCTATATAATTATATATACGCTGTCAAATCGATTAATGCAACTAAAAGTTTGTGTTTGTGTGTGTTATAATAATATAGGCTATTTAGAAACTTTTATGTTAGATTCGATTAATCGCAATTAATCGATTTGAAAGCACTATGTAATATAGGCTAGTGAGTGTGTGTGCGCGCGTCAAAATTCCAGACAGTCAAGAGGAAAACCAAAAATATGAAATTTCTTTCTTTTTTTTTTTAATCTACATTTTCTAAATTTTCTTAATTTGTCATTATTTACCCTCCTGTCATCTGCAACTTTCTTCAGTGCACGAGAGGAGAAATTTTAAGGGATGTGTCCCTTTTTTTCGTGCAATGCCATTGAATGGGGACTGAACATTCAAGATCTTCATAAAATAGGCCTAACTTGGCTGACAAAAGCAAAACGCATAAACGTTAATTTCTTATTTATTTGTCTGTTTATCACACAAAGCTATAATGTGGCTTCAAAAGACTTAAAAATAGCCGAACACATTATGTTTGCGTTCCGTTTTGAGGCTTGATATCAAGTCACTATTCATTGTCCATGCATGCAGACATTCCTCCAACGACCTTTTGCATTCCACAAAAGAACGAACGTCATACAGGTTTGGAGCGACTTGAGGGTGAGCAAATGACGACACAATTCTTATGTTGAGGGGAACTATTCCTTTAAGCGCGAACCTTTGCTTTCTCGCCGAGTGAACTGCCAGTCAAAGTGACGTCAGTCTCGTCGGAGTCGCGCTGAGGCGAAGTGCTGGTGCGCGCTCGGAGACCCCCGTTAACTGCGCGCACACGCTGTGTCACCATGAGCAGCAGTGTATGGGGTGGATCTTAAATCATAACAGCAAGATGAACGTACGGCACATCTTTCTGAGCGCAGCATCATAGCCTTCCCTCGCGATCCTGAAGCCTTCACGCTGCACGAGACACTCCGGCTCGGCCACACTGCCTGCTGCTGCCCGGCGGGTAGGCGGAGGCTGGAAGGGGGAACACATCTATTTTCTCCTAATAATAATAAGCAACAAAATGAAGCGGAGGAAGATGGTGGTAGCGGCGGGCTTCTGCCTCTCGTTCCTCATGGGTACGCTGATGAATTTATTGTTCATTCCGGGATTCGAGCACCACGGCGAGCGCGTGCATCGCCACCACCAGCACGAGAAACTGCAGCCGCAGCAGCAGCAGCCCGACGCGGACTCTCCTGCCCGGCTTCAAATCGAGGACCTGACACCCTCCGCCGGACGACTCCCGGAGCTCCAGCGGCAAATACGTGAGCGATTAGATGAGGTTCTGCGGTACCGCCAGAGACGCGCGCACTGGGTCGGCACCGGAGCGCTCGAGCGCAGGCGGCTCATGGACCTGGAGCAACGCGGAGAGTGGGAATCATACAAAGGAATCGAGAAAAACAATAATTACGATCAGTCTCGAGCTGTATCCATAGCAACAAAGTCGGTGCTCGGCTGCGGCAGTATTGATAACGTTACCGATGTCCAGTATCTGGGCTCGGGATACACGAAGGCGGTGTACAAGGCGGCTCTGAACAGCAGCTTCTCCGTCGCGTTGAAATCCGTCGATTTCGGGGGTCACGACATGGAGAATTGTGTGAAGAAATACGCATCAACGACAGACTGTTACAAACTCGCATCCTTCAAAATTGTCAAGGAAATGACCCTGATGGAGAGATTACAGCACCCTAATATTCTCAAGGTAATGTGGATTCTATTTTAAACAAAGCACATCTGGAGCTAGGCTAAACTCTAAATTTAATTCACACGTCGCGGCGCAAACCGAAACGGTTTCATCATTATTTATATTTGTATACATTTCGTCACAATATGTTCCACACACGTTTATGAGTTTTTAAATTGTAACATTTAAACTGTTTGAACCGATGGATTTTGCAGTGGTTGGACTGGTTGCTAAAAACACATTTTTATTTGACTTTTTTTTTTTTACCATTTAAACTTTAGCTGATTTATTTTTATCCACTCCATCTAAACACTGAACCCATAACTAGAAATGGTTAGAAAATGATTTATCAAGTCTAGCCTATATCCCTTTCTGAAATACAGAAATTCATAGCATATCACTTTGTAGCCTATTATCAAGAGTGCAAGTAGATTTTTATTTAGGCTATTTAGCCTATGTTTTTTTTTTTTTTTTAACTCAAAGCCTGGTTATCTTCTGGGCTGCAGGAAGACAGAAGATAAACGAGGGCTGTTCATTTCATAGTCTCGTTCTCTTATGTTTACAAGAGCTGATTACGACTTCGACAACTACACAAGCGCTCGTGTCAAATAAACGACACGACAGAGCCGCTTCTGCTCGCCTTAAAACGATGAACCGAAACACGAAACACGCAGACAATGAGATGCCCATTTTCAGTCATTGTTGATTGGGTGATAGTGTAATTACTAAGACACACACCGCTTGTGTTGATTTTGATACTCCACGCGTAAACATTCACACTTGAGATCTCACACAGTCACTAAACACGCGGGTTTATATTAGAAAGGCCTATGTGATGGACACTAATCGTTTTTCGTTTGAATTTCTTTAATGAGCCCATTAATTACTAAACTTAATATGTATGCGTATTATACACATATTATACTTCAACAATTAATAAACTAACTAACTAATGATAACAGCGAGCATTTATAAACAGTTCAACCTAATTCCTAATGTTGTTTATTAATGTTACCAATGTAAACACACACTGTATTCATTTAAATCCACAGTAAAATACAAGTTCATATTACACTGATTCAGATAACCCTTTATTTTACAGTGATCCTTGTTACATGTAGTCTCTATAGTAATTATAAATGACATGCAACTAACCCGTAACCAATACCGTATAAGTACATGTACTTACTTAATATTACTCAGTACTTAAATGCACTGTAAGAAGAAAATGTAACCAAATTTAATTCTGCTATTATCTAAGATAGTTTATTTTATGAGATTGATAGGCGATGCACAGTGGGACAGATCCCCCACAGTTGAATACGGCCATGGGGAGATGGTTTATGTCGTTTCATAAGCAGTAACCGTTGAGGTGGTGTTATTGAAGGCTTTATCAGAAGCTGTGTGTAGATTGGGGCCGCCGGCCTAATTTCATTCTGTGCGCTCACAGCAGGGGACCAACGGTGCAGGGGACCCCGGTTTATCAACTCACACAAAAGACACAGTCATCGTCATTATATCGCAAAGACATGATCACAGACAGTTGCCATTTAAATTCATCATTTTTTTAATATCTAAAAATGAACAACTTTAAACATTTGAGAATGAATTGACAAAGCAAACTGGAATCTGGGTTTGAAATGATAGCTCAACATTGTTCAAAATATATATATTTGTGATAGTCCGAGCTGTTGCATTTTAAAAGGATTGTTCAATGCATTAAGGAATAACATGATATTGTTGTGTTAAACCAAATTAAATGTGGCCACAGGTTGGTCTTCTTTTGATTGAATCTTTTGCTTGATTTGAATTAAGAATGGATTTTTTTATTTTTTATTTATAAAGGCATATTGAAGCTTATTTTCTTTATTTCTGATATTTATTGTACTGCTATTCTCTTATATATCAAAGAAAGAAATTATCTTAACTTAAAAACATACACTCTAAAAACCCAAATTTGGGTTAAATATGGACAAACCCAAATGTTGGGTTAAAAATATCATTAAAATAGTTGAACAGTTGAAAGTGAAAGTTGGTTTAAAATTTTAAATGAAATTTTTAACCCAACATTTGGGTTTGTCCATATTTGACCCAAATTTGGGTGGAAACAACCCAGCATTGTTTAGAGTGTAAAAACTTTAAAGAATATTTTTGGAGCATTCTCTAATGATTTATTAATTTGCCCACACTTTAAAAATGCTTTGGGTCAGATATGGACAAACCCAAACGTTGGGTTAAAAAATGTCATTCAAAAATATAACTCAATGGCTGGGTTTGTCCATATTTGACCCAAAGTTGGGTTAAAACAACCCAGCAATTTTCCGAGTGATCTATTTTAAATGAGCTTTGTTAAGCTTAACATAACAACACCTGATTTAGTCATTCATAACACTGACATCAAATAGCCAGTTGAGCAGTTTTAAATGCTTTGTGGTTGCGCTTTATTTTACAGTACGTGTACTTACAGTGCACTTACCGAGGAAAGTAGTGGTAATATAAGGTAAACTACATGGGTTCAGGATTAGTACCTAGTTATTACCCAGTTTACTATAATACGTACATGAACATGGTGAACGGGACTGTACAATAAAGTGCTACCTATTATTTTTTTCCATTACATTTCAAGTCTTTTACAAATATCAATATGTGTGAATGTTGAGTTGAATATGGGCGTCAGCTCGTTCTGTAGTGCCACGTCTCACTCTCTGCCAAGAGCTTCAGAGCCGGCGCTTGGCTGTGATCAGGCCCTAGTTCTTCAAACATTCATAAATCAGCAAAACGACATAAATAATACCTCTCCCTATAAACCTATAATGATGGAAACGCATACACAGATATTCCTCACATCATGTAAGTATTAATAAACAACCCGTGCAGTCGACATTCTTCGCCCGCGCACCTAACCAATCAGGCCCAGAAGTGTTGCTTTTCACTTGCTTTACATCAGACAGAAACTGCGAGGTCGAAGGTGAGAAGATATGATCCGGCGGGCTGATTATCAGCGGCTCGGGTTCAGCCAGAGTGCAGACCGGCACAGGTCTGAAGGAGCGAGGTCACACTCCGCTCGGCTTGCCAGTCTTTAACTAGCATGTCTGTCAAGCAGATCCCGTCTTCCTCTTACAAGCGAGGGCAACACCTGCTGTATAAACACTCATGATTGGTGGTGGTGGTGCTGGATCCGTGCGGACAGGGAGAGTGGGCTTAGTCATGTACATGTCAGCGCTGACACTAGATGCAAACTGTGTGTGTCTGATTAATGACCACTGGGTATCTCTCTGGAAGCTAGTTCGCGCCACAGAATAAAAGATTAAAAAAAGGTAATTGTGACTTTTTTTATACGGGACGGGGGTGGGGTTCTCTAGTTTGGCCCGAACCCTGAGAAATCCTGCGGGATGTGATAAGGCTAGTTAGAAGTGTGGTGGAGGGATGCTGATAACTGTGTGCATAGGATTTACTAAAGACGCAGTGAAAATATAGCCCTGTGAACAGGGTTATTTTTGCGGCTGATTTTATTGCAAATGCTTTTGTATGAGTTTTCCTTTCAGACGCAAAATTTATGTGAGGAGAGCATTTAAAGGTCCTGTATTATGCCCCTTTTCACAAGATGTAAAATAAGATGTCCCCAGAATGTGTATGTGAAGTTTCAGCTCAAAATACCCAACAGATCATTTTTTACAGCATGTTTAAATTGTCATTTTTTTGGGGCTCAGAAAAACGCGCTGTTTTAGTGTGAGCCCTTTAAATGCAAATGAGCTGCTGCTGCCGGCACAGGGGGCGGAGCTTCATGAGTTCGCGCTCAGTCTCTTAGGACAATTTCATCTCATGGAATTATGATAATATCTGAAACTCTCAGTAATCGTGTTCACTTCGAGTCTGACAATTATGCCTACAGAGTCAGAGTGCTGTATAGAGATGGAACAGGTATAGTTTAGTAGTTTAATTACGGTTATTATAACATATTTGTCATCTGCTTGTATTTATCCATTATTTAATAGCCTACAAGTCTGTTGTTTCAGACCAGGTCTGAATGATGATCAAACATATTCTGATGACATTACTAAAGTTTATTGTTCATCACACAGAAGATGAAGCGTCAGTTTTACTTCAGAAAATCACCGTAAGAGCTGAGTAAACACAGTAAATTATAAGAAGTTGTCGGGCGTTAGTCAAAAAAACTGATCTACTGACGTCATTAAAGAAGGAAGTCGAGGGATGTAGTCCAAATGGGCCGTTCGATGTAGGCCACTTCTGTTAAATAAAATATCTCGCTTGGCATTGAACTTTGAGCTTTATAATTTTACAGATATTATTTATACTTTAACAACCACATTACACACTAACTAAAGTTTGAATCATGGGATCATGATGAACTGGAGCTTTAAATGAATCATGCAAGCTGATTTACTAAGGTTTGCGGTAGTCAGTTTACTGGTGTCTGCACCATTATTTACTGCCCAAAAAACAAGCGGCAACATTCTAATCTGAATAATGAAGCTGACCTGGAAGTGCGATAAACTGCAATACATCTAAAATCCGCTAGGGGCAGGTCCCAAAAGGGAGCAAATATCCATAGACCTCATGTTAAAATATCCGTTTTCACAGAATAAATTCATGCTTTTACAGGTTGGTCCCATGGACTTTTATTCTATTTTTGGATAGGTTCCGGGTGCCTGACAACTGTGAGGGGGGGTGAATTTCTTTCTAACTCGTTAGTTTAGATCGTATTTAGATATAAAACGTATGCCAAATAAGGGCGGTTAACTTTGATCGACAGCTGATAACGGGCTGCGCCGAGTGGAATTTGACGTCTCTGCCATGATCTGACACACCACATCATAGCACCTCTGTATCCTTTCTGAATATTTGTAGTTTGTATTTCCCAAGATTTTCCAAAATGGCGCCGCCCATACCCCCCACAAACAGCCTCAAAACTGTGACGACAACATGAACCAAACTCTTCCAGTCTCAGATACAACTACAGTGTTTCAGGGTCAATGAACATTATGCAAATTTGTACCATTGTTGTTACATTTGTAACAGACTGACGACTCTTTCGGCAGTTCAGAATCGATTCTTTCTTTTGGGAGACAATAACTTTATTTGTCGTGCATTTTGATCTTTGCTTGCCTTTGCATTCACAAACATCTATATTACACGCTGCATGCACTTTAAAGGACTAGTTTGCACAAAATAGCTCAGAAAGCACAGTAGTGCGAATGTGTCGAGCATCTGCGCTATCAACAGAAGTATATTTTGAAAGACTATGTGTACACTGTTATGTGTTTTAAAACTGAAGAATACTTTGGGGTTTATACTGTAAAGCTCCAAACTGCCCATATATATGTCCTTGTTGGCTATAAGAAGGAAAAGATTATCAGTACAATGAATAATGTTTTTGTATGTTACTTTCACAAAGCTATCATGTGACTTCAGATGAATTGGGATATCGAACTCGAGCCATATGGACTAATTTTAAGGTGCTTTTTTTATCCTCTCTGGAGCTCAACATCCACTTTCCTTTCGTGATAAAAGAGCACCTCCGACATTCTGTCTAACATTTCATTGATGAATAAGTAGTACTACAGAGCTGGAACAACATGAGAGTGAACAAACAATGCCAGAATGTTTTTGTTTTTTTATATATTTTATGCGTGAACAATTCCTTTAAGTTCTTCCGAGTGTTTGTATATGGAAAGCCGTTTGAAATGGTGTGTCGGGCAATCTGCAAAACAGCTTGGGGGCCTGATTAGGGGGTCTTGCACTGGGATTATGTTTACATTAGCATGTCATTCTGTTAACTCTTCAGATTCTTAGTCAGTCCCAAAATACACACACACACACACACAAACTGCAGGGTAATCAGTAACCTGCTAATGTGAGCAAAGCGTGTAACATGTGAATGTGAAAGCTGGGTGTCCTAAACACAGAGGCCCCCAGGGTCATTTTTAAGATGGCAGTGAGACGGAGAGTTTTAGTGCTAGACGCAATTAAACACGGGTTAATACTTCAACCTCTCAGTTTGTCAGGAAGGAGCAAACGCGCACAACACACACTCTGGGACACAAGCAAAAATGTGTGTCACATCAATTGTATATCTACATTACTTTAGGCTTTTTGTTCATTTTCTTTAGTGTGTAATGTTGCTGTATAATCATGAAAACCTCCGCGATTCGAAGTTACTTAAAGTCAAAGAGTTATTTTCTACAGTATATCACTCCAGTGTTTCTGAAACGCCTCCGTTGTAGTCTCGAGTTTCTTCCAGGAACAAACACGTCACAGTATTCCTCATTTAAATAATTCCCACCCAATTATGCTAAATAAAGGGGCGGGGCCTGGTCGAGTTAGTTAGTAGTGTGTTGAAACTGGTTGTTATGGTAAGGGGCGGGCCATTTCCCAAACATGCAATGTCGACCAATCACAACACATTGAGCTTTTCAGAAGGACGAAACAGGAACTAAACTAAACCTAACTAATGTAAAATATATATATATTTTTAAATACATATACTAGTAGACCCTAAAAACTAAATCAAGACTTTGATAAAGTGTATAATAGGTCCTCTTTATAGTTTAAATTTCAGCCCAAAATGAAAACTTTAGTTAGTCACTCGCATGTCGTTCCAAATCTGTATGCATTACGTTGATTTTGTGATCGTTTTGGGGGGAAGAGAAGAGATCAATGTCACAAATTAGATTTTAACTTCAAAATGATTGGATTTCCAATGTTTATCCCATTGTGTGTTTAAAGGGATAGTTCACTTTAAAATTAATTTTTGGTATGTTTTATCTTACCTCAAGGGCATCCAAGATGTAGATGTCTTTGTTTCCGCAGTAGTTTCAATTTTGATATTTTTAGGTCAAACCGTTCTTGTCTGTCAGTCATTTAATGGAGGTCTATGGTCACCACCTCAGAGAGCATGCACAGAGAAATCCAAATTAAACATGATTTAATGACTCGTAAATGTAAGTACACATTGATGGCCTAAGACACGAAACGAGCGGTTTGTGTGAGAAAACGAACAGTATTCATATCGTAACAGGTTGGGAGTGCTGCGTTAATGCCTGTACTGAGAAAGGGCTCTGAACAGGAGGATTGTGGGAGGAAAGGAGTCGAGGATGGGGATGGATTCCTCTGGATGAGCTCAGAAACGCTCTTTCCTCCTCATTCCACATGGCCTCGCTCTCTGTTTATTTTACTAGGCAGGAACAGGTTGATGAGGAAACCAACTTGTCTCTTCCCGTCGTGTGATCGCTTCACTAAAAAGATCCATGTGATTTTCAGAGATTCAGGAAATAAATACAATGTATAAACAGTTCAAGCTGAATAAATTTCATTGCACTTCTGTCATAGTGTTAGTTTATTGGAATTTAGAGGTGTTAGTCATTCGAACCTTGAAAGATCCTAAACTCATCAGCATTAACAACTGCTGAATCATGTCAAACACCAGGCACAGAAACAGGCGTTTGAGGGAAATCTTCTGAAGCCATTGAAATGACTCTGGCAGTGGGATTTAACAATTTCACATTTTTCTGGTCAGACCTTAATGAGTCTCAAATCTGTTTAATGTTCACTGATCAATTTTAGAGGCAAGGGAAAATGACTCAGAACTTTTTCCAACGGCGTTACTTCAGAAACTTTGATTAAAACAATGTGGTAAAAGGCATTCCCTGAACCGTTTATTCACTTTAGCTTTCCCTCTCAGAAACTCTCTCACACACACACACAGGTTTGAACCTGATCCAAGCTCTAGCTCAGCACGCGGGCCGTCCGCTCGGTGTCAAGCCGCTGTTACTGAGCAGCTCTTGTTCCCGTGGACTGACCGTAGACGTTGGCTTCCACTGCCTACTACTATTCAAACATGGCCGTCTCCGTGGCCATTTTGATTTGCTGCCAGGGTGTCCTCATGAAAGGATCGCGGTAGGGTTGCGAGTGAACGTGTGTTCGTTTGTTAATGGCACCTAACCTAACAAAAAGGCCTTTGAGAATGTAAATTCATATCTGCACACGTGGCACCACTGACGAAGATGCTAGTTAAAGTCATGGAATGAAAATTCACCCTAATTATTTTCTGAATGCATTTTAATGTGGATATACCGTTGCATATGTTTTATCCCGGCTCATAATTCGAAATGTCATAGCTCGTTCTTCCAGTGGAACGACAGACTTCTCTCTGGGGAAGTATGCTGGACTTTTCCAGTCCTTTAGTGCGCTTAATCTCCGACTGTAAGCTCACATTCAGATCTGCGTCCATCCAATCCACAACCAAGTCCCGCTCTACATTTTTCCTTATTTAATAAACCAGTTTCACTCGGATGTTCATCACAACACAGAACAAAAGTTGATTGATACTTTCGTTTCATTGCGTCTTTTTAGCATTTTAAGGCAGTAGCACCTCATTGCAGTACACGAGATCCAGGGGGCGGAGTCAGATCCAGATCTGAGGGGTGGAGTTGGGTAGGTTTAGGGGTGGGGTTAGGGATCAGGGGGTGGAGCTGGGTAGGCTTAGGGCTTGGTTTAGGGATCAGGGGGTGGAACTGGGTAGGTTTAAGGGTGGTTTTAGGGATCAGGGGGTGGAGTTGGGTAGGTTTAGGGGTGGGTTTAGGGATCAGGGGTGGAGCTGGGTAGGTTTAGGGGTGGGTTTAGGGATCAGGGAGTTGAGTTGGGTAGGTTTAGGGGTGGGTTTAGGGATCAGGGGGTGGAGTTGGGTAGGTTTAGGGGTGGGTTTAGGGATCAGGGAGTTGAGTTGGGTAGGTTTAGGGGTGGGTTTAGGGATCAGGGAGTTGAGCTGGGTAGGTTTAGGGGTGGGTTTAGGGATCAGGGAGTTGAGCTGGGTAGGTTTAGGGGTGGGTTTAGGGATCAGGGAGTTGAGTTGGGTAGGTTTAGGGGTGGTTTAGGGATCAGGGGGTGGAGTTGGGTAGGCTTAGGGGTGGGTTTAGGGATCAGGGGGTGAAGTTGGGTAGGTTTAAGGATGGTTTTAGGGATCAGGGGTGGAGTTGGGTAGGTTTAGGGGTGGGTTTAGGGATCAGGGAGTTGAGCTGGGTAGGTTTAGGGGTGGGTTTAGGGATCAGGGAGTTGAGCTGGGTAGGTTTAGGGGTGGGTTTAGGGATCAGGGAGTTGAGTTGGGTAGGTTTAGGGGTGGGTTTAGGGATCAGGGGGTGGAGTTGGGTAGGTTTAGGGGTGGGATTAGGGATCAGTGGGTGGAGTTAGGTACACTCTAAAAAATGCTGGGTTGTTTTAACCCAATTTTGGGTCAAATATGGACAAACCCGAAATGTTGGGTTAAAAATGTAATGTAAAAATTTAACCCAACGGCTGGGTTAGTCCATATTTGACCCAAAGTTGGGTTAAAACAACCCAGCATTTTTTAGAGTGTAGGTTTAGGGGTGGGTTTAGGGATCAGGGGGTGGAGCTGGGTAGGTTTAGGGGTGGGTTTAGGGATCAGGGGGTGGAGTTGGGTAGGTTTAGGGGTGGGTTTAGGGATCAGGGGGTGGAGTTGGGTAGGTTTAGGGGTGTTTTTAGGAATGGGGGTGGAGTTGGGTAGGTTTAGGCGTGGGTTTAGGGATCAGGGGCTGGAGTTGGGTAGGTTTAGGGGTAGGTTTAGGGATCAGGGGGTGGAGTTGGGTAGGTTTAGGGGTGGGGTTAGGGATCAGGGGGTTGAGTTGGGTAGGTTTAGGGGTGGGTTTAGAGATCAGGGGGTGGAGTTGAGTAGTTTTAGGGGTGTTTTTAGGAATGGGGGTGGAGCTGGGTAGGTTTAGGCGTGGGGTTAGGGATCAGGGGCTGGAGTTGGGTAGGTTTAGGGGTGGATTTAGGATTTGAGGTGGAGCTGGGTAGGTTTAGGGGTTGGTTTAGGGATCAGAGGGTGGAGTTGGGTAGGTTTAGGGGTTGGTTTAGGGATCAGGGAGTTGAGTTGGGTAGGTTTAAGGGTGGGTTTAGAGATCAGGGGGTGGAGTTGGGTAGTTTTAGGGGTGTTTTTAGGAATGGGGGTGGAGCTGGGTAGGCTTAGGCGTGGGGTTAGGGATCAGGGGCTGGAGTTGGGTAGGTTTAGGGGTGGATTTAGGAATCGAGGTGGAGCTGGGTAGGTTTAGGGGTTGGTTTAATATTTTTATTGTGTGGTAACTGTTTTATAAAAGCAATAAGGTACTGGAAGTAAATGCTGTCTTGTAAATAAATCATGGCTAAAGGGGGCTCCGCTTCATGTCGTGCCTAACAACACCCTTCAGCCGTTACTTATTTACGATACAGCACAGCCTCTCGTACCTTATTGCTTACTGAAGTAACTTTTGAACTGAATCGTTGCCTTTTATTATACTGGTATCGCTAATGTTTTATAAAAGCAGTTGCTATTGCATTACAGTGATTTTAGTTTGGTTAAGAAGACTTTACCTCTGGCATCTGTCACAATCACACTTACACACAAACTCATCAATGTGAGAAGAACACTCAGTTGTCTTTATGAAGTAAGGTTGCGATACCATGGTACAGTCATAGTATCAGATGGTAATATGATACACCATAGGACTGAATGATTACCTCAAAGCCATGGAATGATTCATGAGAAAATAAAGTGGAGAACTAGACCATGAAAGATCTAGCTAATTTCTGTTGGCCACTTTACTTCACCCCTTCCTAGAATGATTCCGCTTACTCACTCTTTCCTGAAAATTAAGACAAATCTTCCTTGGGATTTTTTTTTTTTTTGTACAGCCTAAAATGACAGACCGAGCTCAGGAATACCAAAAAATATTTCTGGAGCCGTTGGTGACTTTAGCAACTGGTGTAGCTCTGGACATATACAAAGTCTCCGTAGTAAATGAACCGGACGGGCGAGTTGACCTTTGAGCTGGTGTCAGGCGAAACGGCACCGTGTGGCTAGACGGACCACAGCGTTCCTCCATCTGCGGGTCTGCTTCATTCCCAGCCGGCAGCCTTGGAGTCTGAGCACAAACGCTCACATTCGAGATGAATCACGCTGATAACAGTCATTAGAGTGTGTTTAATCTCAGATTGGGCTCGCTCGACAAGCCTGTCTGCACACAGACCTCAGATCAGATTGGTCCTGTTCCTGCTTCATATCACAGGCTGAACTTGTTCAAGATCCTCCCATGGGGACAGTTAGAAAGATCCAGAGCTGTTGTCCTAAATTTGACATTTGAGATATCAAAGGTGTCTCGGGACCTGTCAGACTTCACATTGCTGTGATACGTTCTACACTACAGGCCAAAACTCAAGAATCACCAATTAAATCAGCTGGTTAAAGAGCTTCTAGTTATTTTCCAGTGGTAAAGTGACCAGTTTTAGCCACCAATGGACATCTATAGCTTTTCACATTTATGAAATGTCCCATACGCCGTCTGACAGATTTATTCCTACATTAATACTACTTTGGTAACACTTTACTTCATAAACAGTAAAATGCATTATAAAAGTATGTTTAATGCATTCATTAAGGCTTGTAATGCATCTTATAATGCATTGTATGGGTTTAGGAATTATTGCAACTGCAGTTATAATACATTATTATACTTTCTTTTCATTGAACACAGCTTTAGAAAGTATGACACGACAAACAACCAATTTCAGCTGTAACAAGGAGACTTCATAATGCATTGTAACTTTGTTTCCAATTTATGAAAATATAAAATGCATTATAACATATATTATAAACACCTTTATAATGCATGATACAGAAAGGCTTTAAGTAAAGTGTTACCAAAAATGTTCTTGTTTTTTTTGGTCAAGACTTTTTTTTATATATAAAAACATCTTTAAATAAATGTATCTGACATGAAGTGTTTTATTTTAAGATTCAGAGAATATATATATATATTCTATTGACATATTGGCATTTTTTCTTAAGCATGAATCTAATATATATATATATATATATATATATATATATATAGTTATTATATATTCATTTACTATTATATATTCTTTTTACTATTAATAATCATATTTCCTATTATTTTACACAATTTTTGCATGATTTTTGAAGTGTGTAAATCATTCATAAATCCATTTCTACATAAATGTTCCTATTGAACTGGATGCAGCACTATGTACGTATGACACACAGAAATGCATGTTTGTGTTTTTAGGAATAAGGCCCAGTGTTGTTGCTAGGCAACACAACATCCCGCGTGTCGTCACAGGACAGTTTTAGCATTGCCAGTGTACGAGTTTGAGGTGTTATGCATTATTAGCAAGTGTGAATGATGTGACTAAATGAAGTAACACTGCAATAGAAGTTAGCATGTACTGACACAGACAGTTATAATTCCAGTACAGATGACCGTGGAAACTAACTTGTTAACTTACACAACTGAAACACACACTTGGCTGTGCATTAACATAATGGTCCGGCGTTTTCCCTTTGATGCTTGCGATGCAGCCGGTCACAGCAATTGGTTGTTTTCTTTTTTGATGAAATTTCATGCTGTTTAATTTTAACTTGCTTCTTTGGCTTGAATTAGCTTGGGAAAATGTTTCTGTAAGCAAAGAGCCAAATCCTGCCCCGCTAAGAGCCCGTCACGGCAGGCCGAGGAAACAGCCTCTAACATACAGACCTCCCCCACAAAACAAACAAGCACACGTTTCCTGATTACACGCTGTCTGTCTCTCTCTCTCTCTCTCTGTGTGTGTGTCTGTCTGTCTGTCTGCCTGTCTGTGTGTCTATCTGTCTGTCTGTCTGTCTGTCTGTCTGTCTGTCTGTCTGTCTGTATGTCTGTGTGTCTATCTGTCTGTCTGTCTGCCTGCCTTTCTGCCTGTCTGTCTGTCTGTCTGACTGTCTGTCTGCCTATCTGTCTGTCTACCTGTCTGTCTGTCTGTCTGCCTTTCTGCCTGTCTGTCTGTCTGTCCGACTGTCTGTTTGCCTGTCTGCCTGTCTGTCTGTCTGTCGGTCTGTCTGCCTGTCTGTCAATCTGTCTGTCTGTCTATCTGACTGTCTGTATTCCTGTCTGTCTGTCTGCCTGTCTGTCTACCTGTCTGTCTGTCTGTCTGACTGCCTTTCTGCCTGTCTGTCTGTCTGACTGCCTGTCTGTCTACCTGTCTGCCTGTCTGTCTATCTGTCTGTCTGACTGCCTTTCTGTCTGTCTGACTGCCTGTCTGCATGTCTGTCTGTTTGACTGCCTTTCTGCCTGTCTGTCTGCCTGTCTGTCTATCTGTCTGTCTGCCTGTCTGTCTACCTGTCTGTCTATCTGTCTGTCTGTCTGTCTGTCTGCCTGTCTGTCTGCCTGTCTGTCTTATCTGTCTGCCTGCCTGCCTGTCTGTCTGTCTATCTGTCTGTCTGACTGCCTGTCTGTCTGTCTGCCTATCTGCCTGTCTATCTGTTTCCCTGTCTGTCCATCTGTCTGTCTATCTGTCTACCTGTCTGTCTGTCTGCCTGTCTATCTGTCTGCCTGTCTGTCTGTCTGCCTCTCTGTCTGTCTGCCTGTCTGTCTCTCTGTCTATCTGTCTGTCAGTCTGCCTGTCTACTCGTCTGTCTGCCTGCCTTTCTGTCTGTCTATCTGTCTGTCTGCATGTCTATCTGCTTGTCTATCTGCTTGTCTGTCTGCCTGTCTTTCTACATGTCTATCTGTCTGTCTGCCTGCCTGCCTGTCTGTCTGGCTGTCTGGTTGTCTGCCTGTATGTATATCTACTTTTCTGTCTGTCTGTCTATCTGCCTGTCTGTCTGTATGGTGTTCTGCCTGTCGGTCTATCTGCTTGTCTGCCTGCCCATCTGTCTGTCTTTTTACCTGTCTGTCTGTCTCTCTGTCTGTCTATCTGCTTGTCTGTCTGTCTGTCTGTCTGTATAGTGTTCTACCTGTCTGTCTGTCTGCCTGCCTGTCTACCTGTCTGTCTTTTTACCTGTCTGTCTGTCTATCTGCTTGTCTGTCTGTCTGTTTGCCTGTCTGTCGGTCTGTCTGTCTGTCTTTCTGCCTGTCTATCTGTGTGCCTGCCTGCCTGTCTGTCTGTCTGCTCCCATAACACCTGACACAATGCTATTTAACTGACTTGATTTACGTAACACTTTCAGTTCACTCAGAATGATTTCCATGTACAGTATCGCACACAAGCTTCACTCCAGAGCTGGATGTGGGGTCTGTGTCAAACGAGTGAAACTCAACACACTGCTGTTATCCTGCGAGTGCAGTGCTGACGGATGCTCTCGTGTCTCTCTCCTGCAGCTGTACGGATACTGCTACCAGGACAGCAACGATATAAAGGACACGGTGACGGCCATCACAGAGCTGGGAAGCCCTCTGGAGATGATCACGCTGCTGCAGACACCCTGGGACGAGAGATTCAGGGTGAGTCTGGCCTCATATCACACTCAGCATCTACTGTCCGTCTGGAGCTCCAGGGACGCCCAGCCTTCATTTAGGCTTATCAGCTGTGAACCAATCTGAGTCAGGGATTTTGCTAACGTTACTATGATAAAATAATGAAATCTTATTGTGATTTAGATTATTTGACATTGTAAACAATTGTATACAATGGGGCTCAAAAGTCTCAAAACTAAAACTTTTTTTTAAAATTTAACCTAGAAATACATATAGTGTTTCAAAAAAATCTTTTTTAAATTTAAAAAAAAGCATAAAATAATCTAATGTTATTGTTATTTCTAGATTATTTGACATTTATATATACAGTATATATAAATAAATATATATATATATATATATATATATATTTAAACTAGAAACAAATAGAGCGTTTTCAAATTTGTAAAAAAAGCATTCAGAATAGTAAAATGATTAAATGTTATTGTGATTTACAGAATATTTGACATTGTAAAAAAATACATTGGGGCTCAAAAGTCTGAAATCTAAAACGTACTTGCTTATTACATATATATAATATATTTATTTATTTGTTTATTTATTTATTCTATTTATTCATTTCTTTTTACATTCAGCACAATAAAAAATAAAGGTTATTGTCAATTAAACATTAATTATGACATTGTAAAATATTAGTCTGAAACCATAATATAAGTCTGAAACCATATTGAAAACCTAAATAAATACAAAGTTTCAGAAACACTGACAAAATGTAAAAACTGTCCTGTTTATTTTTCATTTCACCATTTTTAGATTCAGCTTAATAAAAATATAAAGGTTCATTTTGATGAAATATCATTATAAAATATCATTATAATATCAGTATAAACAGTCTGAAACCTGAAAAAATCTGAATATTTATATATTCATTTTTATTTAGTTAGCTAGTTAGTTTATCATAGAAGTTTTAGAATTGTCCAAAACCTTTAAAACTTAAAGTTAACTTAAAATTAAAACTTTAAATTTTACTTCTAATGAATATATTTTTCTATTTCTGTATTTTTATTAACTAACATTAACAAAGATTTTAAAAAAAACAAAGCATTTTTCACTAGTGGTCTCAGACTTTTGTACACCGCTGAATATATTCCGAGATGTTATTTGAGAAAGATGAATAGATTGGGAGAGGCCAACAGCTCATTTACCCCGAATAAACAAACAGGGGAACAAAATTACATTCATTTCATAAAATTACTACCATTTCATAATGCAATGTAAACATTTTTAATGACTTCAACCCAGTTGGCCGACCTCTAACTGTGTTTTTTTTTGTGCAAAGCCACGGGTCAGCGGTTCATGCGTTCAGGTGCTCATGTTGGTGACACGGGTTTGAGTCCTGCCTGCGACATGTCCTAATCGCATGTCCCTAATCAAACACTTCCCAAAAAGCAGCCCATAGTAGAGTTAAACCTGTTTTACAGCAGGACGTCCTGTACTCTGCTCTCTCCGAACTTCCCGTTAAGTAGCACAGCGTTTGCCTGATCGCTATCGCTATCCTGGCAACATCCCATAATAATCTGCGATGACTTCCTGTGGCCAAAGCGCATCCTGTCCAGAGAGGATTAAACCAATGCATGAGATAACAGGATTTATGTTAAACACATGGGCATGGGCTTTAAATGGGAGATGTGTTATATGTCATGAGCTCAGATTTATAATTGCAGATTATAATTGCAGACTCACAACAGTGCTGGGTAGAAACTGACTATATTGTGATACAGATTCCAAAAACAAACTACTTGTAATTTGATTACATTAATCATAATCAGACCACATTCACTCTGCTTCACAAACACAACACACTCGCTGCACCTCTCGCTCCACATGCCATGCTTTAATAGGGAACGGACAGAGTGCACTCGTCTACATGTCAACACCGCGGTATAGAGTTCAGCAGAGCAATTCAGAACCGGACTTCAGTTTCAATCGACTTTCAGCAGCCTTTCATTTACCATAACTCACACTAGGGTTGCCGCGGTGAGGAAAATTTCCCACCGGTTAATCGACGTGTGACAACACCGGTAATCCCGGTGTCACCGTGGAGGGCAGGGCGGGGGGTTAAATAGCTTTTAAATGCGTGCGCGTTATACTTTCACTTTCGAAATAAGCGTCAATTGCTTGAATGGACAAAAAAAAAACAACTCGCTGATAATAAAACTTTTATTTATAGACTTTTATTAGCATAACGAACGAATAAAAATAACCCCATGCATAGGCTGAAAAAAGTGAAAATCGGCAAAATGTGGGCCCAAACAAATAAGAACCATAAAACGTTTATTAACGAATAAGAAAATAAAATAGGCCTAAATAAATTACACAAAGTTTAAATGAGATAAAACCAATTAAAAAGAGACGAATATCAAATAAAAACTTCAAAACGGACCTTAGCCTACATAAATGACATACTTTCACTTTCGAAATAAGCGTCAATTGCAATTCAGCGTCAATTGCTGGAATGGACAAAAAAACAAAAAAACAAAAAACAACTAGCTGACAATAAACTTTTATTTAGACAGCACTTTTATTAGAATAATAAACGAATAAAATATAGACAGAACTTTTATTAGCATAACGAACGAATAAAAATAACCCCATGCATAGGCTGAAAAAAGTGAAAATCGGCAAACTGTGGGCCCAAAAAAAATAAAACGTTTATTAACGAATAAGAAAACAAAATAGGCCTAAATAAATTAAACAAAGTTTAAATAAGATAAAGCCAAATAAAAAGAGACGAATATAAAATAAAAACTTTAAAAAGGACCTTAGCCTACATAAATGACAGCACTCTAAAAAAAAGTAAAACACTATAAATTGGCATTTATTAACATTAATATATATTGGCCAAAATATTGCCAAACAGGCGCTTTTGCATTGCGTTTTGACACCAAATCTTCCGCCATTATCTTGCTTTTCTGTAATTTGACTCGTTCTCGTCTCCACACGTGCTAAATGGAATCCTGATGCTTGCTGATCTGTGACGTGACGGCACGCGTTGCGCAGTTCATTTTTAATTATAATGCTCTCTTCAGAACTAAATAATTGAAAATTATTATTTTTAATTAATTCAAATAAATATTTTAGCAAAAACGAATACTTTAAAAAAAAAAGTCAAGACATCGCGGTGTCACGGTGGGAAAGTGATGTCACCGGTGAGGGGGCTTAAAACCGGTAACACCGTCAACACCGTCTATCGCGGCAAGCCTAACTCACACCCAAGTATTCTGCTAAATATGTTGGTTGGTTTCAGAGTGATATTTCAGTCATATTGAATGAATTTCCATTCTAGAACAATGAGAACGAGGACTTTATGTTCAGTGAATTAAGAGTTCCTGCTGTTGATTTTCTCATGCTTTTTATTGCCTCTTTAAGGCTTTTCTTGGCTTTCTCCTTTCATTTCGTACTATTTTTAAGCATTTTATGGATTCCTTTATATATTTTACACAGCTTTGAGGTTTGTGTGCATGTGTGTGAATGTTTCTGTCAGGTCTAGGCCTAATTAATTTCAGTCAGTCCTTTGACAAAATGTGTGCAGGTTTTAAGTTTCATAGCGCACACAATTCTGATTTGTTTATTAAATATTTAAGCCTATCATTTCGCAAGTGATGAATTCTGGTAGAGTGCATTTAAAGGGATAGTTCACCCCAAAAATGTAAAAGAAGATATTTAGAAGAATGTTGGTAACCAAACAGTCGAAGGACCCGATTAACTTATTATATACAGTCAATGGGGTCCATCAACTGTTTGGTTACCAACATTCTTCTAAATATCTTCTTTTGTGTTCAACAGAAGAAGAAAAAACACTTGAGGGTGAGTAAATGATGACCGAACATTCATTTTTGGGGGAACTATCCCTTTAATATCAACAACATCTACATTGGATGTCTTGGTAATGATGACACAATACCAAAAGACTTTCTAACAATGACTAATAACTAGTGCTATCAGTTAAACGCATTATTAACGGCGTTAACGCAAACCCATTTTAATGCGATTAAGTTTGTTATCGCGAGATTAATGGCCTTTTTGGCCTAGCAATCTTTGTAGTTTTTTTTTTCACATGCTTTTGCAACAGGATGCGGCATTCGTCGACCAAAACACTGAAGCAGCGGCGCGCACACCGAGGTCAAAATTCAAAATAGTTACATTTTTGCCGCTGCGACGATTACCAGCGCGGACAATAGAAACTTTTTGGCATCCAAAAACTTTTGAAAACTGGCGTAGCGCCGCGCATGTCCTGTCTGAAAGCACTGGATCTAGCTAGACCGGAAACACACTTGTTGCGAACCGGCCAAATAGTAGGTTAACGTTACGTGAATGACGAGCGCGAGACGCAGAAATGGATGCCAATAAGATTCTGAATTTAAAAAGTTTACTTTTAAAAAGTTGCTAAATTGATAAGACCAAAGTGATCTGTGTGTTTTGTTGTTGTGACTTGAGCTATCATCATCATCATCGCAGCACATCCAGTCTGAAATACCACTTGATGATGGCCAAGCACACACACACACACACACACACACACGCACACAGCTGATGCGAATTCTCCACCCCCTCGTCAATATCAGGACCTCGTCAGTATTTATTTCACCCTTTTATTGATGGACAGTGTTCAGAGATTATTTGCTCCAAGTGAGAATGTTAGTTGGAAATTGACAGCATAAGCCAACGTTGTTTTCAATAAGAAGCCGATTCACTTTTCCATGTTGATAAGAGCATTAAAATGAGAAAAAAATAATGGGACAGAAAGAAATCAAATGACATTTAGAATAGATAAAAATGTGTGATTAATCGCGAGTTAAGTTAACTATGACATTAATGTGATTAATCGCGATTAAATATTTTAATCGTTTGACAGCACTACTAATAACTAATAATATATAGGAAAAAAACACCATTTATTTAAAATATAATATTTTTTGTAACATTATTAATGTTTTTACTGAAGCTTTTGATCCATTTAATGCATGCTTGCTAAATAAAAATATTTATTTATTTTCCAAAAACTCAACCATTTGAATTGCAAGTGCCAGAGACTGAATCTGAAACCACTCATAATTCACTTATTCACTATTTAATATTTACTAAATGTGACAGTTTGCTAAATATGTATGAGTGAGCAAGTGTGTATTTGGACAGTTCTAAGCACAGCTGTGATGCACATGAACACACGGCATATTGTGTATGAGTTTACATAAGTGTTGCTTCCCAAATTAAGCATTTGCACATTTTGATCAGACTGCAAGTTTTAGGATTTCTCAGCATTTTTTGCTGTTCAGATTTGAGTAGTCGGATTTGAGTCAGATATGCCCAGAGAAACTGATTAGCTGCCTGTCTGAACAAAGCCAAACAGTTACGTTCATTCCACGAATGCTAGTTTGTAAATGCTAATGCGTCCTGTCTCTTTAAGACTGTCCTCTACAGTCACACTCTCTTTGCACTGCTGGCCTCCTCATGTGGAACAAAGCAGAAACACCCCAGCGATGCGTTAGCAACATTTGAATTTCGTATGAGGCACTAATAGACTCTGGGGAGACTGTCGGATCCGTTGACTTCCAAACAGCTCATTTAGGTCCAAAGCCATTTCCTCTGCGCGCTGACGAAGGCTTTTATTCCCTCTGCATAATGCCGGGAGTCAAGACACACCCGTCCCGTACACACACCTGGCCCTTGCCGGCTACATCAAATACGTCACAAGCAAGCTAACGTTCGCATTAGGTCTGATTGATATATCAAAATAAATTGTGTGATTTATTGCACAAATCGTGATTTAATGAAATAAATATATGTGTTACTGGTCTCAGCGGTTTCAGACTGTGTGTGTGTGTGTGTAAATGAACACGTAGTGCGCTTCATTCTGAGACTGGCAGCGCATCATTTTATTTGCTGGCAACCATTCAAAAATGATGATTTACCATTTTAAAAAGAAGAAATTATTCCAATTGTACAGTAAAATACCATTATGAAAACAATTTTTATGAAGTCCATGCTTATAATGAATTATGGCTCCGTTTATACTTGTTTATAAGTATTACAATTAGTATTAAGACTCATTAAGACCTATACTGCATTATAAGAACAGTTATAGTTACATTTATATTATTTTTTATAATTACTTATAAGTCATGGCATGCATTTTCTTTTTCAATGCACATGTTCATAAAATAATAAAATTGTTTAATATTTTTATTTAATAATAACTACAATGAAATAATTTTTCAGCAACCCGTCATTAAGACGTTATTGAATTTTATTCAATATTTTAATTCAAAATTTTATAAAATTACGTTATTGTAATTTTACAGTAACATAGTATTATTAAGTTTTTCTTAATTTGTTTAATATATTTATTTATTAATAATCACAATAAAATAAGAATTATTTTATAGTCACATTGAATTGGTCAACAACATCGGGAAGTTTTCCCCAAATAATTCAGCACTCAAAAATTTCCTCAGAGTAAAAGTTACATTTGTGCTTTTTTTTTTTATTTATTATGTGTATTTTTTATGCAAATGCACTAGAATGATTAAACCGTTCCAAATATAGATACTCAAATTATCGCAATATATAATCGCAGAAAAATTAAATATTGCAATGTAATTTTCCCCAATATCCTGTAGTGATCGACCGATATACCGATATTTGCGTTTTTTACGTGTATCGGAATCGCCCGATACGCGACTGCTGTGTTCGCTGATAGTTTTTCCCGGCACGAAAAAATTTACTTTTTAAGTAAAAATTTACTTTTTAAGTTACTTTTAAAATGAAGTACATTGTTCATCTACTTGTTCTTGTTCTACATGACGTTTTTACTATTTGTTAAATATTGTTTTTTTAAAGTGAAATAAATGTTACTTTTGTTAAATCGAGACCTGTAACATTTGTTAACATCATGTCATTTTTATGAAGTAAATTTAGCGGGCAAAATGTATCGGCTCCAAATATCGGCTCAAGAAAATCGGCAGCCCGTATCGGTCATCGGCTAAGGCTGATGGGAAAAAAATCGGTATCGGTATCGGCACTAAAACATCCATATCGGTCGATCCCTAATATCCTGCAGCCAGTTCACACGTGTATGAATGGTACAAATGCTTGCTGCATTTTTGAGGAAACCGAATCTGTTGTGGTGTTTTGGATGGCCTCGCCTCCCTTACAATGGATTTACCAGAGCTACCGGTCGCCTACCACGTTAAGCAAGACACAAACACACACACACGCAGTCACACGGTGTGAGGGGGGCTGACCTTTCCCAGTAGTTGCTAATCCGGAGTGTATTAAAAGCAGCTTTTGTCTGTTGTGAAAGGCATGGGCAGTGTCTCCTCCACCCCCTCATCTCCTGTCTGTTTGTCTTCTCTTTTATGTTCTCCTCTCCTTCTTTGGGTTGCGTTCACCCCTCTCACTCCTCTTCGTTCCCGACGGCCGGCTAATCCTCTGAGTTGTGCTCCTGAGAGCGTGGTAGATGAGGGTGTTGCTTGAATGCGAGGTGTACCAGCTGCCAGAGCTTCAGTCTCACTCCTCGAACCCTCACACACAATAAGAGGACTAATCCTCGAGTAACACACTCGTGCGCTCGCAGACATGCACATACACAACAGGCCTCGCACACTCAAGTGGCTCTTTCAACGAGGAGCCTGAGACAGTCCATTTCCACAAGGTTTCGGGTCTCCAAACTTCTGGTGATGCCTTACATTCAGTTAATATCGTAATCTTTAATCAATATAAAGATACGTAATTAACATGTTGATATAGGATTAATGGGTTAGTTCACCAAAAAATGACAAAAAAATGACTCCTCCTCATGTTGTTCCAACCCCATAAGAACCTCGTTCATCTACGGAACACAAATTAAGATATTTTTGATGAAATCCAAGAGGCAGCAACATCATTAAAGGGATAGTTCACTTTGAAATGAATTGTTGGTATGTTTTATCTCACCTCAAGGGAATCCAAGATGTAGGTGTCTTTGTTTCCGCAGTATTTTCAATTTTGATATTTTTAGGTCAAACCGTTCTTTGTCTGTCAGTCATATAATGGAGGTCTATGGTCACCACCTCAAAGAGCATGCACAGAGAAGTCCAAATTAAACATGTAAACGTAAGTACACATCGATGGCCTAAGACACGAAACGAGCGGTTTGTGTGAGACAACGAACAGTATTTATATCGTTTTTACCTCTTGTATCCACAGCCACGTCCAAGTGATCTGAGGGTCCGCAAGCGCCGGAAGTGATCTCTCGCGCTTGTACGTCACTCATTGTTTACACAGAGATTTCCGAAGTGTTACCTTTCACTGTGAAGATCTAAACATATTTAGATATACAGGAAATTGCAATGGAAGACGATTTCGATATATCAACAGACAACGTTGATTTTTTTTTTTCGCAACCGTGCGAGAGATCACTTCCGGCACAGACCGAAGCGCCCGCGTCCTCAGATCACTTGGACGTGGCTGAGATTACAAGAGGTAAAAACGATATAAATACTGTTCATTTTCTCACACAAACCGCTCATTTCATGTCTTAGGCCATCAATGTGTACTTACATTTACGAGTCATTAAATCGTGTTTAATTTGGACTTCTCTGTGCATGCTCTTTGAGGTGGTGACCATGGACCTGCATTATATGACTGACAGACAAGAACGGTTTGACCTAAAAAATATCAAAATTGAAAATACTGCGGAAACAAAGACACCTACATCTTGGATGCCCTTGAGGTAATCTAAAACATACCAAAAATTAATTTTAAAGAAAACTATCCATTTAAGGTCCAGAAAGGTAGTAAAGACATTGTTAAATAGTCCATGTGACTCCAGTGGTTCAGCCTTAATGTTTTGAAGGGACGAGAATATTTTTGTGCTCAAAACCCTCCCAAATTCAACAATCTCTTCTCTTCCACATCATTCAGCATAACACGCATATGTCGCGGTGTTCAAGTGAGCAGCTTCGACCAATAGTGAGGCGGCGTTCTGACATACAACCAGGGAGTGCAACACTGTTTACACTACGTCAACAACGTAGAAGCATGACGCCATGCGATGCGTATTACGTGTTCAGTCTCACCAACTACTGGCCTGACAGCAGAATACAGCGTTTTTAGTTGTTTTCATGAACCCGTGCGAGGAACATTTTGTCAACATTGTCCACTGGAAAAACGCAAAGGAAAAAATGTTCTGTGTTTGGTACATCTTGTTACCCTTAAACATAAACCCGACAATCAGCAAGAATTTTAATATTTGTGCATTTCTAGTTTTTTTATATTCAGAGCCCTGCACATGACATGCCAAATTAAATCTTTGACATCATGGCCTCGAATTAAGAATTTTCCACGAATTTGTATTCGGCTGTTCTCTAGTTTTGGTTATATAGTAGCCACTAGGGCTGGGTAATAAATATCGATTTCTCGATATTAATCGATTCTCATTTTTACGAACCGATATCGATTCTCAAATCTCAAGAATCGATTAGTCATCCTGTTTCATTTGAATGAATGGATCATTGTATCGCGGCTGCGCGCATCCAAAAAATCGCAATAATCTTTGTCCTTTGTTACTATTGATATGAAACAAAGTCTCGATTTTCAAATTACGTCCATTTTCTTTAGAAATTAAAAACATGAATAAGGTTTTGGCGCTGTGGCGTGAGATCGCTCAAGAGAAGCAGCAGCGCTGATCTCACTTCCGGGTTAATAATACCCGTCACAGCGCCAAATAAACACGAATGAGCATCTGAAAGTGTGTTAAAGATAGAGTACAACTTATCGAAATCCGTATCATGTCACATTGATTCGCTCAATCAGTGTTTCAACCGTGGAAAGACGTCAGTTAAACAGCTTGTATTCAATGTCATGTATCGTCATATTTGCCTCAGAAAACCCACATAAACTCGTTAGTCAGCTAGAAAAAATAACTCTATGAGGAGCATTTTGCTAAATATATACACCATATTACATATGCATTATAATTAGGGCTGTCAGTTTAACGCGTTATTAACGGCGTTAACGCAAACCCATTTTAACGGCGTTAATTTTTTTATTGCGCGATTAACGGTCTTTTTGTCCTAGCAAACTTTTACGTTTTTTCACATGCTTTTGCAACAGGACGCGGAATGCGTCCTGATCCATTTCGGCGTCTCGCGCTCGTCATCCACTCAAAGCCGGCTCGCAAGCCCAAACGTGTGTTTGCGGCATGCCTGTTGTTTTGTTTCCGTTCTAGCTAGATCCGCTTGCGCTTTGGTCGAAGAAGCAACAAAACGCCCTCGCGCAGCGCAAGCCATTGAGATGAATGGGTTCAGAGTGCCGCGCGAGGACGTTTCATACACACGTTTCGGCTTGCGAGCCGGCCAAATAGGAACCTTTCGTTTTGAGTGGATAACGAGCGTGAGACGCCGTAATGGATGCCCTTAGAAGATTCTAAATGGAAAGTATAATTTTAAAAAGTTGCCAAATTGTCCCATTGACAAGACCAAGTGATCTGTGTGTTTTGTCGTTGTGAACTGAGCTATCATCATCTGAGCACGTCCAGTCTGAAACACCACTTGATGATGGCCAAGCACACTCATACACACACACAGATGATGCGAATTCTCCACCCCCTCGTCAATATCAGGACCTCGTCAGTATTTCTTTCACCCTTTTATTGATAGACAGTGTAACATAGTGTGAGAGATTATTTACTGTATATATGTTAGTGTGAAATTGAACACTATTCCAATGTTATTTTTAATAATAATAATAAAAAAAACATTTGCCCTAAACAAGCCGATTCACTTTTCCATGTTGACAAGAGCATTAAAATGAGAAAAAAATAATGTAACAAAAAGAAATCAAAAGACATTTAGAATAGATAAAAATGTGTGATTAATCGCGAGTTAAATATTTTAATCGTTTGACAGCACTAATTATAATCTTAATGTTCTTCAATATTTAATGCATATTTGAATAAATCTGGCAAGTTTTTATGACAGCCACCATTTAAATGTTTATATTTCATATAATCTTCTTATTATGAAAATAAATAAAAGTGTAATTTAAGTGTTTGTATAGCTACAAAACAGTTCATTATTACCTTCATATTAGGCTAATGAAGCCTATTGGCTACAACTGACTCCCATAGTGTACAGCATTTAAGAGATTTGATTCCCTTGAGAAAAATGGCCATTTATTGTAACTGATATCCAAAATAATCGTAATCGAAATCGAATCGAATTGTGAAATTTGTCTCAATACCCAGCCCTAGTAGCCATGTTGTATTAATTAATTCCCTTGATTTATTTTAGTTAAATAATGCATGATATTTAGTTTTTTTCCCACATGTCATATTTATATGAATGTACAACCTTTCCATTATATATTCAATAATACAAAGTAATGCGTTGCTCTCTGCAGATCTGTTTGAGTCTGATGAGGCTGCTGCATTATCTGTCCCACTCCCCGCTCGGGTCCGTCACCCTGCTGGACTTCAGGCCACGGCAGTTCGTTCTGGTGGGGGGAGTGCTGAAAGTGACCGACCTGGACGACGCCAGTGTTGAGGAGACGCCTTGCTCCCCGTCTTCTCCTTCAGACTGTCTCATGGAGTTCCCCGCACGCAACTTCACCCTCCCCTGCCACAAGGGCCGCTGTCAGGGTATCAACGAAAAGAGGAACCTCTACAATGCCTACAGGTGTGTGTGCTCCTGGCCTGAGATCTGAGACGACTTGTGCTTTATTTGTGTGTTTTAGGGTTTATTTAAGGTGAAATGTTGACATAGTTCTCCATATTTTGTAGATTTTTCTTCACCTACTTGTTACCTCACAGTGCCCCCTCAGCACTGAGACCCCTTTTGGATAAAATCGTCAACTCTACAGGTGAGTTTGATTTCACTGGGATTTCGCTGGGATTTGGGATTTACAAATACAATACAAACTCATATTTTTCACTGCACCCCTAAAGTTGTTTAATGCATTCCTATATTTTTAGGAGTGTATGCGCCCCTTGTAAAAAGTAACTCCTTGACCTCCTCTTCACATCCCGACATTTCTCTCTCTGTCCGTCGGCATGCCTTTTGTCTCAGGCCTTAATTCCTTTCCTGATGCGCTCTATCATCATGTTCATCAGTATAGTGGCATGTCTGATAGCGTTTGAAATCTGGGACACAACAGTCCGTGAAGCCGCGGGTAGCGTGGGTGGCCCAGACTCGATCCTATCTTTCCCTCCCCGTGTCACGAAACGCCCACTTCAGCATCACTCCGTAGGAATGTTTTCCTAATGACCGAATGTAAACCGTTAATAGTTGGGATGTTTATGCTGTTTGAATGTGTTTCAGGAGAGCTGATATGGAGCACCGACGAGACTCTGGTTCACCTCGAAAAAGTGCTGGATATCTACAGGAACGGACATTACCTCAAGAATAACACGCAGACACACAAAACAGGTGAGTGACCCAGACAGATACCAAAACACCTTGACCGTTGACATCACTGAACACTTTCCAATGACCAATTCAGATGCTCATTCAAAAAGGCAGTTCTGTTTCAAAAGCCAGCTCGCATTTTAAGGCAAGACGGGCACTTCTAATACTCTTCGAAATGGGAGGCCTTGGTTATTCGGCCTTGTAAGATACTAGCTTGGCACCATATGTGCTTCAACAGAGTTATGTACTCCCAGAATGCACTGCAATGAGCTCATTTACTAATCCAAAATGAGAAATGTGTACTATTTTAATATTTAAATGAATTTGGAACTGTTTGTTTAAATAAAAATAGTTTGATTAAAATTACGTCCAGTTTTTACACCAGTTTTAAAAAGAGACTAAAGTCAGATTAACATTTGTAAAGATTAAATTATGTACAGTCAATATTCAGTTTAAACATACTTTTTTTACTCTTTATTTTAGTCTCGGTTTCAAATACAGATATCTTGATTCATTATTACTTAACCCTTTATGACATGCCATAGAAGAATTCCACCAGAGTATCTATTTTTACATGCTGTGCTGTCATTCTTTTGAGCATTTTCATATGCCATACATATAATAATCCTTACTCTCCCAGTTGGAAGGCTATGTTTGTAATAAATCAATAGTAACTAGATAAATATCTCAAAAGTGCAATAAACAAAAAGAAAAACTATTTTTTTATTTTTTTTCTACATGTTTTATTCAATATAAAAAAATGATAAAAGTCAACCTCAAACTTGTCAATGTGTAGTTTTTAAGATACACTCATTTTTACACTAAAAATGCCATGTAAAATATTCAATTATATTTGTGGTCAAACAGATAACCTTTTGCTTTTGAATATTGATTGAACAATGAATTAGTTAGAATATAAAATAAATAGAGAAAATGTCAGAACAATTAATAATAAAATAAATATAAAATAAATAAATAAAGCCGATGAGCAGACGGAGAGTTCAGCGCATCCGTGTACTTTCGTTTTGAAATAACGTTGCGCACGTGTGTGTGTGTGTGTGTGTGAATGTGCTTGTATTTGCGAGTGTCTAAACGAGAAAAAGATGATAAAATGAACCAATAGTAAAAAGACAGTAACGATAAGAAGGAACATATACAGTCCCTCCAGGATTTCACGATATTTTTTTTGTGATTTTTGCGATCAAAATGACTTGCGATCAAAAAATGTGCGATTTATATATAACATTTACCATAATAGTATTTAGTCCTTCCAGAAAAACGCAGAGTTTTTTTGTGATTGTTGTGGGCAAAAAATTGATTGATTATGCGGCCCGTTTTCTTTAAAAATGCAATGGAATATGCGGGATATTTATGCAATTTTATGCGATGAAATTGCAGGAATTTGCAAAAATTGAGGGAACTTGCAAAAATTGCGGTGTGATGAAAAAGAGAAAAAAAAGTGATTCCCCCAACATCCTGTTCTCACTAGGCTAATGTAAGAGTCATTTTCTTATTACTTCCTTTGATAAGCAAGCATACTACATCATAGAAAGTGCTGGGAATATTTAATTTCTCATCTTGTTTTATTTCAGACTGTAACGAGTGTAAATAAGGTGTGGCCCCTTTAAGAGCTGCGCGCTCCCTGTTGAACTCTCTGCAGTGTTATATGTGCGCATCGAACGCCCCATGTGTGCGGGTAATTTCTGTTTGATGCTACTTCTTTTATCTCATGTTGTTTATTAAGTAACGATGTGACGGTAGAACGTGTGACAGACAGTTATACGAGTTCGATTTGTGTCAATCGCCTCCGTTTAGTCTGTCTGGCGTCGCGTAATTGCGTCACTTCATAACGTTCCCATGGAAACAGGGGGAAATGGCTGCTCTTGTATGAAGCAAACGCAACATTTTTCAACTTTCTGCTAAGATACATGTGACTTTTTTTGCAACGAAAATGCGAGGATTATGAAATTATGCAAACCCCGCATATTTTGCACGGAAATCGGCAATTTATGCGGCGAAAGTGCGGCGTATTTGAAAAAATGCGGCCCCGCATAAATATGCGGACTTTGGCTGATTTTGCATTGAATTCAGCGATCGCATAATCGCGTTTTTCTGGAGGGACTGCATATAGCAGATGGGAGTCAAACGCATGGTCAAATGACGCAGCTTTTGACGTCACAACATGTGACACACGCTGGGGTCATAGTGCACAGAACATGATCCATCCATGAGCCATCAGAAGATGTAACTATCTACAGAACATGTGTGCGAAGACGTGCATTGCATTTTTGTGGGGGTTTTTTGTAAACGTATTTGTGGGTTTTTTTTGTACGACTCATTAGAGGGTGAAAACAACGCAACAAAATTGGATCGGGTTCAATTTTCTGCGTTTTTCACATCCACAGCCAGCATTTTGAGAGGTTTTTTGACAATTCAGGGCCGGGGGGAGCTCGTTTACTGCCTATACGCCTTATTCACGGCAGCGCCATCTTTGATTTTTAATGAGAATGAAAGCGAGGCTGTGAGGGATAGTCATGCATCTCTTCAATGGGCTGTACTGTTATTTAATGTGTTTTCGGATTGTTCTGCTCATGAAACACTGGAAAAATATCTTTCCAAGAAATGTCAGTTGACAAAAAACTCCCGACAATGTAAGCTGTGGAAAATTGTAAGTAATCTAGCCGCTTTATTCAGCTTTTTATAGCGGATGCCATTGGAAACACGGTAAGTCTATCCCTCACAGCCTCACTTTCATACCTGTCATGGCGCTGCTCTGAATAAGGTCTATGGAGCTCGTTCCGCACATCATTGCACATATGCGTAGTGCTTTCAGTTTCGGTTTTCAATTCGATCAAGTATGTTCTCTTCTCTCGATTGGATTATGAAAGGAATAAACCTCCCCTTTCAATCAGATTGAAATTTCGGATCGAATAAGGTGTGATAGAGCAGCCAATTCGATAATGTATTATTTTGGCACTATATATAACAGCCTATACAGCTGTTCTGTCTACCCTGCGCTTCCACCGGGCCGCGCGCGCGTGTGTGTCCATACCTTAGACACACTGCCAGACTCTGTTCAGGATTGATTGGTTCACGGAAATTGGTGGTCTTGTTTTTAATATGTGGCTCCAGAATGGCACCAAAGCATCAAACGTTTCCACTGACAATCTGAGGTAAATTTTGAATCTCTCGGGATAAATTCGCAACTCATTGATAAGGAGTTGCGCAATTTCAGGATTGGATGGATGTAATATTTTCTCTTCTCTTTTCAATAAGAGAGAGGACAACAAAATCATCCTCACTGCTTGACGAATCCATTTTGTATTTTGTGCGTTTTTTCCTGCAAAAGGTTTAATAAATATGCATCGGACATCGGAGTGTGCAAGGTTTCTGTGCGTGACGAATTTTTAGGCTGACGAACACGAAAAAACGCATACGAAAATTTCGTACTCAGTGTGCAATGGCCTTTAGAGGGTTAAGCAGGGAAAATGTCGTGTAAGGTGCTCTGTTTTGAAACATGTATCAAAATTTTGTTTGTAAAGTTTTCTGCCGATGGGGTACACAAAATAAACTTGCAGATTAAACAAGCTGGCAGATTTTTTTGTCGTTTTAAACTCAATTAATTTTGACCGATTTTTTCAGAAAACAAGACTTACTATATTAATGGATCTTGATTTAAGGACGTTTAGTGGAAAACAAGACAAAATTACGTCACACACAAAAAAAGATGCACAAAGCTTTCTTTAAGACCCAGGCCTGGGTTTCTCACTGGTGTTCTTGTGCTCATCTCGTAAATGCCGTCAATCTGGAACGACAAATCCTGGCACTGAATGGGTTTCCTCAAATCTCCCCGGAATTAACCAGTTGTTCAGTCAGCAGAGAGAGGGAGAGAGTTTGTGTGTGCATGTAAGGACAAATGAGAGGAGATTTAGAAGATTAGAGTTTATATAACTGGTGAGCAGAAGCTCTGCTTACGTTCCTGACGGACAAAACAGCCATTTCAGTCTCTTTCCTACTCGCTCCACCCGTTTTTAACATTATGTTCATATTCTCTTTTTCTTTCTTTGCTCGTCCCCATGCTCCACTGGCAGTCTAAAGCAGACACTTGTTGACAGATGAGAGCGTTAAGCAAGAAAGGGCCATCTTCTCCAGAGATATTAACTCTTTCCACTCTCATGCACCCCCAGCTGTCTTTGCTGTCTTTTTCATTCACAGTTCTGTGCTGCGTTAAGCCCCTCTTTTTTACGTTTAACTATAACTAACTAGAAAAATCATGCTTCATACCAATTTTGAAAAATGCTATTTTATTCCATCACTTTTTTGCTGATTAGGTACATTGACGAACCATTCAGGGGAGCGTTTCCTGAAAGCATCGTTAGCCAACTACGGTCCCAAGTTCCGTCGTTATCAGCATAGTTCAACAAGTCGGTGTTTCCCGAAACAATCGTTCCAACGAACATTCGCAAACAGCATCGCAAAGTTGTGTGGTTTGAACGACAGCTGTGGTTAGAGGCATCGTTTCTATATTGCAACACATTTGGAGGTAATAAATCCTTATCTTGAGCAAAATAAGCAAGCTGACATTCAGTACAACCGGTGCCTTTTATTTAGAATAAATACAAATGTAATTTACGTCTGTTCGTTTTAAGATTTATAGTACCGATTTTGAAGAGTGCGCATGTGCGAACGTGCTCTGTAAGAACGAGCCAAATATTGAGTCTGGTAATAAAGCACAATAACTGATATCAATTAGAAATAGTCCTCAGATGACATGTCTGTAATTTATATAAAACAAATCTAGCGTTAATTGGATCTCAAACAGTTTCATTAAAAGTAGCTATTACTCCACCACGTGCGAAACCAACGTGGTTGAACGATACTTTGCGACAATGGGTTTCGGGAAACAGTCGTGACTAGCTAGTTGATTTCTCCAACGATGCATACTAGTGAAGCAGCGAACTACATAGTTGTATGGGAAACGCACCCCAGTACAATTTTATGAGAATGATGAACATTCAATACCAGATTTGTGACCCGTGCTGGCAAAAGGAGTCTGAATGCGCACAGGATCATTTCGATCTACAGGCGAAACAAGTGAAAAATAGATTTTGGTCGATTTCACAAAAATGAGTTCATTAAGCCCTCCCAATGCTCAAAATAGCAATTTAACATATACAATTGTCTTTATTTGTATGTTTTCTGAGAGGAGAACGTTTCATTTGTCTATGAAAAACGATCTTGCTCACGCCGACTGACAGATCTGATCCCGATACACACAGAATTACAGTATTTCAAAATGTCTGTCTTGGTGAGTATTCTGTTATGTGAACTTGTGGGAGAAAAACGTCTGATGTGTAGATCATTCTTTTAGAAGCGTGGGTCTTAATATAGGCTGTCTGTTTCATTTCTGTTAATCAAACGATTTTGGATTCATGGAAATATCGTATAAATTTGGTTTTGACGTTATTGTGTGCCAAATTTGGTGTTGTTACCTGGGATTTTAAAGGGTTAGTTCACCCAAAAATGAAAATTCGGTCAGTATTTATTCAGCCTCATGTTGTTCCAACCCCGTAAGACCTTCGTTCATCTTCGGAACACAAATTAAGATATTTAAGATATTAAGATCGCTCCTGCATACAGTCCATAGGCTTCTTGAGGGACTGGCTCTTGCTGTCCTCGAAAAGTCATTAAAGACATCGTTAAAATAGTCCAAGTGACTACAGGGGCTCAATCTTAAGTTTATCAAACGACGAGAACACTTTTGTGCGCAAAAAAACAACAAAAATAACGACTTTATTTCAACTATTCGTTTATTTCTCCCTCTGCGCGAGTCAGATTACTAGTTTAATAGCGTAAGCTTCTGTTATTGTACGTCACACGCATCACACACACATGACCAGCGTCGGCCAATAGTGAGCCTACGTGTGACGTAGCGTTACGCAATCACACTACGTTAACTGACTTACAGGCCCATGGAGAAGGAAGTGAATAGTTGAAATAAAGTCGTTATTTTTGTTGTTTTTTTGCGCACAAAAGTGTTCTCGTCGTTTGATAAACTTAAGATTGAGCCCCTGTAGTCACTTGGACTATTTTAACGATGTCTTTAATGACTTTTCGGGGACAGCAAGAGCCAGTCCCTCAAGAAGCCTATGGACTGTATGCAGGAGCGATCTTAATATCTTAAATATCTTAATTTGTGTTCCGAAGATGAACGAAGGTCTTACGGGGTTGGAACAACATGAGGGTGAGTAAATACTGACAGAATTTTCATTTTTGGGTGAACTAACCCTTTAAGGTATGGTTGCTACCAGGGTTCTCGAAAATTAACGTCGCTGACTCTATCAACTTCAAAAAGCTCAGTCATTTAAAAAAAAATAAAAAATTCTGTACCCCATGCACACCGTTTGACCATTTTAAACTAAAAATGACAAGAAAAAACAAATGAAAATTGGCTAACCGCAATGCAATTCAATGGACATGGAAGCAGAGAATGTCCGTGTGTATTGGGTTAGCTGCGCACTGTGATTGGCTCATCGCGTTTGAGGGTGTGGCTTAGCCATAGGTCAATGTATGGACGATCTGACAGGCGCTAGAGTGGAAAGAGAAATCATTTTTCATCGATTCTATCACCCAACAACACAACAAGATGACATTTAATAATAATAATAATAATAATTTAAGCTCCTTATTATTCAGCCGAATCTGTGCTGGTTTGCATTGGCCGCCTCCAGTTGTCCGTTCGTTTCGCCTCCGTGACGTAACTGTGACGTCGGCTCGAAATTGGTCTATAAATGGGATCGGCTAGTATTTACAACGTCATGTAACGCTCTTGTGAGCCGGCCTTCGTACACTTCTCTTCGCCGCCTGGGGTTTCAGCTCTTCTTGTAAAACAGGCTCCTCTGGCAGCGCTGTGAGTTTGCATGGAGACAGACAGGGCTTCCCTACAGAATTCACTCCTGCCCAACACGCATTAAAAGCCCAGCATGCCTCTGGCCGACTGCATCGACTTCCCTCTCATTCCTCCAGCGTCTCGCAGGAACATTCAAAGAAAGCGAGAGCTCCATAAAGCATTAATTAGGGCAATAAAGAGTCTAATAGTTGCTCTTCTTTACAGGCTTCTTGCCTCGTGCGTCCCTCCCTCTCCTCGCTCTTCAGAAAGACCTCATCGAGGCAGCTTGCCCAGTCACCTTCATTCAAAGCCCTTCTTTCCAGGAGAAACAGTGAATCACGTCAGTAAAGCCCATCCAGCCATATCCCTGAAGAGCGAAAGAGGGAAAACGAGACTCAGAGATTCCGACATTTACGGCCTAGTAGTCGGGAGGGACGTTTGCAGTACACAGTTAGCTCGAGTCTTTTAAAGCCTCTTCTCCTTTTATCAGGCCCATTGTCACAGTGCTGTGAATGAGGCCTTGAGTTTACGTTACAACCTTCTCAAAGAGCATTAAAAAAACGACAAACCATCCGAGACACTATCCAGAAGCGTTTGCAAACCTCATATTGACAGCTCTATCCCGACGGATCCTGTCCACAGAATGGATCGTTTTTCGAGTACATGACCACATTGTCAGCATATTTGCCAGAGGCATGCGGTCCGTGACAACGTATCCATCGCTGTTCCACTTCCAATCAGCACAATGTCAAGGAGCCACGGCTGGATTGTGGAGACGCAGACTGGCGCGGTTGGCATGAAATCAAAGCCGTCCTTCAACGGTCTTTAACGGTCTTGTTAAAGGAGTAGTTCACTTTAAAAAAAAACTTTTGCTGATATTTGCTATCCCCCATGTCATCCGAGAAGTCCATGTCTTTCTTTCTTCAGTTGAAAAGAAATTAAGGTTTTTGATGAAAACATTCCAGGATTTTCTCCATATAATGGACTTCAATGGGAACCAAACGGTTCAAGTTACAAAAGACAGCTTTGAGGGCTTTAAACGACACCAGACGATGAATAAGGGTCTTATCTAGCGAAATGAACGGTCATTTAAAAAAAGAAATAACAAAGCTTAAGTTTTATAAGCTCAAATGGTCGCCTTGCTCTGTTCTGTGATGCGCGTTCGTGACTCTACTGTTTGAACTCGTTCATCAAAATGAACGAATCTTTTTTCGAGTCATGACTCAAAGGGTCCTAGATAAGACCGCTATTCATCGTCTGGTGTCGTTTAAAGCCCTTTGAAGCTGCACTGAAACTCTCATTTGGACCTTGAACCGTTTGGTTCCCAATGAAGTCCATTATAACTGAAGAAAGAAAGACGTGGACGTGGAGTAAATTATCAGCAAAAGTTTTTTTTTTTTTTTTTTTTTAAGTGAACTACTCCTAACGGCGCATTAGCATGAAAAAGAGGAACGTCACAAAGTACTGTGGTCATCCCAGTTTGAGGATCTTAGATGAGGAAATGATGCAGGTTTGCCTGCTGGGTCTTGTTTACGGGCGCTCTGCAGACGAGGACATGCAGACCACTTTCCCAGATAACAGAAGTTGAATGTTTTGCTAATGTTCCCATTTGGTAATGAATACATTTCTTTTTCTGAATGTTCAAAACATCCAGTTATGAAATGTTTTAAAGACATTTTTGGTTATTGGTATTGGTTATGCCAATGTTAAGGAAACATTCCATTTTATTTATTTTGCAAACATTATGTTTCTTAAAAAAAAAAAAAGAGAGAGTAAACCGAGAGCACTTGCGTATTGTTGTCCTACTGTTAGTTGCACTGCTTCTATTGTTCTCATTGGGATAAAAGCGTCTGCTAAATGAATAAATGTAAAAGTATTTTTGAAGGTTATCTGGACGTTCTGAAACAAGTCGCAACATTTAAAAAATGTCTGATCAACGACCAACTAAAACAATTCGGCAACACTTCAGAATAATATCTGTGTCTGAGACGTAATCAATCATCTTTTTATTCTTACCACACATTTAAGATTATATCTAGGGCTGTGAAACTCATCGCAACTAAAATACAACTTTGTGGTTGCATAATATATGTGTGTACTGTGTTTAATTATTTTACACACACATGCATTAATAAATATTTGCATGCATATACTGTATATATATTTATATATTATTTATAAATATTTTGTATATAGAACACATTTTTCGATTTTTCATTTTTAAATATGCATGTGTGTGTATTTTTATATGCAAAAGATGTTTCACAGCCCTAGATATATCACTGATGTTTTTTTGTGCTTATTTTGATATCTTGTGTTTTTAGAAGAAAGTTTGCCAGATGTTCTCTGTCAGCCGGGTCGATGTTAGTGTCTGTTTGCCTTTTCGGTAAATCAGTTAACCCTTATGCTGCATTAGGGACATTTTGGGTCTTTTGCAGTTTAATTTCTTTGACCATTTTGGCTGTTTTAATGCAAATGGTATGAAATTTGGCAAAATTGTGACTTTTTGGATACATGTAAAAAATGTGATCCCATTTTGCAAAATATGTATAACACACACTGTGTAGATCAAATAGTAACACTCAGCACCATAAAGACCAAAAATGGCCCATTGAAACCCATTAAAACGTTGTTTAAATCTGAGGCTGTCAGTAATACATGAAACATGATTTTTGCACAAACATCCTTTCATTTTGAAGCAAAAGCATTATATTTGCATTATATAGTGTATTCCACCAGATGACGTCACTACATATTTATTCCCTATGGGTGGAAATGCACCTTATTTTAGGCAATAGGCAATGTTTAATAGGTGGCCATTTTTGGTCTCTAAGTGGGACTGTGATAATCCAAATCTAAAGTTTTCTCTTTGCATTTAGTTTATTGAAAATAATTGAATTTTTGTGTTTTTTCCTCTTATACAAATCGATGGTTTCGCAAACAAAACTGGTAATTAAAGGGTTAAAATCCTGAAATTGAATACATTTTTGGTAGTTATGATGAGGACTGATGCTGGTTAAAAGATTTAACTTGGTAAAAGTGGAAAATAATAATAATATATAATATTTTAGGCAATGTTTAATATGTGGCCATTTTTGGTCCTTAATGCACTCAACGGTGTTAAAAATCTAATGCAGCACAAGGGTTAAAGCCAAACGGGACATCATGTTATTAATATTCATTTTACTGTAAATGTGCCTCATCCACACACACACATTTTTCAGATTGTTGCTACGCGCCCGTTTTCCCCAAATTGAGCTCGTCGCAGCTGTTGAATTCATACGGACAGCTACATATATTCTTCCTCTCATCTGAGAGAGAACAGCTGCCCCTGTTCACTAATGTAATGTCATGCGTTCTGTATTACAAACAGTATGTTGTGTTAATGTGAATCACGTCTTGTAATGTTGACTTGATACAACATGACCGAGACGAGAAACAGACAGCTGCACATTTTTATGAGTAAAAACACACATCGGTGAATGTTGGCAGCGTTACAGTGTTCTGTTCTCATTAGTTACTCTCCACGTCTCAACTTACACGTTACTGTATTATCGTACTGTTTCATAACCAGCCGTGGTCTCTTATAACCCCATCCGCTGTGATATCTCATTCATCCATCTAATTCCTATTGTTCCTACACTCTAAACAATGCTGGGTTGCTTTTACCCAAATTTGGGTCAAATATGGACAAACCCAAATGTTGGGTTAAAAATGTCATTTCAAATTTCAACCCAACTTTCAACTTTCACTTTCAACTGTACATTTTTTAATTGCATTTTTAACCCAACATTTGGGTTTGTCTATATTTGACCCAAATTTGGAATGAAACAACCCAGCATTTTTTAGAGTGTATTGGTTATGATTGTAATGCAGCAATCATACATGTTTAACATGTTTAATGTTCATTGACAATTATTATTGTGGTAGGAGGTTGCACTCAAAACATTGTGAAAAATGAGAGATTTACAATTATTAATCACAATTATCCCCTCTAATTCTCATTACAGTAACCTAACATATATTGTTATTGTATTACAGTAATACTATGATAATAATATACTGTAATAATTATGTTCTATTTATTTTTTAATAAGTACATGTTATATTATCAATTCATATTTCAAAATGATTATTTGTAGAGTCACAGGGATGTGTATGTATGGAAGCGTATTGCATTCACTTGAGGAAACAAAATCTACTCTGTTTTTCTGAATTAACATGTTAATTATCTCAGAATTACAAGATCATTTTTTCTGAGTTTTCAAAAGTCATTAATTCAGAAAAACAGAGCAAAACATTTTTTCCATGAAAAATGATCTTGTAATTCTGAGATAACTAACTCCTTAATTCAGAAAAACAGAGTAGATTTTTTTTATCTTCAACTGAATGCAATATGCTTCCATATGTAATTTTATTGTATTAATAATATTAATACAATAATAATAGAATATATATTCTATTATATATTCAATATAATAATACATATATACACATATATATATATATCAATACATTATATATCAATAATATATATATATTATTATTATTGATATATTAACATTATTAGTAGGATTATAATGTTATAATATATTAATTATAATATTAGTAATATTAATATAATAAAATATTGTAATATTATTTATTTTTATATTATATACATTTAATTAAAATTTAAAATGTAAATGTATACATCATTGTTTATGGTCTTTGCTGTGTTTTATTGCATTTATGCTGATTTAAATACAACTAAAATAATTGAATTATTGTAAAATAAGATACCATATTAGAAAATCAATATCAAAAATAATAGGAATTACAACAAAAAAAAAATCATAAGTGTTACCATTAATCATTACATTACGGTAATGACGAGAATGAGATTTTGATCATGTAAATGATAGTTTAGTGTCCAATTCTTACTATTAACTAACTTAACTATAAACTTTGCCTCTAAACTCCAAATTACTGCTTATTAATAGTTGGTAAGGTCATTGTTAAGTTCATGCAGAATAAGGCATTAATATGTGATTTATAAGTGATAAACTGCCAATATCCTAGTATGCATGATAATAATAAGTTATAATAGTGAGAATTGGACCCTAAACTAGTGTTTCCAAGTTTTCACCTGGTAATGTCATAAGGACATTGCTGTATTGTCCAGATGTTTGTGTGAACATTAACACAGTGTGAGGTTTAGAAGCATGGCTTTGGTTTCTTTATCTCAGCAGTGATGGACTGCAGTGTTGAAGAGTTGACAGGCAGTGCAGAGATAAGCGACAGAACGAGATGAATGTGTGGGAGGGAGGGACAGCGTGTGTTTCATTTTCTTTTGGCCGTCACTCCTCACGTCTCTCTCTATTGATCAGCCGTTTTCTCTTTTTATCAGCATCCCTCTTTCTCTTGGCTTTCCTCTGACTGTGACTGTCCGCATGTATTGTGCTCGGGGTCACGTTGAGTGGTGTTGGAAATGTGTGTGAATGAAGTTCTGGAGGAAGTAATACATAAAGAAGAAATCAAAAGACACATGTCAAACTCTGACTAACGACAGCCTGAAGACTTTCTCCGTCAAAGAACAAGACAGCCTCTGTGTTAACTCAATAAAGGAGCTTGTGTTCGCACACGCACATACACACACTATGCTTTTCTTGGACAGTTGTAATGTGTTTGATTCATTGAGCAGTGTGTGTCAGTGCTGTCATGGGGGTTGTCAGATTGTGGCCAGAAACCATTGAACATGAAAGATTTACTTTCTTACGAGTGACATTCAGAAAATAAAATAAAATAAAAAATAAAATAAAAATAAATAAGAAAACAATAAATAATTTTTTAAAAATTAATTAAATTAAATTGAATAAAATAAAATAAATAAATGTAAAAATAAATAAATAAAAATTAAAAATACATAACATTAAATTAAAAGAAATATAAATATTAATAAAATAAATAAATTTAAATAAATAAATATTGTTTAAAATAAATAAATAAATACAATTTAATTAAAATTAAAAAAAATTAAAAAAATAATAAAATAAATAAATAAATATTTAAATAAAAAATTCAATTCAATTCAATTAAGTGGTTTACTATCTGGCCATTTCCCATAAATAACAAATATGTATAAGCAGTATTTTGAAGAATAGCATTTTTACATGACTTTCTCTCTTTTTTTCAGAGTATAAGCGTGTGTTAGACGCCTCGATAGCAGCAGAGAACTACCGCTGCTGGCCGTCCTATCAGCACGACGGATGCCTGCTGTCAGTCTTCAGCGTTCATGAAGCTGTCGACATGTGCGAGAGCCACGTTCAGTGCCGGGCCTTCGTCTTGACCAACCAGAGCACGTGGACAGGTGAAGTTGCCAATTGTCGCACTGTTTAATTATGTGTAGCTCAGCTTAGTACATTCATACCCACTAACCAGCTCATTTTTGCAACTCGGAAGCACTTAAAGGGATAGTTCACCCAAAAATGAAAAGTCATTAATTACTCACCCCCATGCTGTACCAACCCCGTAAGACCTTCGTTCATCTTCAGAACACAAATGAAGATTTTTTTTTATTAAACTTGAGAAGTGGATCACTGCTACATAGGCTCCTAAAGGATTGAAACTTGACGGCCCAGAAAGTTATTGAAGAAAATGTTTTTTTGGCTCAACTATAAGTTTATCAAGCGACGAGAATACTTTTTGAGCGAAAAAAACAAAACAAAAACAATGACTTTATTTGACTATTCCTTTTTTTTCCTTCTGGGCCTTTCCACGACGCATGCGCGAGAACGGCGATCTGCTTCAAACTACTTCAGTTCAGTTCTCGCACTTGAACTCTCGTCTCAGGCCTACAAGGAAGAAAAGGAGTAGTCGAATAAAGTCATTATTTTTGTTGTTTTTTTCGCACAAAAAGTATTCTCGTCGCTTGATAAACTTATACTTGGGTCACTGTCGTCACATGGTATATTTAAACATTTTCTTCATTGACTTTCTGGGCCGTCAAGTTTCAATCCCTTAGGCAGCCTATGTAGCAGTGATCCGCTTCTCAAATTGAATAGAAAAATATCTTAATTCGTGTGCCGAAGATGATCGAAGGTCTTACGGGGTTGGGGCAGCATGGGAGTGAGTAAATACTGACAGAATTTTCATTTTTGGGTGAACTAACCCTTTAATCAGCTTATTGTATATGCAAGCTAATCTAAAAGCTCAACTAATGCGCTGCTGCTTTGTAATACAGACAGTAATTCATACACACAGAAACATTCAATAGCACAGAAGTGTATTGTCAACACTGTTCTGTGATTAATGAATGAAATAGCTTAGAAACTGAGAGGTTTTAGCATATATTTCTTAGTAACAAAAACCCACAGCTACACTATTAGAGAGACTTAGTTCACACGCAAATGGTCTCTCACTAATGCATTCATATAAATGTAATCTTTACTTACTAACGAGCAGAAATCTAAGAGAAAGATAATGACCCAAAGACACAAGAACTGATCAAAATAAGCTGTTATGTAGGAGCAATAGCCTTGTGGGCAGCACTGTGTCAGGCAACCCGCGTTCAGTCTCAGCTCGAGGTCGACTCGACTTTAATCACAGAAATGTCGACTTTAAACAATCTGAAGGAGGTTCTCCTTTTAAAGGTACAATATGCAAGATTGTTTCGCCACCAGGGGTCGCTAACCTCTTACAATAACAAAGGCGTATATTAATGAGGTATATTCCGCGTCAAGCTGTTGGATCTTTTATGGATGAGTGAATACAGTGAGGTTTTTAAACTTGAACGTAGTGTGAAGCAGGGCGCGATTGCTAGACGTATACCAGCGTCACACGCAACGCGAGTCCCGCGGATATAAAGGAATTAGGACATTTAATTCTGCTGAACTACACGCTGAATTAATCACACAGGTCAGTTTATTAGAAGAATTAAACTTGAGGTAACGCAGCGCTGCTTCACTTGCTCTACCAGTTTCACTATCACACTAAACTGCATTTGTGTGTTGAATGTTGTTAGTTTGGTTGTTTGTTGGCTGTATGAGACTAAGCTAGATTAACATTAGAGATTAACATACAGATCATATTCTAACTTGTCAGCATGTTGAACTATATAACATTGATTAGTTTTATATACATTGATTTGCTCACCTGTAACAACTCTCACGTCTCAGCCAACTCGAAGTTAGTCGCGGACGTGGTGAACTTCGTTTTTAGTCCTCTTTTTGTCTCAAAGTCTGCTTGCCATACTCCATAATGTTTGAACAAAACCCTGGTAGGGACGCTCACGCTGTTGAGCACGCATAACGGGCATAACCGATCCAGTTGTCCACGTCTGTCGCCATGGTTACTATTGCAGTACGAGGTCAAACCTGGCGGAAACCGGGAGTAACGCGGAAATGACGTCATTGACTGGCGACTCCTCACCTCTGCTCACACGCCCCGTTTCCTTGGTTAACCCTCTGGGGTTGTTCGGCCCAAATGGACAGGAATGGAATTTAAATATTTTTTATTTTTTTTTTAAATCACAGCTTCCTCGGAATGGTCCGAAATTTGGTGACTTTGTTGGTATTTGGTATTTGGACACCCGAAAAAATTGGGGACGGGATGTGAATAGTCTAAGACCCCATTTACACCTGGTATTAAAATGCGATCTGTATCCAGATAAGTTATCCGGATAATAAGTACCGATTCCATTTACACCTGGCCACATAAATGTGTTTTTGCAAAACGGATATAAATCCGATCTTAAACTCCCGCGTTATATGCAGATTTAATGGATTGAACGCCACCAAAAGCAACAGATTTGAGCTGCATTTCGTTGATCATCAGCTAATTTCCAAATCAGAGACATCAATAAAAGAGTGGCAACACCGCTGGTAAGATAATTTCGTTTCTTTACTTGAAGATGATTGTGTGTTAAGCGTCTGTGACTTACTTTCACTTTTATTTGCGATGTTTGCACGTTGGCTCGATGAATAGACGCTCAGCTGCTCATCTGCGGTGATGGGTGATCCGTGTCGCAGTAGCGGCGTCATATCTGACTATAACATGACATATAGCCTATATAACAAGCTCACTCGTTTATTTTTTTGCCTTTTTGGGGGGAGTAAAATATACATATGTGGTTTCAACAACCAGATTGCGTTTACACCTAGTAAAGATCCGGACACAATGCGAGCCAGACTACCTGCAGATGTGGTCAAACAGATCCGATCGCGATCCGATCACAACGCGTTTACACCTTGCATTAACATGCGTTTTTTATCATCCGGATAACTTATCTTACGCATTAACGCATTTTAACGCTTTTTAATACCAGGTGTAAATGGGGTCTAAGTGATTGTAAAAAAAATAGGCACACTTGGGTGTTTGGGTCCAAATGGACCCGCATAGAAAATGAATGGGAAATTGGCAAAAATGTGAAAATACTGAGCTTTTTTGTGCGTACAATCTACAAATCAGCCATGATCTTGAAAAAAAGCACACAACAGTGAAGGGGTGAATCTATAAAACATCAAGAGTGCAAAACGGACACATCCAGACACACACACACACACACACACACACAAACACACTTTTATACACAAACACACCAAAAATTTGTTTTTTCTTTTTTTTGTGTTTTGCATTTTTAAAATGCTCAGTTTGTCCACCAGATGGCATCCATCTCATTTCAAAAATTGCTTTTATGAGGCCTAGGCTTGACTCTAAAATGAAATACAGCTTTAAAAAAAATAAAAAATATATTTTTTTTCAATATTTTTTCTATTATGTTCAATGGGGGGAAATTTTGTCATAATTATTGCATTAATACTAATTATATATATATATATATATATATATATATATTTTTTTTTTTTTTTCTCAAAACACACACAAAAAAATATTATTAAAAACGAGTAAAAAAAAAAATCATGATTTTTTTTTTCTAAATATGAATCCCGCCCTTTGGGTCCATTTGGACCCGAACACCCCGAGTGTGACTCTGAAACGAACAACCCCAGAGGGTTAAAAATCGGAATTTTCTCACGATTTACAAATAGTTGGAAACATTTTGGATATTGTAAGTAATCAACTAAACAAAATATATAATATTGGCCTAGTGGTGTTTGGATATTTTACTGCAAAAATCCTGCATATTGTACCTTTAAACTCATTACTGTCTAAAAGAAATCAGATATTGAGTTTTCATTTGTCAAAATTATTCCCTCTTGTTTTTGATTTTGGCTTAAAATGATCCAACACTTGGTTGGATCCGGCTATATTACATGGTATTAAAGTGGAGTCACATTAGCGAAATTTTTGCAGGCAAAACTCTCAATAGCGCAGTGATGGTCAACGCAGCATCAATCAGTGTAATTAACTTGAACCCGTTGTGAAATCAGTGAGCAGATCTTATGTCATCATGTGAAATTCCCAATCATGATGTTTCCTATTGAAATGACACAAAAATCCGCCGAACAATGGGAAATGTGACCGCACCTCTGGCGTAGATCCACAGCACTCTCACGTTTCTCTTCCTCCCATGTCCTGTTCCTCACGTCCCATTCATCCGGTCTTCCGTCTGCTGTTCTAGCAGGAAATGTCCATTCTCTCACACACACAGTTTCGTTCTCTGCAGGTCATCAGCTTGTGCTCTTCAAAACCGGAGCGTCCAGCCTGAGCGCGGCTCCGGGGAAACTCTCGTACATCCGCCTGGGAGCCGCGGAGAGCTGAGTCAGGATCTTCTGATCGCCTCAGGACTCGAGGAGGACAGCAGAGACAGACTCCTTCAGGTGGAGGTCAGCTGTGTGCAATACTGCCTCTCTGAACCTGGGATTGGACTGTGAATGTGTGTGTGTATCTAGCAGAGATTCAGAGAGGCTGTTTGTGCTTGTCCCAGCAACATATGTTGGTACAGTATTTCTTCCTCTCCATCTGTCATTCTTTCTCTTTCTGTCTTTGCTCACACGTAATCCTCCTTTATTTGCTCTGATATCCAGCACTTTGTCTTCCATGCGAATCAGGGTTTATTTGTTGAGCTTTTAAAAGCATTTTCTTTGAGTTTAGATCTGTTCAAATATTTGCTCTTGTAAAACAAATTCTTCCGACAATCGAAGTCCGAGTGTTCGCCTAGACCAGTCTAAACAAGTAATTTATTGGTTTGACGAATGCAAACGCCTCTTTTAAATTGAATCAAGATAGATGTTTTCCGAAACAGATTAAATTAAGCAACAAATCAATCATTTCTATTTTTCTTTGTTCTTGTCATTTAAGCTTTTCATGTTCTGTTTTGAAATTGAATATTAGTTTCAATGGCAGAATGCAATGACCCATTTGAGAGGTCAATTGACGGCGGTTAGTCAGCCAATCCCCTTGTGGTGTGATAAAGTTTCCCAAGGAAATGTCGATCTGTTACTTGACAGGTGAAGGAGTTGGAGAGGTTTCTGCTTTCAGTGAAAGCACTGAGATGTACATGTACATGCTTTCTTACGAGTCTTATGGTTGTGTTGTATATGAGAGTGATATTTTTATATGGAAAAATTAAAGTCGTGTGACTGGAAACTGTGTCTTGGTCATTTTTATGTGCGCTAATATATTCAGAGTCAGACTGAAATATGAACTTTAGGGCATAGAACAGATTTGTTATAACATAAATGGATCACAAGGGGAACAATATTAAAGTAATTGTAGCATACAGTTTTTAAAAACACATTTGAAATATTTCTCAATATCTCTGCAGTATTTGAATCTCTATGCTACTGTTCAAAAATGTAAGTACAGTAAGATTTTATGAATTTATTTTTAAAAGAAATGATTACATATATTTAGCAAGGATACATTAAACAATCAAACGAGACAATAAAGACATCTATTATGTTTCTATTTCTGATAAATGCTGTTTTGTTTGGTGTTTTTATCTTTCTATTCATCGAAGAATCTAAAAAAAAAAAGCAGTTTCTACAAAAGTATTAAGCAGTAAAATGGTTTTCAACATTGAAAACTATTTTGTGTCACAGAAGACACACACTCCAGTCAGCGAAGAACGGCAAACTGAGGCTACAGTTCACACAGGCTCACCAAAATTGGACAATTGACGATTGGAAAAATGTTGAGTCTTGATTTCTGCAGCAGGATTCAGATGGTCGGGTCAGAATTTGGCATAAACTACATGAAAGCATGAATCCGTCCTGCCTTGTATCAGCGGTTCAGGCTGTGGCTGGTGGTGTAATGGTATTTTGGCACACGTTGGGCTCCTGAGTACCAATGAAGCTTCGTTTAAACACCACAGCCCACCTGAGTATTGTTGCTGATCATGTCTATCTCTATATAACCTCAGTGTACAGTCTTCTGATGACTTCCAGCTGGATAACGCTCCATGTCACAAAGCTCAAATCATCTCAGACTGGTTTCTTGAACATGTTCACTTCACTCAAACGGATAAAGGCACTCGATCCACTAGAGCAGCTTTGGGATGTGGAGGAACAGGAGATTCACATCATAGATGTTCAGATCTGACAAATCTGCAGCAACTGTGTGATGAGATCATGGCAATATGGACCAAAGTCTCTGAGGAATGTTTCCAGCACCTTCTGAATCAATGCTACACAAATTAAGACAGTTCTGAAGACAAGAACGACAAAAAAGTGGTAATGGCGCAGTGGATAAGACACATGCCTTTGGTGTGAGAGATCTGGGTTTGAATCCACTGTGAGACACCAATGTGTCCCTGAGCAAGACACTTAACCCCTAGTTGCTCCAGAGGAGTGCGACCTCTGACATATATAGCAATTGTAAGTCGCTTTGGATAAAAGCGTCAGCTAAATGTAATAAAGTCGCTGGTTAGTCTATGTATTTTAAAGGCATTTAACAGTGACTGGTCACAGTTTAAATGTCTGTCAGATGGTCTTTTCCTGTCTAAGTGGGAAGTTCTTGACAAGAATAAGTGAACTAGACCTCATGCCATTATTCAAAAGTCTGGTTCAGGAAACTGACCCTCAGCACAGACAGACGAGAGGAGCAGAAGCCTTAAAGGGAAACTTCACCTCTGGAAAGATGAATGTGTATTTTAAAATGGGTCATTTATGTTGAAGAAATGTGAAATTATTTTTGAAATTGGAGCTTTCTAGACTGAGAAAAGCCAGAAAATGTATTTTTGGCTTATGTGGATGAAAGACAACAACTCCCAGAATGCACTTGCTTCACTACCCTAGGAGGCCACGCCTACCGGTAACAGAGCGCAGTAGTTAAACAACAAGTCTAGGCTACTAGTGAGTCTCCGTGATGAGTCTGCCTGAAAATGTGTTTCGAGATCGCCCAAAATGTCCAGGATTTGGCTTTTGCGTTCTACAGTCGGCATTCATTATGTTTCCTGTGGCGAACGGGACGAGTGAGGGCCGCGGGAGAACGACGCGAGGCCGGTGGCGTGATTACCGATGAGCGACACCTGTGAAACCCACCAGTCTCGTATCTCTCACGGAGGAGCGGGGATTTTCTTAGCAATGTTAAAACGCACATCAACCGATCACTTGTTTAGCGTTCATGTAAACACTACATTCAGATTCACCAATCGCAATGAATTCAGTTAGATTGAAACAAAAGCTGTGCATGTAAACAATGAACGGCGACTGCAGAAAGCAAAAGCTGAATCCCGGACATCGACAGCCGGACATGTCCGGGAAAAAGAGAATGGTAACCCCTACTACTCAGCTTTCTCCACAGAACAAGAGCCTGCTAGCTTAGCTTCCAAAAAGATGGCCGACATTATGTGTTCATTCTGTGAGTGAGATCGCCCTCTATGGGCTGGATGAGAACATGCAGGACAGACCATGTTTAGCTTCTTGCCAAAAAATCCTCAGATGACGCAAAATGGCGATTTTTGCGTCATCGGAGGATGTTTTCCAGACAAAAAAATACCTAAATCTCTCGTCTCAGGGGAATATGAGCATGGTAATTCGAAAATACTACAGGTTTTCTACTAATACAAAGCTTAATGCTAAACCCTGAAGTATCCCTTTAACATTCCCGACGGTCCCCAGTGGAATCCCTCGTCCAGCATCGGGTCAGCTCATCTCCTGACACACACATGCTCTCCAGATGCCACCATCCAAATCCTCTTTCACAGGGCCTCATTTCTACATCGGGACTGATGGAGGAAGGTGGAACCACAAAGGCTTGGAAACCCAGGCAGGATCAGATCTGTAGAGCGGGGTGTGTGGGGAATCGACACTCGGGGTGTGTGTTAATGTGTATGTGTCAGACTGAGAGATAAGCAGAGAAAGCAAAACACAAAGACTGAGAGAGCGAGGGACGCATCTGTCTTCTATTGGCCTGAGGGATTATGGCTTTTCCTGAGGCACGGCTCCAGGCTGTGAGAGAGACGGAGGGAGAGAACGAAGGACTGAGAGATGAAGGAAGGGTGAGAGGGATTGTGGGTTAGCTGCAGCGACACTAATGAGAGACAGACCCTGTGTTAAAAAGTCACCTCAGTGCTGTGACATGTGCTGGTTTTCTAAAGTATGGAGAAAACTTCCACCTTTCTGCATTCAACGTGTTTGAGTGTTTCGTTACGACATTAGCCTGAGCAAATATGACTGAAGGTTTGTTTATGAAGTAACTCCTCATGTCCCGGTGCTGCTATCCTTCATTATATCATGCCAACTAAAGTGACTCATTAGAGTGGAAGGAATTTCAGCCAATATAAAGCAGCAATGGAAGAAATGCACTGTGTGGAGCGAATGCCAGCTGGCATATTAGCAAAACCTTAGTCAGGGTAGACACCATATTGAATCTTAGGAGCATGAAAATGAAGCTGACATACTGTTTTTGCACTATGTAAAGATTCTAGACGTATGCAATTTTCAAAACACTTTCAACTTTCAAAGAAGACAATTGAATTTTGTTTTTATGTTGTGTAAAACATTCATTTAAAGTTGTTTCGCTAGCACACTTCTTTTGTGTACTTTAAAGGATTAGTTCACTTTTGAAAAAACTTTTGCTGATAATTTACTCACCCCCATGTCATCCAAGATGTCCATGTCTTTCTTTCCTCAGTCGACAAGAAATTTAGGTTTTTGATGAAAACATTCCAGGATTTTTCTCCATATAATGGACTTCAATGGGAACCGGATGGTTCAAGGTCCAAACGACAGTTAATAACAGTTTCAGTGCAGCTTCAAATGTCTTTAAACGACACCAGACGATGAATAAGGGTCTTATCATGCGAAACGATCGGTTATTTCAAAGCTTATTCCAAAAATGTAACTTTTCTAAGGACAAATGCTAGCCTTGCTCTATTCTCTGAGGCGCGTTTGTAACGTCACGTAATACGTAATTACGTTCAAAAGGTCACGGGCGACGTAGCCGGAAGTACAGAATCAAAATCGTCCGACATCGTTGTTTTCCCTTTTAATTCCTTTTTTTGTAAACGGCGTTTGAGCTAGTTTGCACGTTCAACCTATGCGTTCAACTTGTAAACACTGACTCTGTACTTTCGGCTACGTCACCCGTGACCTTTTGAACGTAATTACGTAATACGTGACGTTGCAAACGCGCCTCACAGAATAGAGCAAGGCTAGCATTTGTCCTTAGAAAAGTTACATTTTTGGAATAAGCTTTGAAATAACCGATCGTTTCGCATGATAAGACCCTTATTCATCGTCTGGTGTCGTTTAAAGACATTTGAAGCTGCACTGAAACTGTTATTAACTGTCGGTTGGACCTTGAACCATCCGGTTCCCATTGAAGTCCATTATATGGAGAAAAATCCTGGAATGTTTTCATCAAAAACCTTAATTTCTTTTCGACTGAAGAAAGAAAGACATGGACATCTTGGATGACATGGGGGTGAGTAAATTATCAGCAAAAGTTTTTTCAAAAGTGAACTAATCCTTTAAGTGTAGAAACCACAATGGTGTTAGATGCTGCACTGCCATCCGTGGACGTGGATCAGCACGATCGGCTCTGAGTTTGAGATAAATCGCACTCATATTAGTGAGTTTTAGAGATGATTGTCTCAGTTATAAATATATTTTTTCTCAGTTATAAAATTCTTGCGGGTCACATCATTTCAGCACTGCAAAATATATTAAAGGGCATATTGCAGTGTTTTTTTTTTTTCTTCTCAAAATTAATATATAACCTTGTATGAAAATACTATATGAAAAATTAATGCAGGATTTAAAACTGTTTTGCAAGACATAAGGGCACAAATTTAGTCATTTGGTTCATTCGACGAACGAAATGAAGAAATTGACTTGGAAAAAGATTTGTTCATTTTGATGAACTAGTTCGAACAGGAGAGTCACGAACGCTCATCACAGAACAGAGCAAGGCGAGCATTGAGCTTATAAAACTTAAACTTTGTTATTTTCTTTTTAAATGAGTGATCGTTTCGCTTGATAAGACCCTTATTCATCGTCTGGAATCGTTTAAAGCCCTTTGAACAGTTTGCAGTTTGCAGTGAAACTGTCTTTTGGACCTTGAACCGTTTGGTTCCCATTGAAGTCCATTATATGGAGAAAAATCCTGGAATGTTTTCATCAAAAACCTTCATTTCTTTTCGACTGAAGAAAGAAAGACATGGACATCTTGGATGACATGGGGGTGAGTAAATTATCAGCAAAAGTTTTTTCAAAAGTGAACTACTTCTTTAAGTATTTTTTTTATATTTTCTGTTTGCATTTTAACTTGTGTTAAAATTTTAGTTGTGATTTTATTGTAAAAAAAAAAATATGTATTATTTATTTTAATTAATAACAATGTTATTTATATAGCTAACTTAAATGAAAATGTTGGCAACTAGCTGAAAAATAATGTTTTTTTATCTTTATTTTATTTATTATGATTTTTGTTTTAGTTAATGATATTAACCCCCAGTACATCAACTTTTTTTAATTTTAAAAATGGTATTTTTCAAGACACGACCACTGTAGAGAATAGTGAATGTGGGTCTGAAACGGCAGGTTTGTGGTGCAGCTTTGAGTTTTTGCCTCAGTCATGTGCGTTCAGAGGTTCAGCGTGATGGAGCAGGAATGCGAGAGGAATGCAGACACAGTGGTCATCCCAGCATGAAAGAAATAAGGGGGGATGAGAGAGAAAAACAGAGAGGGAGGAAAAATAGTACAACGATAAAGGTCTTTTAAGAGGCACAGACAGTGAGCTTCTGTTGACTGGACATACATGAGAGACGGGCCGGATGGGAAGAGATCCAAAAGGGAAAATGGACACACACTCTAACGCTCACACTTTGAACGGAGAGCAGCCTTGCCTTTTTATCCAGTTGTACCCATGTCTCAAAGGGAACCAGCTGATATGGTTAACAATACAAGTGAAAGTGAAGTGTAGGATGGCGTATTAAATCTGTCACACACACACACACACACACCACTGCCTGCTGAGGTTGTCCAGAGGTCATCTGGCTGCATACCAGGCCCTCATGACTCCCTCCAGACAGAGTGAGAGAAAGAGGTTTAGAAAACTTTATTTTTAACACATTATATATTCCTAATTCAAACATCATATCCCTAAAACTTTGGAAAGCAACTAAATAAAAACTAGGCTCTGTTTACACCTGGGGCCTGTTCTTCGTACGTTGCTTAAAACATCCGAGATCAAATGAGACGTCCAAGATAATATCATCGTGCTCATCATGATCCGGCTAATTGGGTTCTTCGAACACTCCTGTTGATTATGATTAGTATAGCCGGACTGAGTTATCTGAGATAACTGCGCATTCATGCGTTGGTTTAAAAGGGGATATGTATCGATAGCAGAAACAGTGATCAGCAGCGCTGCTATTGGCTGTTAGCATGGCCAAAGGACACGCCCAGTTTTACTCCCAAGCAGAACAAGAGCTTTTAATGGAAGGTTATGCCGAATTTGAGTCTTTAATTAAAACGCCAGGAAACACTTCTAAGTGTAAAAGCCAGGAGGGCTTTTTTTGTATTTTAATAATTTCTTAAAGGAGTAGTTCACTTTAAAAAAAACTTTTGCTGATAATTTACTCACCCCCATGTCATCCAAAATGTCCATATCATTCTTTCTTTAGTTGAAAAGAAATTAAGGTTTTTGATGAATTTTTCTGCATAAAAATGGACTTCAATGGGAACCAAACGGTTCAAGGTCCAAAAGACAGTTTCAGTGCAGCTTCAAAGGGCTTTAAACGACACCAGGCGATGAATAAGGGTCTTATCAAGTGAACAGCAGAGTACAATTGCTGACCTTGCATAATATCTCTTATTGCAGGCAAAAGATGACTGAATAACTGGCTTTTCTTTACAAAGAACTGTTGAAATAAAACTCAAGGAACTAAGCAAATGTGTCTTGTCTTTTATTAAACATGTAGGCTTTCTTTTTCTGATGTTGCCAATGTTGTGTAATATGGCACATGCAATGTCACAGGCCCTGTCAGGTGCAATCCTCAGGTTTTTCAGACACTGAAATCTTCCCTTTAGTTGGATAAAGTTCATTTTATTGTGTACCCTTGTCCTGGCTAGAGCTGCATTCTAACTGGTCTGGGGTTTGGGTCAGGGTATGGGGTCATAAAACACCTGTCTCCTAGCAGGATCCTGTTGTAATCACCTAAATTGGAAAAATGCAGTTCTGTTAGGATCAGCATAAGTGTATGTAATACGGTGAGCTTGATATTTATAATTTTCCTAACCACGTTCAAATAATGTGCATAAATGAGTCATGCACAGATCCTGACCATTTTCCTTTCACATTGATTTATGATGTGGATCACACATCATCTAAGAGATTTTACTCAGTCAACTGCCTTTTAAAAAAAAAAATGTATATAATATTACTAATCTGGAATATTAAAAATTGTAATAGTAACTTGGCAGCACATTTACATTGTTAGCCCCCTTTCTGCTCACAAAATCCCTTAATTGATGCCTTGAAGGGAACATGTGTGCAGTCTATGGTCTATAGTCTATGGCACCAGTCACGTAAGTTAAGCCTGAGGGACATACTGTAAGACATAATTGGCATGGTCATCATGATTGCATTATCTTCATTAAATATTAGAATATACCCTACTTAAGTTGGTCAAAAAATAAATAAATCCTTTAGCGTCAATATGAGACGCAGACCCAAACCTACCCATAATAGTGCGTGTTATATTGACGCTAAAGGGTGCCATGTGCGTAGTATTTCGACAAAATGTCATATGGCGTCACCTATATGACGCCAAAGAAGGATGAGAATGTGTTGCATAATACTCAATAAGATTGAGCACACGCTTCGGGTGTGTGTCAATCAGCGCGGGGACCAACCGTTCCTTTTTGCGATCAACATCAAGCATCGACCACACTTTACTTTCTTATCCATGCATGTTTCTATATCACTCTTATGTGTATATACACTCTAAAAAATGCTGGGTTGTTTTAACCCAATTTTGGGTCAAATATGGACAAACCCGAAATGTTGGGTTGAAAATGTAATGTAAAAATTTAACCCAACGGCTGGGTTAGTCCATATTTGACCCAAAGTTGGGTTAAAACAACCCAGCATTTTTTAGAGTGTAACTTTAAGTAGTCCTGTGCTACACAGATAAATTTACATACCGCAAAATAAACAATATAGTAAAATCTCAAAGGATATATACCATGATCACAATATATACCATCATACATATTCTCCATACATTGTACGTTAATAAAAGCCTTCCTTTCTCAATTATTCCTTTGAATAATTCACTTTTCACAAGATGTAAAATAAATCTATCATGTCCCCAGATTGTCTGTGTGAAGTTTTAGTCCAAAATACCTCACAGATATGTTTATATAGCCTGTTAAAGTTGTAAAGTTTTGAGGGTTAGCAAAAACGCACCGTTTTCTGTCTGGCCCTTTAAATGTAATTGAACTGCAGCTCCCGACACAGTGGGCGGAGCTTGTTAGCTGCTCCGATTACCTCACGGAGACACACGCTAAAATATCAGAAAGTGCTCTGCCTTTTATATTTAAACCGGAGTCAGACGAAGAATGGGGCGACGGGCGACTAAGAAGAAGTGACAACATGGACGTCTCTAAATGGTTAGTTGATGAATTTATGTTGCTGATGTGGAGTTAACTATCTTCAATTAGCATATTCTGTCAGGATAATCTATAACAGGGGTTTTCAAACTTTTTATGTGTGTAGACCATGATTTCTAATCAAGAATTTTCGCGGACCACAATACACACAATAAAAGAGCAAACCCTGCACTATTATTGGACCAAAGATTTAAAACAAGCTTTCCACCCCACCACAAACACCATTCTATTTCCTTATTATTATCTATGATGTGCATTTCCTGTAAGAAGGCAAAATTTATGTTTTATTTTAAAGATTGTGAAACTACTACTAATTTTTTCCTGTCTCTTCCCCATTTATATTTAAGGAGCCAACCCTTAGACACCATAAAGAGTTGAAAAGAAAAAGCGATAGAAACAGAAAAAGAAAGCATAGTAAGAGAAACTGCGTGCAACTTTTAATCATGTCCTTTATGTGAAGCACGAGCTTCATCCTGTCCTAATTACCTATTTAAGAGTTTCTTTAAATTAAATCTCTTCTCTGAGCACATAATACTGTTCTCTGTAGCAACATAACCAAAGCAATACATTTATCCACATCTGAAACTTTTCGACTTTGCAAAAACAATACAAATATTGTTTTACTTGAGTCCTTAAAGGGTTCCTATGCTTTTTCACACTTATCACTTTAGTTAGTGTGTAATGTTGCTGTTTGATTAAAAAAAGATCTGCAAGGGTAGAAAGCTTGAAGTCCACTCCAAAGGAACTGCATCCTCTGAAGGCAGCATTTTGTAGAGAAGGTTTCATTAAAAATATCTTTGATTGTGTTTCAGAGATAAATAAAAGTCTAATGGTTTTGGAATTACACAAGTCTGCTTTAACATAAAATGTTTGTTCTGTAATATCACGTCTTCAGAATAAGAGATCAACAATGGCTCAAACTACGCTCTGATATCATTTTAAAGTGTTCAATTAGAAAATGAATATTCATGATAATCTCAAACGTTTCTCATTACAATCTTCCAAGAGCAAGTTGTCTGAACTATGAATCCACTGAATCCACTTTATTTATTTATTTCAGCTATATACACTCACCTAAAGGATTATTAGAAACACCATTCTAATGCTGTATTTGACCCCCTTTCACCTTCAGAACTGCCTTAATTCTACATGCCATTGATTCAACAAGGTGCTGAAAGCATTCTTTAGGAATGATGGCCCATATTGATAGGATAGCATCTTGCAGTTGATGGAGATTTGTGGGATGCACATCCAGGACACGAAGCTCCCGTTCCACCACATGCTCTATTGGGTTGAGATCTGGTGACTGTGGGGGCCATTTTAGTACAGTCAACTCATTGTCATGTTCAAGAAACCAATTTGAAATGATTCGAGCTTTGTGACATGGTGCATTATCCTGCTGGAAGTAGCCATCAGAGGATGGGGACATGGTGGCCATAAAGGGATGGACATGGTCAGAAACAATGCTCAGGTAGGGTGTGGCAGTTAAACAATGCCCAATTGGCACTAAGGAGCCTAAAGTGTGCCAAGAAAACATCCCCCACACCATTACACCACCACCACCAGCCTGCACAGTGGTAACAAGGCATGATGCATCCATGTTCTCATTCTGTTTACGCCAAATTCTGACTCAGAATTCGAGACTCATCAGATCAGGCAACATTTTTCCAGTCTTCAACTGTCCAATTTTGGTAAGATCTTGCAAAAATTGTAGCCTCTTTTTCCTATTTGTAGTGGAGATGAGTGGTACCCGGTGGGTCTTCTGCTGTTGTAGCCCATCCGCCTCAAGGTTGTGTCTGTTGTGTCTTCTTCAAAAATGCTTTGCTGCATACCTCGGTTGTAACGAGTGGTTATTTCAGTCAAAGTTGCTCTTCTATCAGCTTGAATCCGTCGACCCATTCTCCTCTGACCTCTAGCATCAACAAGGCATTTTCGCCCACAGGACTGCCGCATACTGGATGTTGTTCCCTTTTCGCACCATTCTTTGTAAACCCTAGAAATGGCTTTGTGTGAAAATCCCAGTAACTGAGCAGATTGTGAAATACTCAGACCGGCCCGTCTTTCACCAACAACCATGCCACACTCAAAATTGGTTAAATCACCTTTCTTTCCCAGTTTGGAGTTCAGGAGATTGTCTTGACCAGGACCACACCCCTAAATGCATTGAAGCAACTGCCATGTGAATAGTTGATTAGATAATTGCATAAATTAGAAATTTAACTGGTGTTCCTAATAATCCTTTAGGTGAGTGTATAATGTACTGTATTGTCATTTGTTGTGATTGTTGCAATTGTCTAAGTTGTTGCTATTTTTATCTCTCCCACGGAATTTTGGGAGAAATATCTGCAATACAGTTGATCCTTAAATTAAACATATCTGAGCCATGGAGCCTGGAGAACATTTACATTTATGCATTTGGCAGATGCTTATCCAAAGCAGTCTACAGAGCTTTCCAAGTATTTATCGGTATGTGTGTTCCCTGGAAACCAAACCCATGGCTGTACTAGTGACCTCTAAGCAATAAAATGTTCCTCTGGGAGAGAGGAATAGATGAATGCATGCTGAGTGATTTGAAAAGGAAAAAAAATAGGCAGCATTTGAAACTGCTTATGTCATATTCAATGCTATGCTTAATCATTTGAATAGTTTGGTTAGGTTCCAAACTCTCTTAATGCTGTATCCATTACAAATTTCGTGTAAATTATAGTTGAACAGTAGCAGATTTCATTTAGTTAAATGAAACTGATATGCCTTAATTTGAATTGCCCATAAATAGTTCTGAAAGGACCTTTTATATTGGCACAAAACAAAAGGAAACAGCAACCGACAGACCAGAAAGCAAGTCCAACGCTGTCATGAAATAAGGAGGAATCCAATGGAGTCGTGGGGAAACAATCTTTGAGATTACAAAGAAAATCTTGTTTGTGGAAAACCAGCATGTATATGTGCTGAGCAATGCTTGAACACAGTCTTAGTGTATTTCCTTTTGTTTGTTAGGTTTGCGTATCATTCATTCAGTGGCATCTGGCTTCCTGTCAGATACGAGAGGACTCAGACTCTGATATGGGTGAGTTCGTCTACACAAGGAGCAATCAGGGCACTGTGAGGGTACAGCGGGCACACCATCACACTCACTGCCAGTGGATGTGCCACCCAGGCTGAGGATCTCTAAAGCCTAGTTCACATTACATGATTTTTATCCCGATTTAAGCCCCTATTTGCAAATCGTTGAGCTCGCCGACAGGTCAGGTTGTTATCGCGTGCAAATCGCGGGGGATTAGTGGGCGATTAACGCTCGCCAATCTGTTAGTATGAAAGAGCCAACAACGCATCAAAGACGCTCGCAGACGCGACGCCGAGCCCAGAAAAATATCTAGCATGCTAGATATCCAGAGCTGTCGCACGACTCAACCTCAGTGATGTCATGAGCTTCAGCCAATCAGAGCAAGGCATGGGTTGAGGTCACCGGGTAAATCTTATTTTTTTACTTTTTGCATTTTTTCTCAGAGCAAATCATCACGCAAACATTTTGCAGTACTAGTTTCTGTCTGACGTCCATATTCGCGTGTTGTGTTCGTTGTCTTCTTCACGGGGTATTGGCACGCGTGCGTCATTTACGGTTCGTTTTATCACGTGATTTTTCGTGACAAAACGTGGTTTGTAGACTAGATAGAATCGTTGGGTGGCAAAGTAGTTGTCAACTCGTGTAGTGCGTTACCTTCTGTTGTCGATCCATTACTTTGTGTTGTGTGGTGTGAACAGCTCAACAACTTCAACACTCCTGATTTCACAGAGAGCAAGTCATGTAGTGTGGACCACACAGTTCAGCCCGACATTTTAAAATCATGTAGTGTAAACTAAACTTGGTTACAACATGTATGTATTAGGGTGGTGGTGATGGCGTCCAGTGAATAAGATATATGCCTTTGGTGTGAGAGACCCGGGTTCAAATCCACTGTGAGACACCAATGTGTCCCTGAGCAAGACACTTAGGCCCCGTCCACACTACTGCGTTTTCGTTTAAAAACGGAGAATTAAAACATGTTACGATCTCGGTCCACACCAGCGTTAGAAATGATCTCAGTCCACATTAAAACGGCTGAAAACGCGGATCACGTGACCATTCACCAACACTGGGCATGCGCGTCCCGGTGTAAACAGTGGTTGGCGAATCAGGGAAGGATACGTCATGACTGATAACACCCAATCATAGAGCCGAGCGTCAGCGTTTCTAAACTCCTCCGTTTTGTCCATGGTTTTGTCTCGTCTACATTAAAACGCCCTCCGGAGATTCAAAACGAAAAACGGAGGTGCAGCGTTTCTAAACTTCTCAGTTTTAGGTCTTCGTTTTTCCCGTTTTAGTCTGGACGGGAGGTGCAAACGTAGCAAAAGGTCTCCGTTTTTAAACGAAAACGCAGTAGTGTGGACGGGGCCTTAACCCCTAGTTAACCCCAGAGGCGTGCGACCTCTGACATGTACAGTATAGCAATTGTAAGTAATTCACCTATTGAATTATAGGCTACTAGCAAGAAGAATAAAACACCATCATCATGCAGGAGTGGTAAACAAATAGAGCAAGATGAATTGCACTTTGGCAATTGTTGTTATTATGTGTGTAGGATTTAAAATAATCCAAGATATTTGAAATGAAGAGAGACATTTGCTTTACTTTTTTCCACCGCTTCTTTCCCCAATGACCATTTGGAGTTGAGGGGTTGATAGGCTTCTTGGCCTGTAGGCCAAGATGTGTTTACTTCGGGAGTCTATGAGTTGTCACACCTTTAGTACAATGGGGGATTCAGATGTATTTTTCTGATTGGTCAGTTCTCACATTTGGGTTTTAGTCACATGATCAGGGAAAGGAAAAAAGAAGATTGTATCTGTTGCTCTGTCTCTCTCCTTATTCCTTGAGTCCCTTTCTTGGGGCTCTCTCTCTTTACCTCCTCTTTTCTCTTACTCTCCACACACTCTCTCTCTAAATATATAATCTATATATTACATATTAAGTGTAATCATCCATATTATCTCATTAAACATTTTCAATTACAAATATGCTAACTAGTTTAGATTTGGTATTGACTTTGAAGTGCTAGCTATTGCAATACAATATTGTCAATCTCTATAGCAACGCTCTCCCACATATTAAGCTATTATAACTGCAATTTATTTCTGTCGTTGGAATAAGTAGCAGTTGGTGGCAGGGCTGTAGTACTCGAGTCCGGTCTTGGACTCCAGTCCGTACTCGAGACCGTTTTTCTATGGTCTCGGACTTGTCTCGGACTCGCTGGTATTCGGACTCGGACTTGTCTCGGCCACTGGTATTGCCAAATATGGCTTTTGGTCTCGACTGAGTCCAACATTTTTTGTATGTGTGTTCATTTATTACTAGCCTATCAGGGTAACATTAACTTAGAAAATGCCCAAATTAACTGACCAAGCGCTCACTATAACGGAGCGCGTCTTCTCATGCTGTTACTATAGTTGGGTGTTGCGCACAATTCTAATGATTCCCGCAGGTCTCCCATTTATAATGTGGGATATTCCCGCAATCGTAATCCACACAGATCATAAAATCAAATCATTCTTTTAATAACAATCTGCCAGACGCAATTTCACAAACAGCGTGAGTGTTCAACGGTGCCGCGTCTTCTCTTCTTTCATGTGTTGTGGAAGGCGCATCAAGCGCTGCTGCGATAATACACACTCGCGTTCAGGAGTCGGGACATGACGGAATTTTCACTTGCACAATCGGGCCAGCAGTGCATCGTGAATAAAGCTTACCATTTACACGTCTTTTTAAGTCTCACACTCAAAGCTGTGTCAATTTCGGTCTTCATGAGTATAATGGTCTAAACATAGTCGGTTTTGTCTTTAATAAGCATAAAACGCATGCCAGTATAATGAACAGAGAATCTGTGTGTCGGTCATTATTTTTGTCATCAAAACAACAAAAGAGAGCTTTAAGTTAAAGGAATCAGGATTAATAGCCTATGTGTTTAATTTATTCAGGACTAAAATACTATCCAGTGTTATTTTCCATTTGATTACTTTATTCAGTTTCTGTCTATGAATATAGTGTTAGACCTATTCAAAAACGTTTCTCTTTATTTGTCTTTATTTGTATCTTTATTGTATTTATTTGTGGAACTTTTTTCAATTTAATTGAATATGGATGTAGTCATGGCTAGGGAAAAGGGACCAACTTGACATGTACATTTTTCAAGTAAGTCATTTTAAGTTTTAGCACCATCAATATGCAATTTCGTGTTACATTTTTATTGGCTAGTCAGTAGATGTAGGTCATAGCAGCAAACACACTGTGAGATGATCATGATAAAGTTTCTGACTCTGTCAGAAAATTATCGCAGGCTATCTTTGGTCTCAAGACCATGACAACGTCCGTCTTTAAACCTCTCCCAGTGTACGACGTAGGACCCCTGTTTAGGAGCCACGACCACAGAAATTCGTCTTTCGTCTTGTACAGCCCAAAATAAGGCTAGTCTGATTCAATGCTAAATATTGTTAATTTCCCAGTGGCTAAAGCCAAGCTTCAAGTTTTAGTTTTAGGAGTTCAAGGAGTGGTCACATTTACTGTTGCTCTGTGAATTTTCCAAGTGTTTCCGAAAGTGTCCCGCAGTCCTGCAAACCAAACCGCTGCAAATTTCGCTTAATTTTCCTTGCTTTTTTAAGCCTCATTGTTACCACCTAGGGATAATTATCGTTGATTGAGTTAATTAACTGAATGTGCTCCTCTCATGTTAATTAGGTTAATTATCTGAACGCGCTCCTCCCAAACTTTGTTAATAAATCATCATTTGCATAGATCACCAGATGCCATAAGTCACCCTGTATGTTTCTCCTCATTTTTAAAGTATTTTAATTATCAAACTCTACAGCAAATTTTAATTTTATTTTGAAGGAGTAGTGTCAGGGTAAGGTTTAGGGTTGGGGGGCGGTTTTAGGTTATTATCATACATCTGTATTTGATATAATTTATTTTAACTTTTACTAATAGCTGTTTCATACTTCATAAGATTCGAAAGCCATAAGCTAGCCTTACATTTCATTCATATAAGACATAAAATAAATGTACTTGAAAAGATTGTTTCAGTCGATGACATCCACACTTGTGTTTCTCTGAGATGTGTAGTGTGCTATCGCTCGGTGTTTCATTATTGTTTAGTTTAATAGTTTCATTGTCATGTTCTGATTAGTTTCTAGGTCAAGGTTCTCATTGTCTCCATCTTTTCCTGAGTTATCTGATTCCCAGTCTCGGTGTATTCTCAGTTAACTCAGTTCTGTGTTCCATGTTATAGTTGATGTTAGATGTGAAGTGTGCTATTGCTCTCTGTTTATCAAAATCTCTTAATTTCATCATCATTCTGCATCATGCATCTCTCCTTATTGGATTTACTACACACTACCTGTGACACCCACATGAGCACCATGGCTCAATGCATGACAACATGTGTGATAATAACTAGGCCATGACTTCAACAAAACCCATTTTAAATGTCTGGTTTAGGATGTTAAATAAATGCAGCTTAAGTAAAAAATGTACAGAATACAAAATGCATGCACATACGATACGCACACACAGCGCAATCCTGTCCGAACTCCTGTCCTATTTTTCATTAAAAAAAAAAAATCAGCCAGCTCAACATTTCTCATCTATTTTCACTACAGAATTTAAGCATTTCCATATCCAAGATAAGCCTCTCCAAATATAAATACATCATGTAGATGTTTTAATCTATTCAAGACGTGAAATCCCTTAGAGAATGCAGTTAAGACCTGTAGGAGACCAAAGGCTGTTTTCCATTTGTTTTCAACACGTAGTTCAACACAAGTAATGCCCTGACCTGAAGTGTGTGTGAGCGTGCATGCGTGTTTGAGGTCTTATCACCTGCACACTCCTCTGACTGTGGGCACAAACATATGTCTCTCAGGGTTTCTGACATCCACAACACTTTGTTCTGTGAATCAGCACCGACAGTCCTGATAAATCAGTCTCTCCTGAAACAACCTGAGTTCAGTGATAACACATGGCTCAATCTCCCTGGACACCACCTCACGACCCCCTTATCTCCTGCATTACATGGGGAATGTCTCTTAGGGGGTCAGAACTGCTACAGGTCAAATGTTGTGAGATAGTGTGTGTGTGTGTGTGTCTCCGTAGGTCTAATTGACCCCTCTCAGACCTGTGTTTATCTACCTTTACTATCTGCCCTTAAGAGTTTGAGAGCACAGACCTACAACAAGGTCACTTCCTTTCCAAGCAGCCACTGCTGAGACTGTTTCAGACAGTGTTTGTGTGAAATATGTGTGACCGTCTCCACCCTTTTTGTTGACGTTATGTTTATATATTCAATACTAATAGTTTATTATCGTCCAGACATCTTCATTATAGATGCAACACTAATCCTGTGCGATCTATTTCATGACCTAAAAATAAATTTAGCATCTTAAAGTTGCAGTTGGTGGTCAGTCTGTGTAAATGTATGTTTTTGACCAACTTTTTTTAAAAGTTTTAGCTTTTTTTTTAGTATTTTAATAATTAAATATCCACATAGTCATCACCAAAGCTCTATGTAGTAATCTATAAACCATTATTTTTTAATTTTTTTTAGCAGTCTTTCTGAAATCAGTTTCTTGAGGTACCTTTATGGACAAGCACTGCCTGCATAGCCATAGCCTGAAAGACCAGTGAAGCAACAAGTCAGCAGCCTTAGCTTTGGACACAGCCATAGGCCTACACTATATCAGTAAAATAAACCCAATTAAACTTAGACAGTGTGATTGTGTGTTCTGCGTGTTTTTTAAATAAAGAGTAGTTAGCTTAGCTGCATGCTAATGACAAACTCATGGCAGAATAAACTGGCGAGCCTCTTGTGCACTTCAACAACAGTTGCTATTGTGTTGAGTGAAGATGCTGCCTTTGTAATGGTGAAATACACGTCATTTCAATACCACCTAACTATTGTTTTGACCTTTTGAAAGCTGCTTGATTTGACTTCTGTGTGAGCTTCAACAATTCATTGCTATAATTTTTACAAAGTCACATGCCAGTGTGACTTTACCTTTAGGCCTCTGTGTGTAAGCCGAAGACAACAAGACAGCTCTCTAGATATTAAAAGAGCACTTTTTACACTTTCTACACCTTCTGTTTTTCTTTTTCGTCCTTTTATATTTCTCCAGGGTTTTGGCTGGGGAGCAGCCAGTATTAAATCATCACACTGACTGCAGTTGCAGACGTAAGCCGTAGTCCCTCACGCATTCAAACACTGCCATCCTAATACACACACGCTCATCCATCAGTACGGCAATTTAGCCGCAGGTGTTCTGTCCACACAGTCCCACACATCTTTTGTGTCATAGACTTGGCTGCGGCCTCAGGAACCTCTCAGATGTCAAGCAGGCCAGGGTATTGTACATGCATGGGAATCCTCACATAATGTACCTATACAGGCTTGCTAATATTTACACAGATGTGGTACAACAAATAAGCCTGGTGGCAGCATAGTTTGTGTTCACTAAATAACTCTTTTAACTGGTAGTTTAATAAAAGTTACATTTTTATATTTGCATTTTTAAAAAGAATGAAGGTTGTGCATGGTGTACGTTTTTACCACATTTGTTTAACAAAATGTACCACACTTCTCCCAGTGGTTAGCAATTGAGCCGCTACCCTAGATAGGATTTCTCTTTCTCATGACATGCAAGCAAGCTTTCCCCTCTGGACTTTGAAAGGGTTTGAAGGGTCTGTGTTTGTATAAGCCGAAGGGACACAAGTGGCCTGAAAGCCGGCGCATTTCGCCGTTTGATCATCTTGTTCCGCGTCCTTTCACACACTGGAACCAGTGCAGACTGACCTTTATTTTGGTTCACTGCATGCAGCCAAAAGAAAAAAGGAACTGGTTGGAACAGTCAAAAAACTGCAAACAATTAAAAATTAAATTTGAGAAAAAAACAAAAAACTCTGTTTTTTTTTTGTTTTGTTTTTTGTGCAATTTTAGGCATTAAAGGGCTTTTTCAAGACATTTAAATAAGAAAAAACAAAGGGAAGAACACATAAATCAAATCTGCAAGCAAAACATGAAACCTCCATCTGAATCCCTTACTTGTTATCCTTGACTTGGAAGTCTATTACAGAATACATCCCAAACGTCAAATAAGTCTTTAAGGGGTATACTTGTAAAGTCTACAGACACATATAGAAATAAATAAATACATTTAGAAAAATAATCATAATAAAAAATAATAATAAAAATAATAAAATAACAAAATTAATAATAACATCCAACCCAAAATTACCTCTACCCATTCCAAGCTAAATTTTGAATTCCCAAGGATAGCATATGTTCCACCTCTACACCAAGGTATTTTAGAAAAGGGCCCCAGATCTTGTAGAATTTAAAGAGTTTGTCTTTTAATGCAGTAGAAAAGGCTTCATTAGGAATAAAGCCCTTAACAACATTTATCCACTGAGCCACTGATGGGGTTATATCCGTTAGACAGCAAAAACTCCAGTGTTAAATGAACTCTCCTGGGAGTTTATTTGGCTCCAGACTCAAGAGTGTTAAAATATGAGTGTTAAATTAACACTCAAGAGTGTTACAGTTAATGAGCTAATTAAGTGATTAATTGAATGATGATTGACCATCATTGAAGACACCTGACGCTAACAACAGAATCACTGAAGGAGAAAATCTCATTTTTGAAGTCACCATTATGGTGATCATTGTTTGCTTTAGTTGGCCTCTTGACCCTTAAACTCTTAAAATTAGAAGTAGTTTGGCGGTTGTAACTGAGTTTATGTCTTTTTAATGACATTTAGACATTTAGGACATTTAGATGAGTTTCTTTTTACGGTCATTGTTGACAGAGAAGATCACCAGAGGGTTAATTGTTATTTTATGTGTTTTTCAGTAAGGGAAAGATGTTGGTTGCTACTGTGTTTAATATTCAGTTGGACATTTAGATGAGTTTCTGTTTTTGAATATTGTGGTTATTGTTGTACTGAAGAGTAGTGCTGTTAATTGTGGTTTTCACTTTGATGCAACTTAATGTGTTTATTAACCCCAAATCACAATTTCTCGAATGTGCACATGTGACGAACGTGTCCATCCTGAGCTTTATTAGAAATTGTAGGTTGGCTCAATGTTACTCAATTAAATTAAAACATCATTCCCTTGCCTTGTTTTATGTTACATCAAACTGAATTAGATTACAACAACAAAATTAGAATTTGTAGGTAGAATCAGGTAGAAAAACCTCCTTAAAGCAACAACTGCACGTTTACTTTGTTTACAGTGTGTCAGCCTACATTTACATCAAAAAGGACACCTACATTGGCTCCAGGCTATATTAGTGGAGAGCTTAGCAAGATGTCAGTTTAGACAAGCTAATCTTTTATACACATTCATTGCTGTAGGCATAAACTGTGACTAGCATTTCTGTTTGTTTACAGTGTAGTCAATTATCACCTGCCACCAATGGTTTACTTAAAGTGGATTTGTGTTATTGAGAAACCGAGAGTGTCCCATATTGCCCTTTGCAGAAATTGGCAACCTTAGCTTAAACAAAGTGCATCAGAATAATTTTGTGACCATTTCAAAGTTGCAAACAAGAAACAAGTGGAGTCTTTGATGCTAATGCTAACCATGACCTAGTCAATAGACCTCCAACATCTGTAAACACTATTTGATGTTTTGAGCAAAGAGAAACAAAGGGTTATTCCGATGTTTTTGAGACCTTGGTGATGTGTAATTCCTGGTCTTTGTCAGTCAAGGTGGCGCATTCCCCCCTCTCATGAAGCATAAAGACATGTTTAAAGGCCTGCCATAACACAATTCATGTTTCTAGAGTCCCACGGCCCACTAAATGTTAAACAAACCGAGGAATGTGTACACTTGATGGACAAACTGAAGCAAATTTGATGGATGAATGAAAAAGCATGAGGAAAAAGCAAGCAAAGCTACTCTTTTCAGTGGCGTACATCATCACAACGGTCCTCACATGCTTTATCGCTAATGACATGAAAATGCTGATACAATCAGACATCTGCGGCTTACAGAGTCTAAGTGAAATTAAATCATGATTCACTTCGATATAAATCAAATCCAGCTTTGAAAGGGAGGCTTTCATCAGTGATAGAAACACATGGCTGTAGAATGCAGACTGCATTGACAGCTGAACATCTCACTGCCTGTTTTTATAAAGCTGATGTAACCCATCATGTTGCTCTTGCTCCACAATAGTGGCCCCCCAAGTGGCGAGGGCTGTTCAACCAGCCCAGGCCTTTCAGGGATGAAGGTCCCATAGCGGGCGTGAAATTCCCCATTACTGCGCCTCTTTCTCTGGCCGTAGTCAAGCCTGTCTGCTGCATGACTTCCAGCTCGCTCCTGCGGACAAAAGTCAACATTGTGCTCTGTGTGGGACTGTCTTTATGGAGTCTCTCAACTCAGACTCACGTCCAGAGACAGAGATTAAGATTGCCCACATGCAGAGCAAAGGCTGAAGGGAAATCAACATCACATGATTAGCTGACACCAGGCCTGTAGGAACTATCCTACTTGATTCACTGAAAGACAAAGCTTGATAAATGGCTCTAGGATTGATGTTTACTGCTGATACAACTGTTTCAAGTCTTTTTTTTTTGTTGTTTTACAGGCCAGTTTCCATCAGTTTTCTTTTTTATTTCTCAAATTCTTACACATTTAATTACTATTATTTGAGCCTACACATAAATGTTTTTGTGAGTCTACAGTCCAAGACAAAGAGCGTTGAGCAACCAGCACAAGACTTAGGAGATGTTCACACAAGACACTGTCTTATATGGTGCGTCAAATGTAACCTGACTAATTTTGTGGACTGAAATGCAAAATACATGGATAATCTATGATCATAACTTTGAGAGAACCTTGCCAGAACATTTTGAAAGTTTTGGGGGGGCAAATAGTCCCCCTGCACCTGAGAGTCTGTATACAGAGAGTTTCTTCTCAGCATAATTGGCCATAGGGGTGATGAGAAGTTGGATTAGTTCTAGTGTGGTGCCACCTGAAGAAATTAACATTTCTCTTCCATGACCCAAATGATGAGCTGTGGGAGCAGGGCTACAAGAGGGAACTCGTAGAGGCGCAGACAAGGCAATCTCTGGGCTATTGCATCCATCTCCTTCGAGAAGAATGTCTGGCAGTGGGAATTCTCTTTCATCACGTAGAGATCCACCTCTGCCTGAGCGAAGGTAAGCCATATCGCATCGACCCCCTGGGGGTGGAGCCTCCATTCCTTCGGGAGAAGACCACCGTGTGACAGAATGTCCGCTCCTATTTTCGAAGAGCCCGGCACGTAAACCACATGTGAACCGTGTCCATAAGAGATTCCTGTTCGCCAGTGTGTGTAGAGGGCGAGACCTGGTACCTCCTTGGTGGTTTACAAATGCAACTACCGTCCTGTTGTCCGAGCAGACCAGGATATGATGGCCCCTGAGTTCAATCTCCTTGAAGGCCAAAATTATCACCATCATTTCCAGACGGTTGATGTGTCATTTCATTATTGGAGTCGCTCATGAGCCAAAGACTATTCTGCCATTGCAAAAGACACCCCAGCCCGTCTCGGAGGCATCTGTCACGAGCCACTTTCCTCTTGGAGACAGAACCCAGCATCATCCCATTCTGGTCGAAACAGGGAGATATCCAAGGGACCTCACCCTGAGAGTGAGTCGGCCCGTGCACCATCCACGAGGTGTGACACAGACTTTTAACCAGAGCTGGCTGCATGTGGAGCAGGCCCAGCAGAACTACCGAGGAGGCCGCTGCCATGAGGCTCGGTAGCTTTTAAAGGCTCTTGAGAGGAAGAAGGGACCCTTCCCTGAAGGCTACTGATTTTCAAGGTGCGCTCTTTAGAGAGCCAAGCCTGCATTGAGTCGAAAACCATCCTCAGGAACGTGATGCATTGGTTTGGGAGCAACTACCTCTTGCCAAAATTGTACCTGAATCACTAGTTCTATAGATGGCTGAGAAGCAGGGATCTGTTGGCTCATATCTCCTCTCTCACCTGGGCTAAAGGTAGCCAACCGTCGAGGTAGTTGAGGATGTGGATTCCCATCGGTCTCAGAGGGAAAAGAGACGCATCTACAAACTTCGTAAAGGTATGCAGTGCTGGAACTCCTTGAATTTAGCCGGGCCAGTTCCAGACTCGTCCATGTCATGGAGATGTTTGGCCTGATATACTTGAGGTACCGCTATATTATGTAACACAATGGTGGCTTGACCTTCAGCAGCGAACGCTCTGGAGGCAAGCGCTGATGTTGTCCTGCAAGGCTCGGATGTGTGACTGGCCTTGGCCTTCGAACCGATCATCGTAAGCTGGCAGAAGTGTGCAACGAAAGCTTCCTCCACTGGGGGGAGCTTTGTGTATCCTTTTCCATCGGCAAAGTCGACTTTACAGAGAGAGGCAGAAGAACAAGACTACACACTTTCAGTGTGGTGCGCCCCAGGTCTTGGTGAACTTGCCTGATGTACTTTTGGGAAGAAAATGGCTGGTTGCCGCCAAGTCTCTTCTGGGGCCAACAAGTCTAAGCCAAGCTCTTCTACGGCTTTTAGAAAGGCTGTGCTTCGTCAGTCTCTTTAGGCGGCAGAGGGGCGGAGGCATCGCCGGAGCTGGCTTCTGTCTCGCTGCTCAGCCTGCCGGCTCCGCTTTAAAGCTCATTTCCTCTTAAATTAGCTCTTTTAGCAGTCAGAAATCACTGAAACAGCTTGCATGCTGAAGTGTCTTCCTTCTGCTGCAAGGCTCATTTCAACGCGGAGAAGAGACCAAAAAACATTGAGCATTGATGATCTTCGCACTGAAGGAGAATGATCTGAAATAGTGGCATTTCTGCGTGACTTTATAGACAGTCAACAGTCTGGCGGACTGAAACGCCATATTTCTGTGCAACTGCACAGATATTAACCAATCAGGCTTGAGAATTTTTAGAAAATACGAGTTTATACACACGCTTATAAATGTTTTTTTTTTTAAGCAATTCAAAATTCTTGAATATTTTGTCTAAGCCGTTATGTTTAGATCTAATATTCAGTCATGTTGGAGTATTGGAAGAGTTTCTGCTGGTGTTTTTGTGGTTGCCAATGTGTTGAAGATCGGCACTTGTGTGTATGCTGAGGGAGGCAATGACTTTGGGCCAGATTTACTAAACAGGTCATATATACAGTATATATTGGTTCTCCTCCTGAACTTTTTACATAACATACATATATACAAACTAACATAATTTCTTAGTAAATGTCAGTTGATTACAAAAGAAATGACTAGTAACACATTGAAATAAACATGACATTTTTAAGTGGAAAGACTGAAATAATATTTTCTTGTAAAACTTACTCTAATAATCTTTGTCTTATTCACAATTTCGGGGTGAAAAACCCAGTAACATGCACCCAATATGTCTAGAAATGCATGGAAATGAATAAAAAGTCATTTTTATAGTGACTACTGATTTATAAATCCCAACAATATTTTTGAATTTACGTCTTTTTTTTTCACCAAGTACTGATATATAAAATTTAACTGCACTATTAATTTAATTAATCACATAAATTAGTTAGGCTATTAGTGGAGGGGACATGTCCCACGGTTAAAATGCTGCTAGAAATGCACTGCTAAACATGCATTAACAAAATCACAAAAATTGTCCCACGTGAGTAGGAAAGGAGCATATGAATCCTCATAAATCATTATTTTTATATTTGAATTGAACACGAATATTGTTTTTCTTGAAATACAGCTATTTCCAGCTGGGCCCCTCCACGCAGCTCCACGCAGAGGCCCCTTGTCTGCTCCGCCTCATGGGATCTTGGGATGGCGGAGCTGCATTAGTGAGTCTGAGTCGAAGGATTGTTTCCCATAGCTGAGAGTTTTTAGCGCTATGTGTCCGGCTGCTGTGATTGGGCCCGCGGCATGATGGATGAGGTTCTGAAAGCTCTCGCCCTGCTGCGTGTCGGGACCAGTTAGCCGCACATGCACACGTGCTCTCCTCCGCAGCTGGGCCTGGTTGTATCGCTCACCGATGCCCATTATTCACAGACTTACTGTAAGGGCCTCTGTCAGCACTGCCAGCCTGCTCTCGCTATCCACAGGCTCAATTACAAACATTTGCATCCTACCAGCTACGCCAACTTTTCCACACACACGCGCATGTGTTTGCTGGGATTATGTTGCGTGGAAAGCATACCACATCACTTGTCTTGTTGTCTGGACCAGGGTCATTCCAGAACAAGCAAATGGAAAGGTATCAATTATTGACACAAGGTGCAATCTGGCTGCCTCGCTTCACTGGCCGCCACGCTCTCGCAGGTCATGCCTCTGGTTAGTGTCGATGGTGAAAGCTGCTCTTTTTTTTTTGCTTGAAGAAGTGAAAAACCTCCTCTCACTCATTCTTTCCTCTATTTTGCACTCTCCCTCGCTCTCTCACTCAGGAACAGTCCGAGAAATGCGACTCCGTCCAGTGAAACGAGGTGTTGTTAGCATGCAGTTGCTAGGGAACCAGCTTTCGAGAGAGAATGTTTTGGAGCTCAACCACATGTCTCAGAGGATTACCGAGGATTATCCTCAAACTGTAAACTTTCCTTCCAGGGTTAATCTGGTCTTTTATATATTTTCACACTGAGTGGACCTACAGCGCAGTATAAGGAAGCTCTGAGATCTGGAAAGTTCAACGCAGCAAGTAACGTGCAGCTTGTGGCAATACTAAGCAAACACCCTGCTTTAACCCTGGGCTTGTAAGGCCCAGATCTGCCTGAGTGACTATTGGCGCTTTTCCACTGCATAGTACGGTACGGTTCGGTTCGGTACGGCTCACTTGTGGTGCTTTTCCACTGCATGGTACGGTACAGTACGGTTCGCTTCAGGTCGCTTTAAATGGTACCTGGTCTGTTGAGGTTCCAAGCGTACCGTACCGGTACTAAAATGTGACGTGAAACACTGCAGATCACTGATTGGTCAGACAGAATCGTCACTACCAGCGTCACTACTAGCGTCATTGGATTTGCGACACGAGACACTTTTCTAGCAGTATTTTTGTTTTGCTGCCATCAGCCTCATTTTAAACACATTTTTCCGTCTAGCAGTTAAAAACAACCACATACCGAGAATCAGGAACACCATCCCCTCGATAGTCTCCATTGTTCCGGTGTTGTGGGTTTGAAAATGTGGCGCTTTTAAGATGATGTCATGGCAGTAGAGGCGCGCGCAAATAACGATCAGTCCCACACACTTTGAAGGGGTACTACTGCAGTGGAAACGCAATGCGAGCCGAACTGTTCCGCGCCGAGTCGAAGCGTACTGGGCCGAACCGTACCGTACTATGCAGTGGAAAAGCGCCTTATGTAATACTGAAGACTGACTAAATATAGTGTGATGAACTGTGCTTTAACTGTGATGTGCTCTCAAATTAGTCGCCTACAAAAATTCCAGAATCGCCGATAAGATTTTCTTCTTTAGGACATTTTGGTAAAAACAATAATGATGATGATAATTCTATAAACCACTGATAAAAAGTTTTGATTAATTAAGATTTTTGAAAAAGTCTCTTCTGCTCTCCAAGAATGCATTTATCTCATTAAAAAGGCAGTAAAACAGCAATATATTTTAAATGTATTTGAATGGGGTTTAATATGTTATGTATTCCGGTGATTTTCAGCATCATTACTGAAATTTACATTACATCATTACTAGTCTTCAGTCTAATGTCTAATGAATATTATTAATGATGGTTCTTATTATTATCAATGGTGAAATTATTTTTGCTGCTTAATATTTTTGTGGAACCTGTGAACATTTCATATCAGGATACTTGAAAGTTAGAAAGAACAGCTTTTATTTGAATTAGATTAGATTGATTAGATTTTTTTTTGTAACATTATTCATCTTTTTTGACAACAAAATATTAAGAAAATATTAAGCAGCAAAAAACTATTTTTAACATTGATAATAGTTGTTTCTTGAGCATCAGATCATCGTAGAGTGATTTCATGTGACACTGAAGACTGGAGTGATGATGCTGAAAATACAGCTTTGATCAGGAATAAATGACAATTTTTATTTTAATTGTATTAAAATAGAAAAAAATTCTATTAAATTGCAATAATATTTCACAATTTAACTATTTTAACTGTATTTATTTTTAATCAAATTAATGCAGCCTTAGAGAATTCTTTCAAAAACGTAAAAATAATCGTAATTTTCCAAACATTTGGCCCGTATAGTGTAAAAATAAAATATTTGTATTATTATTAATAGTAATAGTAGTTTCTTTTGATAATCGAAAATGTGATTTACTTTTAATTGTGGTTAGCTCTGGGCCTTTCGTTTCAGCTTTATGCTTGTGTTATGTGCAAAAAAAAATATAAAAAATAAAACAAGCTTCTGTATATTAGTATTAACTATCTTGTGAAAGAGCTGCTTATGAAGAGCTTTGATTGATCATGTGACTGCTGTGATTGTTGTCTGTTAGTGTATTACAATGGAACAAAACAGATATTAATACTTCAAAAGGTCAGTAACTTAACATTATATCAGATAATGAAACACAGTTTATTGCTGTAAAATTATATACGGTTAAAAGTCTGTAAAACCTAAAATGCTGCTACCGTATTTTTAACAGGAAAACTCTGGTAACCACAGCTGTAAGTTTTTTCCCCTAAATTTACCGGATTTATATATATATATATATATATATATATATTAGGGCTGTGTAAAAGTTAATTGCGATTAATCGCATCCAAAATAAAAGTCTGTGTTTACATAATATATTTGTGTGTGCTGTATATAATTATTTTGTATATATAAATACACACACATGCATGTATATTTAAGAAAATGTGTTATTCATATATAAAATATTTATATTTATATTATATAGATTATGTATTTATAAATATATACAGAATTTAAGCGCAAATAATTCTTAAATATATACATGCATGCATAGGTATTTATATATACAAAATAATTATATACAGCACACACAAATATATTATGTAAACACAGACTTTTATTTTGGATGCGATTAATCGCAATTAATTTTTGCACAGCCCTAATATATATATACAGTATATATATATATATATATATATATATCACAAATTACTTTGAAAGAGTTTGTCACATTTCAAGGTCACAACAAACATTCCAGAATTTTCTGGTCAAATTATGTTTCTGTTATGAAGTTATTAAACATCATCATATTCCTGGCGTTAATACCGCTCATTTGATTTGGCGTGAGTTTTACTCCGGATGACCATGAAGGCATTAAACATCATAACATTATTCAGTTCCATCAAGACTGCTGAAATTATGATGTACAACAAATACTGTGGAAAGATCAGAAATCAAACATCTATGAGATGATCCTCTATGAGAATAACAGGAAACTGGAATGAAAAAGAGACAAACGGGGGGGGAAGATATGAGGAGAGCACTGAAAAGATTCAAAGCCTGGAGATAGCGTCACTGCAATGTTTAGACTGTCTGACTCATAATCAAATGAACTGAAAATAGCCTATGTTTACTCATTTGTTTACAAACATATATGGATTTTTATGTACATCTACAGTGAATATTTGATTCCAATGCCTCAAAAAAGACAATTGCAGGACAGATAACAGCTTGCCTTCACAGTCATGTAATGCGCTGTATTTATCCAATACTGAAGGAAATGAGTCGCACAAAAGAGAAAGAGGGGATGGTGGAGGAAGCGAGCATAAATCAGAGAGGGAGGAGGACGTCGACAGACGTGTTAGCAGGACGGATGACTCTCATTATGCCGAGCTGAGAAGCATCACAAATGATGAATGCTCTTTTCATCAGTCAGATGACGGAGAAACCCAGGCCTTTAGCACTCGCAAACCCATGCTGAGGAGTGGATGGAGATCCCGATGAGGAGCAAAGGCCTGCAGGTTCAAGCCTCATGAGGAATTATCTATGAATTATTATTACTGTGTGCTTGGGTAAGACATGAAGACCCGGTGTGTGTCGCTGTTATGTGTGTTTAACAAGAAGCTTCAGATAAAAGTGTCACCGAATTGACAAATGAGTTCGTCATTAGCCATCAGTTCCATCATCATTACTTCCCCTTTTTTACAAGCAAAAATTCAAAAGGAGTAGTATGTTCTGAAATCAATCAGTACTCAAATTGCTAAAAAAAAAGACAAAAAAACATATATTTTATTGAGAATGAGGAGTCACGTGCCGATTTGGGCGGGGTCTGAGCCTGTCGGCCATGATGGTTGGAGACGCTATCGGTTACCAGGGGCAACGCCTTTAGAACCCATAGACGCGACTAAACATTCCAGAGCTCTTTAATTTTCGCGCATTTATTATTTTCGCGCATTTATTATTTTGGCAGGAGAGACGGATCTAAGAATACGAGAAAAAAGGAAGAAAGTAAAGCAATGCAGAAAGATAAGGCGAACGAAAAGGGACCTCACAGGAACAAACTCACAAAGCGCAAAATTAGGGTTGGGTATCGAGAATCGAGTATCGATTGGAACCGGGACTAACTTTTCGTTTTTCCCGGAATCGTTCAAAAGTTAAAATTTCGATTCCTAGTTTCAATATTCACAGTCCGCCGAGCGGAAGAAGAAACCGCTGAACAACACCAACGAAGAAGCGTCTACCGGAAGTGTTGGCATAACCGCACGAGTCGAACATTAGTAGCTTACGTCGGTGGTCCAAAGTGTGGCTTCACTTTTTTAAAAATTAACGAAATCTCTGCAAAATGCAAAATTTGTGACAGAAGGAGTATTTCCTTCAGAAAGACCGTTGGTTAGCAAGGTTAGCTAAACTTGTTTGACCCTGCCTCTTAAAAGAATCGGAATCGAGAATCGTTAGGAACCGGAATCGAAACAAGGAATCGGAATCGGAATCAGAATCGTTCAAATTCAAACGATACCCAACCCTACGCAAAATAGCTGTATTTGGAGAAGAAGCGTCAATATATTTGTTCTTTTGCACTAATAACAGTATTATTATTTTATTATTATTACTTATGTTGTCCATGAAACTTATATTGTCCAAATATACATATATTTCAGTTCTCAATAAATATTGTTAAGCAACATCAAATTGTTTCAAACATATATTTCAAAGAAATAAAAAAGTAATGAACTGGGCACTCAAACAACACTTTTGCGTATGTTCGTTAAGGCACAGCAAACAGTGAAAATCGTATATACTAAAGGCATCAGCAAACCTAGCAATCTGGCGTCTCCACGTCTGTCAGCTCAGAGACTCTCCCTGATGCTCTGTCCATTTCGGTAACCTAAAAAACTGTATTCCATTGTTCCTATATTTTCCATATGTCTCGTGTGAGTTACTGGAGGAGTTTTTAACGCAGCAGTGACTTCCAGGCATGGTAAAACAGTGCAGTATTGCGAGAAACTCCTCTACTACCGAGCTAAAAACACACGTAAACAATCCACAAGTTTCCGAGGGGCGCTCCTGTAAAAAATAAAGTGAGTGAATCTTCCGGTGAGGCGGCGGAAGTAGCATTCCAATGGTATTTTGTGTGTTAGTTAGCGAAGAGGCTAGCTGTTTTTCGGAGAATTATTTTACTATTTAAAGACACAAATCTTTATGAGAGATGTCGTTACGGAGCTCAGGGACAACATGTGCTGTTCGCGGTTGTATGTATAACCGGACTAAACTAATTCAGTGGCTTAAACGTGATTGTTTTGAACATAAGCTGAAAACGAAATCAGAGTGATCCTGCCAACGACTGTAGTTTCCATCACCTCCCAAAAGACGACGAATCTTCCTGTGTACGTTTGTTTAAATTCTTAATATTCTATAAACTTTATCAGCATGTGTTTGGCTGTTCGCTACTGATGTTACAGCTAAACTCAGGACCAGGGGCGGCTCGCCCATAGAGGGCGCTGGGGCGCCGCCCTCCCTCCGACCTGTCTGTCTGTTTTTTTAATATATATTATAATTTATCATTTCGAAAAATAATCTGTGTTAATTATATGCTAATAATGGTTTTACTTTGAAAAGTGTTTTGAACTCACCAGAATGATATTTGCATTCACTTTCGTTACTTTTATCATGTTGGTGTAGTAGTATAGCCAATAGGCTGTCTTCTCAGGGCGCCAGTTCGCTCAGCCCCACAGTGCTGGAATTTAAGCCAATGGTTCCCCGGTTGCTATGCAAAAAAGTGTATATTTCGCCAATCAGCGTCGTCAAATTTTATGGTTTAGGGGCGCTGAAAATATCGCCCACAGTATCAGATTAGGGGAGTGCACCGTGCACGCGCACCACGGGACATTTTTTTTTACCTCAGATGAGAGCAGAATGGCAGCGCCAGTGACGTCGAGTGGAAATAATGTAAAGTTAGTCGTGGGAATTGACCTGTCTGTCTCTGTCACTCACTCACTCACACACACATAAACACTGTTTCACACACATTTGATATTAAAATAGTTATAGGAATATTAATACCTGTGTGTTTGCTTTGTTTTTTGATGTTTTTAAGTTCTGAGCTAGATTACTGTGTTTCATACTAGTTAAAATCAACTTTCTTCTCATACTTGGGTGTTACCCTCAAGAATGTTGTCCCACCCTCTCTTTCAGAGCCTTTTCTCTCTCTCTTTCTCTAGTATCAACACATTGTTATCCATTATCCAATTGTCAATTTGTCAAAAATATGTAGTCTACAGCTGGGGATTGATAGATTGTTGTATTACCTATTATTTTTTGTATTACCTATATTATAATTTATCAATATTATGCGTTTTCACTTTTTCTGTCAGCACACAGAGCATAATAAACATGCAACTTGTTCATTATCATTAACTGTCAAACTGTTATTATTATTATTGTATTATTTGACCATTGGTATTGACTGGTTTAAGTTATTTTATTGGTAGGCTATAGGTAATGGCAAAACAGTATTTTTTTCTTCATTTATATTGTTGAAAACTAGTGAATGGTAATTGATGGTATAATGAACACAGTTAAGTTAAGATTATGTTAATATAACTAAATCTAAATTATTTTAAGACTTATTGACCCCATGTAAGTTTGCTAAGGCCCCCTAGTGGGCCTTAGGCCTAAAATGCACCAGAATGCAGGAAATCACATCTACTAAATTCAAAATTTTCTGGGGGGGGGGAGGACCCCCAGACCCCCCTCTTATTCAGCCCCCCCTCCAATATTTTTCACCAGCCGCCACTGCTCAGGACCAAAGCCTGTGTTGACAGAATAATGTGCCAGTTAATGTATTGAAGTAGCACATTCATTTATAATTTTGAATAAACTCCAAAGCACAATGACTAAGTGTGTATTTTTTATTTTAATTGTTTGTCAGCTCACACAACTGTCTGTCAACATGCCTTGATGAGTATTGATTATTAATAATGTTATTATAATACTCCCAATCAACTACTGCAGAGGGTAAAGGCACTGTTATTTCACCCTTTTGAATTTCGTTGAGGTTGTGTTCCCACATCGTTTGCCAGTTTGGATCGCTATAACTTGAATGACTGTCAACTGTTGAATGAACGAGTGCATGTCAAATCGCGCTTTGTTTACTTCTAAGCGGAAGTCGTGCCCACTTTTGACGCAAGGCATCATGGGGCGTAGGATACTTGTGGATATATCTTTGAAAGAAGCATCTTATGCTCCAAAAGGCTGCATTTATTAAAAAACAAAAAACAGTACAAATATACTGTAAAAATATTAATATTGTAAAAATATTACTACAAATTTAAATGACTGTTTTTTATTTGAATATGTTTAAGGATGCTCCGATTATCGCCACGTTTGATCTCGAGGGATTTTCTGAAATTTTGACCTGGGGATTCGCGTGTGATGTGTTGATTTTGCCGTGTGGCTGCGCACCACACACTGTACGATCAAAACTGTTAGACCCGTGATTTTTTATCGCCGGGTGTGGGGTCTCTCAGGTTTGGAAAATCGGCCGACAATTGTAAAATCGTCCCGTGTGAACCAGCCTCAAGGAACAAATGAAAATTTCAGAAAAAAAAAAAAATCAGAAACGTGAATGTGTCTAATCCTGCCATTTGCTGACATTTCAAGTGTCACCGTGACAAGTACAGCTTAATCCATACAAGCTAAAAGAAGACACAGGAAATGAGGTCATCTGTGCACAGCCAGATCTGACCCTGGGTAATAATGAGGCGGTCTGGACTATCTCTCTCTCTCCGCCAGTTCACAGAAACATCTGTCTGCAGCTGCAGGTGAGACGGGTGCATGAGCTGGATGCAGACAACACTGAGCAGTCCAGGATTTGCTTGTTAATTAAAACTTTTAAATACGTCATTTTTGTTATCAGTTTTAGGGGAGAAAATGATTGATAGAAGCCATGATTTCTTACATGGTCAATTAGGATAACTCTGATTTCATTTGAAATGTGTTTGCACCTTCTATCTCTCCTTCTCGAGGTCCTCGTGTCTTCTCCTCTTGCTCTTTCCACCAATGCCCTCCACTCATCTCTTCCTCTTTTCTGACATCTTCATCTCTCTCTACCTGTTCCACTGCTCTCATTACACCCCTTCCTCCACCCACTCCATCACCTTGTACACTTACCTCTATCTCTTCCCCTTCTCTTGCATATTCTTATTCTATTTTAATAGCAAACATTACATAATAAAGCTCAACAGTTGACTATGGCTACATTGTTTTATACGTGTTTGTTTGCACAAGTCAATGTTCTGCAACCTGAGCCACATCTTAAGCATTTCAATGCGCCGTGAAAACGGTGTAAGCCATGCAAAATTGACAAATAAACAAACACGAGCTGACTGGCCTTGACTTGAATATGCCATCCTCGCACGTGTTTCATTTCATTTGACTTTATGTCCTGTTAAGCACTCTGGGTATGCGAGAGAACCTGACACCCGCGTGATGACACGGGCTCTGAACCGCAGTTGGCCAGGCATCGGGCCAGAGACCCTCCACCCCTGGCCCTGGAGCGTCGAGTCCAGCTGGCGCGGCCCATTAGCAGACGGCGCGGGACGGGCTGGGCTCAGGCCAGGCGCTCACAATCACAGGCTAAATGGAGACTTGTGCTGGCATTTGCACTCGTACTGTAACACATGGCATACAAGCAAAGACACGGCTCTCCTCAAATTTAATTTAATCAAGACCTAAGATAATATTAAAATAAAAAGGCAAACCTGTGATTGCATTTATTACGTTAAATTGCACCATGTGCACCATTCAGAATCGAATTGAAAATGCTAATTCTATTCCAGCTCAATTCCTGGATTTGAAATGAGGTCGAAATAAAAAAAATTAGGAAATTCATGTAATTGCTGTGTAAAATTAAAAATAAAATAATTAAAAAATGAATTAAATAATAAAATAATAATAAAAAAACAATTAAAAAATTAAAATTACATTTTAAATTTTTAAAATGTAAAAATTAGGGCTGGGCAACGATTAATCAAAAACAAAAGTTTGTGTTTAGTGTGTATAATTATTTTGTATAAATACACATGCATGTAGATGTTTAAGAAATATTTGCTTATATATACTATATATATATTTATACATAATTAATATTATGTTTATATTAAATATTTGATATATTAAGAACACATTTTTCTTAAATATATGCATGCATGTGTGTGTGTGTGTGTGTGTAATTATACTTATTTTTACTTATTACTAAATACTTTACTTATTTACTTACTAATAAATACTTATTTATAATTATACACACTACGCACACATATATTATGTAAACACAAACTTTTATTTGAATGCGATTAATCGTGATTAATCGTTGCCCAGGCCTAGTAAAAACGTAATTTATCATGCACACAAAAACATTTGTATTTCATTTGTAATAATAAATATCGAGTTAAATTTAAACGATGGACACAAATGTCACCAAGTAATGCACAGACATCAGACAATCGAGGTAGAGGACCTAACTGTTGTAAAATATTCTTTATATTGTGCAATCAATAGATTAAAATTGCAATGCCAATTTTTTTACCCCAGATTATTTATCAGATAATAGTGTGGAGGATATTTTGCAATGATGTGGCAAAATTCAAATAAAATTTTTTTTTTATTAAAAGTCATGGCTTTTAAATTATAAATAATTTTGACACTTAATATGCAAAAATATTATTGATCTGCCTGTATTGACACCATTATATGAGATCTGAACTGAGCTGGGTGATGACATCACATATATCCAGAGAGGAGATTAAACTAAATGAACTAAATTAATAACTTTTTACAACAAAAATGAACCACCACAGAACATTCTTAAGCTGGACTATGGCGATATTTTCTTATGGTCTTATTTTCCTTGTTATCAATATAAAGCTGCCTGGAAACTATCTGTATTGTAAAAAGTGCTATATAAATATGTTTTATTGGAAATGGAAAAACAGAGTAGTGTTAATAAAATTCCTCATTGTGTTGGGTGTCTTTGAATTTTTCTTCCGATCATTCCAATTCAACATCCTCTGTTCAAAGTCTCACATGAACACAGAGCAAGCAAATTCTTAAATCTGATATTTGGCTGGAGCAACTTGATTAATTGAATATTATACAATCTACATAGTTTGCTTCCAAGACGAGAGTGTATGAGAGAAAACAGACGGTAATGTTAGGATGGTGAGATTTTATTGGAGTAAAGTTAAAGTGGAATACGGGAGACTTGGCCAAGCCAGCGAGGATTGATTTATAGCAGTGAAGCCGACAGCATGGCCGGGTATCTTCTCCAGCAGGACGGGAACGGCGATCTGCAACAAGCCTGCATAAATCACACCCCAAACAGGGAGCAGCTGTCTTCAAGAGCGCACACACCCCGGGGTCACTGACCCACATCACACCCAGTTCAGCCTTCACGCTAACACTTATTGACAGGAAGAAAATTTCACAATGTTTCATAAGATAATAATAATGTAATTAAACATCCGAATGTTTACACTATATTCGCCACACTATACTATATTTACCACACCATTATCACGTGACATACGTCATAATTTACGTCACTTCACTGACATCACAAATCCTCTCCCGTGGCCTCATGGGATAGTAAAGTGATGCACTGTCATGATTCTGCCTTCTTGTCCTTGAATTCCTCTAGTCGTGAGGCAGGATCATGACAGAATCATGTTTTGTGTGCAAGCGCATGGCCTGTTTGGGCCATGTGCTTGTGTTGTCTTGTTAAGTTACCCCGCCCCCTTGTTATCCTCGTCTTGTGCTTCATTGTCTAGTCAGTTTCACCTGTCCTTGTCATTAGTGTTCCCTATTTAATCCCCTTGTGTTTGCTGTCCTGTGTCGGTTCATTGTTTGACATGGTCATACTTTGCGTTTGTATCTAGCTGTGAGTAGCCTGTTGAAAAGTCTTGTCTACACGAAGTTCGTTCCTGTCTAAGTTGTTAGTTTATAGTCTTAGTGTGTTCCCTTTCTTGTTTTGCCCCATCGTGGGTTTTGTTTTCTGTTTGGTCCTTTTATAAACCCCTTTGAGAATCAGTTGCTGTCTGCTATTGGGTTCATCAGCCATCCACATAACATGCACACTTCAGAATCTCGCCGGTAAGGTCATCCAAGTATTTTTTTTTTCTTTTCGGCTTTGTTTATGAGTACTGTAAATTCTGACATACTTATTTTCTACTACTACATAGTAGCGAAGTATGCGATTACGGGTCTTCTTATTGGGAGATAGCAGGATCCATGGCTCTACCACTGGAGAAAGCGTAACATCCAACTTGGATCATGTTTTGATAACCATTCACATTACAGCCTTGACGTTGTTGAATTTCTTTTAAAATTGTCAGTGACTTCCCTAATAAAACATAATTTTTTCCAGCTGTAAACTCTAAACAATCCAACAGGAATTTAGTGCTGATTCATTAAATGTTAAAAGGCACCTATAATGGAAAATTCACTTCTACATGGTGTTTGAACATAAATGTGTGTTGGCAGTGTGTGAGCAAAACCACGCTAGAATGATAAAAAATTTTTTTACAATCTCAATAAATCATATGCACTGTGTCAGAACGAGCTGTTCTAAGATTCAGCGCTTTGTGACGTAGAATTGAGCAAGGGGTTTGATTGACAGTGTGTTTGTGGCATAGACCCCGCCCTCAGTGATCTGTACACCATCCTCCATTGTTTCAACGACAGCCGGGAATGTCTCCTAGAATCATAAGTGTTCAGTTGTGGGATGGGATTTAATAATGATATACATAGTAGTTTTCACTTATTTCCAACATCAGAGCCACTGAAAACACAGTGGATGTATTGTATTTTCGAAGTTTAAGTGGCGCCTTTCCATCGTAAATTAGTTTATGTTTGAGCGAATCATTTTCTGACTGACTGTTTAGTGGACGAGGGTCAATTCAAAGCAGGTCTTGCTTCAAAGTTAATCCTCAACTGTGGATCGTCGTCTACTGTTTGCGATCCAACGACACCTCCAGTAACAGTAAGTGTATTTTTATGATTTTCGAGCAAATAGTCATTGCAGTCGATGTCAGCCTAAAGTTGTTGTCGTCGTCGTCGTCGTAGGATGTCTGTGTATATAATTTAAACCTTGTTTGTATAGTGTGTAACCATACGTTTATATATATATATATATATATTTAAAGATATTGTATTAAAAACTGCATATATGTTGTTCTGTAAGTTAGCCATCTTCTCACATTTGCCACAGAAGCACCTGTATGACAAGTAAACATGACGCAACAGGTCCCTCGCATAACTGTAATTTCGCTTGTACGTAGCAAACTTTATCACATAATGTGTATGTAGTTTCCAAAAATTGCGCCAACGTTAGTGTTTGTGTGAGTCTGTGTGTGTGCGTTGTACACCCATAATTGCAAAGGGGACGCGATTACAACTCTATAAGTACATAAATGTATCAAATAAGCATACCGAGACATCCTGGTCCATTCTCATTTGTGTTTATTCTGCTGGAGTCTCTTCGTCATCTGGGTCTGATCAGAGACTATTTATATATTCCGATTCAAACGTACGCTGAATGACATTCAAAACAGCGAGTCTCTCTCTCTCTCAGCCCTTCTGCTTAGACTGACTGCCATAGGTATCAAGTTACGCCCTCATCCAAAGGCAGGGCGGGGATATGCAGCTCATTTGGATTTAAGGTGGTATACACCAAAACAGCTAATTTTTAAACAGGCCCCAAAAATGACTTTTTCAAATGGTTATAATAAATTAACTGTGGGGTATTTTGAGCTCAAACTTCACAAATACATTCTGGGGACACCCGAGACCAATATTACATCTTGTAAAAAGGGGCATAATAGGTGCCCTTTAAGCCGCTTCTCCATTGACATCCGTTACAAAAAAACGGCCTCATGTCTTCCTCACTGTGTAACCGCAGCATTTTTGCATTTTTAACCGCAGCAACTTTGGCTGACTCAATGCGGGTTTGGACATGGCGACAACACACTACTAACTAACTCAACTAGGTCGCATCACCTTGTTTTGTATGCTTTGGGTGGGAATTATTCAAGTGAGGAATATTGTAACGTGTTTGTTCTCAAGACTAAGAAAACTCAAGACTACAATGGAGCCGTTTTCAGTGACTCTGATATAGAGAATCACTCGCTGGAGGGACTTCATAACTTTGCAGAACTTTTTTCAAATAGCAATATTGCACACTAAAGAAAGCTGAACATGTAAAAAGTCAACCTCTAATATATCCTCTTTAAAGAAAAGATTATTTTTCATAATGAAGATGTCTTTTGGACATCTAAAAGAGAGTGCATGCAAACAAAGACATAGTTGGACACGGATACATTTAAACGCTTCTGAAGAAAACCAAGAATGTCTCTGGATCATAAATGTCTATTTAAAAAATGACTGAGGGAAGATCAGCAGCTCCAGAGATGATGATTTAATAAGTTGTAGTGTTGTCTCTCTTGGACAGAGTGGGATGTCTTGGGTTTTACAAGCCCTGCTCTGTTCAAATGCAAACCCTTTACAGGCCTGTGGTACGCGTCGAAATCAAAACCAGGAGTGACAGTATTCCTTCTCTCTCATATAAAACAGGATTTATATGGGCTGGAATTCTTCTTTCTGCAGTATTTTACTCAAGTAATTGCATGCTCTGCTGAACTCTGCGGAGCTGTGTCAGGCTCCATATGCATAATGCATCTTAGACCAGCTTTCATCATGTCCATGTAACTTACATTATTGAGATATGAAAAATAACCACTGATCCTCGATCAGCACTTGATTAAAGACGTACTAAGAGTGGTGTAGATGGATGTTTCTGTCTCGAAAAACATAAATTAAACAGTAAAAGAAAAGAAAAAGCACACAGATGGTGATCAAACACACATTTTAGTGAATGGATGGCCACATGCCAGTCGTGGTTTAATGGCTCAAGCCAAACCTTCACCCTTAAAAAAACTTTTTCAGATAATTTACTCACCCTCATGTCATCCAAGAAGTCCATCAAAATGAACGAATCTTTCTTCGAGTCATTTGGTTAATTCAAGGAAAGAAATCGACTCGAAAAAAGTTTTGTTCATTTTGATGAATGAGTTTGAACATGAGAGTCACGAACGTTCAACACAGAACAGAGCAAGGTGAGCATTTGTGCTTATAAAACTTAAACTTTGTTATTTATTTTTGAAATAACTGATGGTTTCACTAGATAAGACCCTTATTCCTCGTCTGGTGTCGTTTAAAGCCCTTTGAAGCTGCACTGAAACTCTCATTTGGACCTCGAACCGTTTGGTTCCCAATGAAGTCCATTATATGGAGAAAAATCCTGGAATGTTTTCATCAAAAACCTTAATTTCTTTTCAACTGAAGAAAGAAAGACATGGACATCTTGGATGACATGGGGGTGAGTAAATTATCAGCAAAAGTTTTTTAAAAGTGAACTACTCCTTTAAAGGGATAGTTGACCCAAGTGAAAATGAAAATTCTGTCATCATTTACTAAAAACCTTAAGACTTATATAAAAAAGCTAATAAAATATATGGTACACGGAAGCTCAAATGTGCTTGCTTGATGCGCGAGAACCAATGAGAACCAATATGTTCTCATGTGTCATGTGATTTAAAGGATTAGTTCACTTTTGAAAAAACTTTTGCTGATAATTTACTCACCCCCATGTCATCCAAGATGTCCATGTCTTTCTTTCCTCAGTCGAAAAGAAATTCGTCATCTGGAGATCATCTGGGGTCGTTTAAAGACATTTGAAGCTGCATCTGTCGTTTGGACCTTGGACCGTCTGGTTCCCATTGAAGTCCATTATATGGAGAAAAATCCTGGAATATTTTCATCAAAAACCTTCATTTCTTTTCGACTGAGGAAAGAAAGACATGGACATCTTGGATGACATGGGGGTGAGTAAATTATCAGCAAACGTTTTTTCAAAAGTGAACTAATCCTTTAAGCTCTCATTTGAAGAACAGAAGTAAATAGAAGAGAAACGAATCACAATTTTCATTTTGGGTGAATTAACCTTTAAAGTTATTTTTGACCTGCTTAATTGTCCAACAGGTCAATACTGTAAGTCAATTTGAGGAATCATTCAGGGTTAGGAGTTCATAAAAACCTGAGACCAAAGTATGAGCAATTGTAATAGTGATGATGATGCCTGCATTCGCAAACACGTTAATGAATAGTCTGACTGGCAACCACAACCAGGAGATGAGATGTGGCATGCTGGAGTGGGCTGAAACTACCTTGGTAAGATCAGTTTATAAGCATACGGATTCCATCAACTGTATGACGATCCTGCCCACATCTCTCAGCGGCTTTAGATGCAGTTAAACCACAGGTCAGTGGGTTCACGCCTCTGTCCAGCCGTGCACAACTGGATTGCAGGTTCCAGTCCATTGGCAGAGCAGACTTCCTTCCTCCAGGCCTTATAACTACGCGAGCTGTATCCTGACAGATGGACTGAGCAATACACACCATACACACGGTTAATGGGCACACAGGAAACGCCCACACGACTGCTTGCAAGAAACCAGAACCAAAAGCAAACGTGTGTGCTATATTTCACATATATATCAATGGAGGGTGAATGTGATTTCATCATGTACAACATGCTCCTGGATCATCATCTTTTTTTGATCCTGGAACAACATTCGAATCAACCAATCAGTTTTGACGGACAAGTTTACAGTTTTTGAGTTTACAGTTTTTGTCAAATTTAGGCTTACAATCAGGGTAAGGTGCTTCTACATCGGTGTTATTCACCTGTCATTTCTCTGATTTTAGGGATAACTTTATATTATATATATTATATTATGTACTATTTGTGTCTTTTTGGCGTTTTTGGGTGGGTTTTGCACGTTTAGTTCAGTTTCCAGTGGTTTCAGTTTGTTTCTATGGTTTTCATTGTTTGATTAATTTGCACACCTGTGGATTGTTTTTATTGATTGGTTTGTTTGGTCTATTTAAGGCCCTGTTTACACGAGAACGCTCGCGGGTGAAAACGTAAAAATATTTTATCGGATGTGCCTTTCGTTTACACGGCGACGGCATTTTGGGGCTTAAAAACGCAATAAAGTAAAACCACCCACCAGAGTGGAAATCTTAAAAACGCTCCACCGCCGCGTTCCCGTGTAAAGGGTAAAAACGCAAAATTCTGCTTGACAGTGAAGGTTGTACGCAGGTGTACGGACTTGGTGTTGTTGTGTGGCAGTGCTTCACATCGCCACCTAGCCGCCTGGAGTGCATACTACATTGAATTTCACACACTTTTGCGTCACCATATACACGCGGATTTCCCACACAAAACGCTCGTTTAAACACAGAATAAAAAGTGATAACGCAACGCCACTTTTGCGTTTTCTCTCCAGAATCGTTTCCGTGTAAACATAGCCTTGTATTTCTTTGAGGCTGTTTACATTAACCGTTTTCAACTAAAAATGGAAAACGTATACATTTTGGACACTCATTAACTTCACATGACGACAACGTTCTGGATTTCAAAGTGCTAGTGTTTGAAAACGATACCATTATTGTCTCTGTGTAAACAACAAAAACATGAATTTGTGAAAACGAAGATTGCCATGCAGAAGCGTATTACATGTTCAGTCAAGGCGCACGTTGTTTCTTTTCAAAGTAACATCGCCAACTACTGGCCTGGCATGAATAATGCAGCGTTTTTAATCGTCTACACTAATCCATGTGAACGGGGATGATTTTGACAATGTTGTTGTCTTTACACAAAAAAAACTGAGGAGAAACGTTTCCTTTTTTAGCACATTGTTGTGGTGTAAACGTACCCTGTCTGTTCCTTGCAGTTCTCGTTGTGTTATGCCTGTTTCAGATTACACGATTTTTTTGTCTGTTACGATAGTCACAGTGTCAGATTACATGATTTTGACTCCTAAAATCTTGTCGTGTCGTGGACAAGACACGTCAGACTACACGTTGCTTCCTGACCAGTCATCGCATGCCGTCTTTAACGGCGCGTGATGTCATCGAGAAGGCGAAACTAGTAACGGGTGACTTCCAGAAACGAACGTAAACAACCAATGGATGAAGCGGTAGGTGTTGTATTGGCTGTCCGTGTTTAGAAAAAAACTAAAAAAAGAAAGAAAACCCGACAATGGACACGTTCCTGCATTGCTCGAAGAGGACAATATGGGCTGTCAGTCCTCCAAAGAGAACTTGAGGTAAAATATTGTTTTCTAGTTTTAACGTTAGCACCATTGTCTCTCTTTCATTTCGCCATTTTTGAAAGTTGTGTACGGAAAAGCTTGTGCTCCTATTGGTCAACCTCATACATGTGACGGAACCGTCGTGGACGACTGTTAACAAAAATTAAACATGCTAGTCTTTTTGTCGTGATGGCGTGAAGCATCGCAGACGCGACGTTGGTTGTCGCCCACTATGACGCACTATACGAGATGATACGATCAAATCTTGCGTCCCGACGCCCGTTGTCGTTTACGAATCCCCACGACACCCTACGTCAAACAGATCGTGCCAAAATCGGGCTAGAATCGTGTAATCTGAACCAGGCATTACTAGTTCTTTTCTGAATAAAATCCTTACTGCTATGTGTAACTGTTACTGTTACATTAGCTTGCATTGTTACTTGTATTTAGAACAATTTTGGGTTCCAAACAGATGGTTCCCCTAAAAAAAATAAGTATGCATGCAAATAAGACGGAAAACAGTATATTTATGAAGGGCATTGAGGTCACATAATGGAGCATCAGTGTCTGGTGTTCCTCACATTTGTAGAGTCATTAAGTTATCTGGCTGTCAGCCCTTTTTGAGAGATGAGAGATATTATCACACACACCTGGGGCAGGACAGTGGTCTCACAGGGGTTTTGCTCCATAGTTCAGGGCTCTGTTCGCTGTAAGGGTAAACAGCACTGACGTCCCATCAGGCTTTGCTCTGGTTACAAAGGGAGTGAGGGGCAAAGAGAGTAGGTGTGTTTTTTTCAGCACGTAGGGTCTGTGTAGTGTCCGGTCAGCACATGGAGCTCAGAGACCGAGAGTTAGCACACCTGCAGCACTGAGGAGCTCATGGCTTCCCAAACAAGGCTAATCAGGATTTAAAGAAGAAATTAGCAGACATTTTATATTTTGTGTGTGTGTGTTAGTACATAGCATCACTAAACTAGTCTAAGTCATGTAATTATCATATTTACAAGATGCTCATCATTTTAACGTCAACACAAGTTTGTATTTACCAAAAAATCCAAAATAAAATAAGATAATTGTGATTTTTTATCATTTGTACCCAGACAGCAACATAATCTCGGCCCAGATTTGGCCCACATCTGGTACAAGTGGATTCCACACGGCCCAGATGTCTTTTTATCCAGATGTTGCTGTCTTTTTATGAAGAATAGTGATAAAGCATGCCCAAAACACTAGTCAATCACTGGTTTATGAGGGGTAAAATTAGTTACAAAATAAGGATCTAAATTGGTAAAAATTGGTAAAACTTTTAATTTGACATTATTACATAGTATAGTACTTAAGTGTGTTAATTGTGTGTTAACAACAGTGAAGTTAATTTCACCAAGTACAACATTCCAATCAACCAATCAAATCTGAGGTTTAGACATCAGTGTTATTCACCTCATTTCTCTCTGATTTTAAGGATGTTATGGGTTAGGGGTTGGGATAAGGTTTGAACTAAATATTCGGACATGAATGTTCAACACTATCTCACGACCAATTCGTACGAATTCGACGCATGATTAAAAAGTGTCTAATTCGTACTAATTTCTACGACCTCACTCGTACTAATTCGTACGATTTGTCTAAACCCACGTGATGGTTAGGTTTAGGGGCGGGGTAAGGGGTAGGTCATTCGTACGAATTCATACGAATTGGCCAATTCGTAAAATATGTACGATTTAGCAAAATCGTATTAATTTGTACGAGTGAGGTCGTATGAATTGTTACGAATTAGGCACTTTTTAATCATTCGTCGAATTCGTACGACTTGGTCGTGAGATCGGGTTGGAATGTTGTACCAGGATCAAGAAAATCTTACTTGGCAAAATCACAGTTAAACAACACAGTATGACTACTCTGTTTAATGACATTTAATTTGTCTTTTATTACAGTAATATTATATTACAGTACTACTTACAGTTTTTTTTAATATACTGTATTTTTAAGATTTAGAGTAGCCTACACTACAAGTGCACAGTCATTTAAGTTAAAGGAGTAGTTTACAAAAAACTTTTGTCATTCAAGATGTCCACGTCTTTCTTTATTCAGCCGAAAAGAAATTAAGGTTTTTGATGAAAACATTCCAGGATTTTCTCCTTATAATGGACTTCATTGGGAACCAAACGGTTTAAGGTCCAAATGAGAGTTTCAGTGCAGCTTCAAAGGGTTTTAAATGATTCCAGACCATGAATAGGGGTCTTATCTAGGACCCTTCGAGTCATGACTCGAAAAAAGATTTGTTCATTTTGGAGTTCGAACAGGATCACGAACGCGTATCACAAAACAGAGCAAGGCGAGCATTTGTGCTAATAAAACGTAATTTTTTTAATTTTATTTATTAAATGAGCGATCGTTTCGCTTGATAAGACCCTTATTCATCGTCTGGAATCGTTTAAAGCCCTTTGAAGCTGCACTGAAACTCTCATTTGGACCTTGAACCGTTTGGTTCCCAATGAAGTCCATTATATGGAGAAAAATCCTGGAATGTTTTCAGCAAAAACCTGAAGAAAGAAAGACATAGCCATCTTGGATGACATGGGGGTGAGTAAATTATCAGCAAAAGTTTTTTGAAAAGTGAACTACTCCTTTAAGCATACTTCTTTTTCACAAGGGCGGACCACTTGCTTTTCCAATTGCTGGGTGGACTCTCCAACACTGCACACCTGATTATGCCCTTCACTCCAGAACTCGCACTAAAACACTAAATCAGTTTATGTAAGATGAAATATTAGTTCCTATGTGCTGAATGTGCAATTAATGAGTCATTTAAACTATGCCTTCAATAAGGAAAGAGAGCTAAGAAGCTCGTCTTGTTCTGATGCCGAGGTGTGCAGACTGCAAGAATGTGAATAGGGTACATTTCCATGCTCTCGCACTCCTTCATCAGTTTGTTTATTTGCACCGAGCCCCAGGACAGTCCGGCACTGTTGCCCCTCTGACAGCTGGAGGAAGAACAGACACGCGCCACGGGACGCTGCCCTGCCCGACTCGAAAGACTGACACACTGGAGCCTGGAGGGAGAGAGCCACACCGCTGAGAGAGTAATGGGTGTTCCTTCAAATATGGGCACTTTTTACCGTGTGGACTTTTAAAAAATAAACTCCCTGAAAACACACTTTTCACACTCATTATTTAATGAGGTTTATTTCATTTGTGTAAAGTGCACATGAATCAAAGGAGAACACTGTGGGGGTTTTTTTCAGGATCCATTCATTTTGGGTGTATGAATAAACAAAAAATAAAATTCTGTATCAAAATTTATAGACAAGACAAGTCGTTTGTGGGGAATGACAAACCTGCACACATGTATTGATGCACATGTGAACGCCAACAGCGTTAATCATGGGTCTGTTTAGAGAGAACGGTGTCATCTTAGCGGACCCTAATTTAATAACAAATGAACATTTCACCAGAAAGTGAATCAATCAAAACTAACTTTACCTGGAAAACAACATTATTCAAGAACCGCTATAAAAGCAAACCAAACTCTGTTACTGACTGTCACCGTCCCACAGGTGGGACGCTTGCCATTATATTTTTAAAACTATAATATCTTAGAAAAGATCTTAAGTATATTGACAAACTATATATCATTTGAAAGCTTACAATCTCTAGTTTCCATATTTGGTGACTGATTTTCAAAATAAATTACAGATGAGCCCTAATTTATCAATTTGCAACAAGAATATTTTCATACTCCCTAGGCGTGTTCAGACCTTTATTTTGAAATAGGGATGAACATGAAAAATCATGAAAAAAGGTTTATTTTCTTGCCAAGAGTTCAAAAGATTGCATCCATTCAATTATTTTAGAAAAAAAAAGGTCTGAAAATGTTTTAAATAAAAAGAAAAATTAATAAATTCACCATTTATGATGTGACAGGAAGCTATAACGCACGTGCGTGTTCTTTGTAGGCCTATTTGCGTTTCTTAGAGGTTGAATTCATATCAAAATCTGCCAAACTTCCCATACTTCTGAATAGGATGTCTACTTCATAAATTGTATGAAAATTGTGGAAATAATGGTTCATATCACTCAAAACACATATGGAAATAGAGGCGTCCTTATATGGGCAGTGGAGTCTGATTGTGCCCTAGTGAAAAAGTTTGATACTGCGCCCAAACAAAATCTCACTGAAAGCTAATTTTTTGAGATATCAACCTAAAATTTTACACATTGTTTTGTTTTGGACGTGGCTGTGGTTACAAGAGGTAAAACGATATAAATACTGTTCGTTTTCTCACACAAACCGCTCGTTTCGCGTCTTAGGCCATTAATGTGTACTTACATTTACGAGTCATTAAATCATGTTTAATCTGGACTTCTCTGTGCATGCTCTTTGAGGTGGTGACCATAGACCTCCATTATATGACTGACAGACAAGAACGGTTTGACCTAAAAAAAAGTCTAGTATTTATCATGTTTAGTATTTTGTCTTTTAAATTCTGTTTTTGCAGCAGCTCTGTGTGTTTCTATGGCATCACTGTTGAAGAGTATTTAACTGGTAAAGTGGATTTACTAATTGTAGAGTTAACGAAAGTAATCACGAGTGATGTAATATTTAAAGATGATGGCATAAGATCTTACTTTCATGCTGTGGGAATACAAACCGGAAGACTGAGCACAGCGAGCCCATTGCTGAAAAGGAGTGGAGCTACATAAGGTCAATATAGACAACATATACAGTGCTGGTCATAATTATTTGCCCCCTTGGTAAATATGATCAAAGATGGCTGTAAAAAATAAATCTGCATTATGAATCCTTTTAATATTTTATAAAAAAATATATATATAAAACAATCTAACCTTTGTCCAAGATAACAGCTCTGAGTGAGTTTGGAGAACACCTGACCAGAGATCAGAGACCATTCCTCCATACAGACTCTCTCCAGATCCGTTTTGTTCTCAGTGACCCATTTTTGTTTTGATTTTGATGTTTGGTTTTGGATCACTGTCCTGTTGGAAGATCCAACCACGGCCCGTTATAAGATTTCTAGCAGAAGGCGTCAGGTTTTGATTTTTTATCTGTTGGTTTTTGATTGAATCCACAATGCCATGTATCTAAACAAGATATGCAGGACCTCTGGCAGAAAATTTGGCCTACAGTATTAAAGATACAGCAGAGTATTTCTTCTACACATGGGGTACTTTTTTATCCCTGTGAGCACCAAACCCATCTTAAGTGTTTACTGACAAAAAAAAAGCCTTTTTTTTTCATCTGACCACATTATTTTCATTATTTTCAAATGTGATGAGCATTAAACTTCTAGTTCCACTATTCGGACATCTACGCAATATCTACAACAACCAATGCAATAAATGCTTACCACATTCACATTCATCTGTTTCAGATAAAACTGCAAACACACACAAGCGCCACTCACTGGACATTTCACTTTGAATGTGTCACGAAAAGTGCAAGAAACAATGTGATATCATTTTGTAAAAGTCACCACAGGCGTGTTTTACCAATAATGAATAGATTCAGAGGACTTTTGTGATATCTTTAGGGGGATAGTACCCTTTCAAAATGAGGGCATTTGTACCTTATTTACCCCTAAAGTGTACATATTAGTCCCACAATGTATAATGTATCAGTGACTTTTGAAAGGTCAGCATTTGTGCCATTTTCTCTTGAGAGTGTACGATGTGAATCAATGGTTACCAAAACTGTTTGGTTGCAATATTCTTCAAAATAAAATGCGTAGGTTTGAAATGACGTGAAGGTGAGTGAATTGATGACAGAAGCTGATGAAAAAAGAAACCTCTGAGCAATGATATATAATCAGAATAGCAGTGATTGCTGTGGGGAAAAAAAAGCTAAGAATTCAATTTTTACTTACAATAGGTCTGGCAAAATATCCTAAAAATTATATGGACAAAATAGGATAAAGATCGAGAGTGAGAGAAAACTAGAAAAATAACGAAAAAGACAACAGAACTCTATAATTAGCTGAGAGATGAAGCAGGTCCTCTGACCCAGACAAGGGCAGACAGTGGGATGTGGTCGCTTCGCCAACAGCCAAACGCTTCAAAGAACCAGACAACTTGAGACGGTGGCGATGTCCCTCTCAGCTACTGCGAGCACATCATCCAACACTCACTGCGGCTCTGCTTAGAAACAGGCTTTAAAGATCAGACGGCCCGCAAAGACCTAGACCATGTGCAACCATGGAAACGGAGTGTGTGCTCAGAATGAGAAGAGAAACCGCAGCACATGAATCTGATGTTAAACAAACATGAGGCAGTTTAATATGAATCAAAAATCCAAACAAAATGAATCATTATATTGGATATGTGCATTCATGCCTATGTAGCAAGTTGGGAAGAGAAATATTAATTTTATTTTTATATGATGAACTTCCCAAAACAACAAAACAATTCTTCCATGAAGAGATTTTCGGGTTCATATTATATATATATATATATATATATATATATATATATATATATATTTATACAATATATATATTTTATAGTAAATATATACAATATAAATATATCATATGTGTATATATATATATATATATATATATATATATATGTAAAAATACTTGTTCGAGTTAGTCATTGAGGTTAGGAACTATCAATTAAGGTGTTTTGTTTAGTGGGACGCTTATCAGTGTTGCGCGCGCTTTCACAGAGTGCGTCAGATTGCAAATGGATGCTGGCGAGGCGAGACGCACATATTCTCTTCCACTTAAATACCGGTATGTCTAAAGTGATAATTCTGTTAAAGTTCATGAAATATTAAGTACAATTTGTGTTACTGAATCGATTATACACATGGATGTTTTGTATTGTGAGTTTTATGTGACCTTTATCTGACGCACATGGAGTCAAGTAACTAGTCGTTTGTGCACAGTGTTTAACGTGGAGAAAGCTTGGCGCAACAGATAATTTACGGATCAAATTGTCTGTGTGTGTTTTCAAGTATGTTCAGTTCTTCAATTTAACCAGTATAGCGTGATTGAATTCATGTAATTTGGGTCTATAATGCATATGTGGATTGTGCTTTTGGAAAGATGTATTTTATTTTTATTTCTTAGATTCTGTAATACATTATATCATGTTACATCCAACAATTACACTGCTTTTGCAGTTCTATTGAGTATAATGTGGATGTGCCTGATGTTTTGAGGGTATATTTGTTTGTCGATTTGTGCAAACATTATGTTATTACGGACATGTTTGAAGAATACACATCCAGCCATTTTATTACTTTCTTTATTTTTCCTTTAACAATCGTTATGTATTATTTGCTTTAATGTGTAGTACTAATACATGTTAAACATGTATACAATTCTGTCAGCCTCAGATTGCAAATCGACGCTGGCGAGGCGAGACGCACATGTTCTCTTTTTACTCTTCCACTTAAAGGTGGAATACCTAAGATTTTTGCATTAAAATATCCCAAAATCACAAGGCCAGTGTTATATATTTAGTTAAGATGATAACTTACAATATTCCAAATGTTTCAAACAATGTTTAAATTGTGAGAAAATTTAGATTTTAACCAAGAAACGGGGCGTTTGAGCAGGGGTGAGCTGGGAGTCGCCAGTAAATCGCGTTATATCCGCGTTACCTCGGTTTCCGCTCGTACTACATGTAGTCCTGGACAAATGCGGTAGTTGTAGTTGTGCGTTAGCGTCTATCAACAAACGTCAGCTTGTTTCGCGCATTTGTTATGGAATGGAGCACAATTATTCTTTAGCGATTGCACCTGGTTCTGTCTACAAAGACAAGTCTCATAAATGCAAACGTCAACGAACAGGTCAACCAAACGACCCAAGAAAAATTTGGGACAAAAGAAATAAAACCAGCTCAACATCGGAGTGGCATTTCCTAAATGGAGAGAACTTTGTGAAAAACTCGAACTAGAAAGAGATGCCGATCTTGCATGTGTTTTACTTGACAGCTGAGTAACACCGTGATCTGTATTCAAATTTCATGTCAGTAAACCATGCAAAACAATTAGTATTATTGTTAGAATGTCTTGTTGTCTATGCATATGATGTGAAAAATCGTAAGGTCATATTCACCGCGAATACTTCTTGGAATGCGAACTGTTGGCTGTATCTTAGAAAACGACGTTTATCTGAAAAGTGTTTCAACCGTCCCGGCTCTCCCCAAACATCTGTGATTTCAGTTTAATGAAAAGCAAGCATGTCATTAAACGCAACAGTTATATAAATCGAACTTTACCTGATCCATGACAACTAATTTTCGATTCCCGTCTGACTGATTTGTACTGTCTATGATTTATCCACGGTGGAGTTGAAAACAACAGTACCCATCATTCCGCGTTCCTCCACGGTGTCATCAAGCAAAGCCGTTGTTGTTGTTTTGAATGTAGCGCCCTCTAGCGGCATAAAATTTTAGGTATTGTAGCTTTAAATAAATATCTTCTTTTGTGTTCCACTGATAAAAGAATGTCATGAGGGAGAGTAAAAAAACGAAAGGAGTGAGCTTTCACTTTAGAAATAGGCATCATTTTCTTTAAGCATCATGGGCTGTCATTAGAGGAATTTTAACAAGAACCGACATGGAGGGGTAGAGAAAGAGAAGGAGAGAGAGCTAGGCAGATGTTGTGCTGACTCTGGGGAACGGCATTGTTGCTCATGCCATGCTCGAATACAGAACATCTGTCTGAAATATTCCTGTGCAATGTGGCGTGAAAGAGCGCAAGGAGGGGTAAGAACGAGGTGGGTTAGCAAAATCATGTCAAATACATGTCAAGTACCATAATCAAGTCAGTGTGCACTCCAGGGAGAACCAAATGTGTAAAGAAATGGCCTGCTGTTATTAAACATAATCAATACTTCAATTCAACAACTTTTGGTGAAAAGGCCAAATATACTGTAAGAAGACTTGTATTCCAACTGCTATTGGTATTTTAAGTGGGATCTTAAATGAATATTATGTTATCCATTAAAACCCTGTAGGTTGGTAACGTCAAAGCTAATTGATGTTATGTGTTGCTGTATTGTTGAGCCTTTGTATAGACCATTTTCCATCCCTGTGAGGATAGACAATGAAGTTTTAGAATTGAATCGGTAATTTATCGATTTATGTAACGCCACGCTGACATAGCAGACCGCTTCTGAGATTGCCAGTGCCAGAGTAGGTAGTCGTATCCCATAATCCCCAGCTATCATGCTGTCCTTGCTGACTATCATGCTTAACAGGTTGTGCTTATTCTTCAGAAAAGAATAGCTAAACAGCACAGTGGATTTGTTACGTAGCACTGCAGAATAAATCATTCCTCAGATGAGAATTTGAGACTATTCTGATAATAATATGGACATGAGCGGTGAGCGTGATTTCACCAACTGCAACATAATCCTGGATCAGCATCTTTGTTCTATCATTTTCTATCATTTCCCTCTGATTTTAGAGATAAAATATGGATAGGGTTATGGGTTGGGATAAGACTAAATATTTGGAGAGGAATGTTGCTACGATCAACTAAATATGTTGACCCAGGAACATGTCTTAATTGGCAAAATCATGGTGATGGAACCGGAACAGGCAACAGATGGCCAATGAGGAAAACCGCAGTCAATTTGACCCTGAAAGCAATTTCTCTGTTCTCTGTGAAATGAGGTCATAATCTAATTTGGCTTTAATCTCCTAATCTGATTCACATCTGCATTTGAAGTTTCATAAACACACTATTGCTAAGTACAGACATGGAGAGAGATGAGTCTTGGATCTTTAGGCAGAAATTCATTAAGCAAAGACAAGAAATTTAAAAGAAGATGACGAAAATCTAAAGTGAAAAGCAGAATATAACAATAACAGTGAACAATGAAACAAAGAAAACAAGGGCTATGATTATCTAAACTAGAATCAGGTGAAGAACATAATCAGAAATAATGGTGACAAATGAAAAGAAACAGGAACAAGGGGACAACAGAACCAAATGAATATCAAAATAAGATTCTTTGAAGAGTAACCAAAAACCAGCCTTGACAGCTATTAGTATTATATTTAATGCAATAAAATGAGAGAAAATGGCTACAGTTTACCCTGGATTTGTAATGTCATAGCTCATCAAGATTTTTACATTAGAAAATTTAAGTGGTACTTGCTAAACTTGATTCCACATTGCTATAATGTTTTCTGAGGGTTGATGTAATGGCAGATGCTTTGGTCGTTAAGGTGTATGTTTTCTGTCCTATTGCTTAAAGGGATAGTTTATATCACGCAATTCTGACTTTATATCTCGCAATTGTGAAAAATAAAGTCAGAATTGTGAGATGTAATCTCACAATTGTGAGAAAAAAAAGTCAGAATTGTGAGGTAAAAAGTCACAATTACCTTTTTTATTTTAATTCTGTGGCGGAAACAAGCTTCCATTAGCCTGACTTCGTCATACTCAACTGCTTCATTGGGCTTTGATTATGAGGCGGGTCTTAATCGAACCAGGGAAAAACAAACTCTGCTCTCAATTGGATATCAGAGCAACGCAGTAAGTCAAATACTTTGCATAGAGCAGTTTTCAACTATAGAACTTACTTATTTTAGATTAGAAGTTAAATAACGAGTGTTGCTTCTTTTACTTACTTCTCCATGAGTGCGACCAAAGGAGAAACCACAACGACCACAGGCTTTTCATTACGTCCCATCTTCTTAGTGACCGTCAGAGCCAGCTGATAAGTTACACTTTTCCCGAATCATGTAGGAAGGACGCCAAAAATTCTTTCCGATCTTTCCAATCGACAAATGCCTTGATTGTAGTTCTCTGTTTGTCTATTAAAATTAATGCGCTGTCGATTTATTTCACAACAGACGCGACAGCAGAATCTATAGACGAATCCGGCGAAACTACCGGAAGTAAGCGGGCGCCATTACTGAGCTGTTGCTGGGTAGAGTTGCGCCATTGCCTTCTATTGTTTTAGTTGCAACTTGCGTCCACTGGAATAAACAGCTCGCGATTTACGACTGTCAATAACGCTACAACGTCACCCCTTGTATAATGTCGAGTGGGTAAACAGTTTCCGTTATAAATTGTTTCAATGGTGGCAGTAAAATTTCAATTTTGAAGAGAAAACATTGTGAATACCCCGGGTCGACTGCCCCTGTCTGGTGCCGTACGGTTTACACAGATTTCCTGGGCGAGTACAAGACGCGGACATTCGCGTATAATAACAATTATTTAATGACATAAGTAAAAAAATATAATAAATGTGTGATATAGTGATGAGCAAAATCTCCTCTCTTGTTATTTTTTCTATTCAATTTACATGCTATGGTCATTAAATTAAACGTTATGTGACATAATTGTTCTCCTGCTGTTAAATTGACCTCTTTCCATGGTTTAAAAACAGTAGTTGGTCGATATTATGTATACTTTCTAGCTGTAACGTTACCTTACCCATGCCCGTTGCAATGTAAAAATGAGATAAATAATGGACACAAATGAAAAACATGAAATTGTTTATTTGATTTCATTTATTTATTTATTTATTGTTGCCAAATGGACAGATCTTTTTTTAGTTTCCTCGGTAGCAAACGTTAGCTAGCTTGCCAAGCTATTTTTAAAAATAATCTGTAGATCGTTTGTACCTTCATCTGTGACTGGAGGCCAATGTCTAACTTCATCAACCCAACAAGTCTGCCTGGCTGTAGCTGTCATCAAGGGTGCGTTATCACCTTATCTCCGAGGTTTGTTTACATACCGGTGCATATGTCTATGCCGGTGTAACAGCTCAGTAATGGCGTCGCCACAAGATGGCAGCCTACACAAGAACGCTCGTCGGATTCGTCTATAGATCTCAATTCTCCAGCTCCAGTCACCTTTGATGGAAACCAGTTAAGCGCTATTTGATAACGTGATGATTACGTCCTTGAAGATAACCTGTCCATCATCGTATAAAGCCCGCCCTGGCAATTTGATTGGCCCGAACGTTTCTTGTCTTCTCAATGGATCGAGTCCAGACCGAACTTCTTGACCAAAAAATGTTGTGGGCGGAGTTGGGGCTGGCATCCAAGCTAAGCTTCCATAGGTGTGTGTATGATTATGGTTACTTAAATTAAAATATGGTAAACAATTCCAGCTTTTAAACTTTTATGGTCAAAATAAGGGAGATTATTTGTGCAGTATGTGTCTGTGTATGCAGTATCTCTGTTTTACAATAGGACTCATCCAATCATAATTTACAGTCAGAAGTATCCGTTTTATAACGAGAATCATGTGGCCTGAGTCAGACCAACATGAGCTGCCAGAGTTGGAAAGCTCAGGTTTAATTGTAGAGAGGACATGCTTTGATTCATGGGTTCATGCCCATGTTTGGTCCATTTGGGGCAGGAGAGATAGTGGTACGGTTCCTAACTTTGATCCTAACTCAACCCATCTGCTGGACAAGCATGTATCCAACCCTGCTTATGATGCTGCTAAAAGGCAAAGGATGCTTGAGCATTGCATGTGGGAAGAATAACAAGCACGTTGAGATGCTTGCATGCTTGTCTACATAAACAGGCAGGTGGAGACTGTGAGGTCTGGTTCCTTTTACCAGGATCTTACACTTCTTTATTGTTCTCATTTTGCTCAAAGTCCTGAATCAATGATAAAGAACGCAGAGAAGCTGATAGAAATGAGATGTTTGGTTTTCTTTACATTCATTTTTATTACTGACCTCAGGGAATGGGTTATTATGAGACTATTCCATAATATGTAGTTCAGTATCATTATTTAAATTCTCTTTTTTGTCTCATTTTGATTTGAAACAGATTTGTTGCACATTGCCCCAACCAGGGCAACTAGCGTATAATGCGGTGTGTATGCTTTGACAGTGATGTATGAGTCTCCGGTGTTTAGGGCATATGTCTGTACACACTGCTACATGTGTGAGTGTGAGTCTGCTATACAAAACACACTCTCACATGTGCCGCCTGGAATTCAACACATCACTGTTGAGGTGGCGTTGACAGCAGATTTTCACATTTTTTCATGTTCTGTACATGATGGCTATTTCAAAACCTAGTAAACTACCTACATAGAATCCCCCCAAAATTAAAATCATCATCTCATCATTTACTCAACCATATGCTGTCCCAGATGTATTTGTATATATATATATATATATATATATATATATATTTCACAAGTTTGTTTATTAAGGTTAAGCATATTTAGCAGCTTCAACTCGAGCTTAGATATTTTCCAGTTGGACTACTAATGCTTGGAAGATGATGAGTATGGTAGCAAGATATCTAAATTAAGTTGGTGGAGTTGGAGAGGTGGAGGGATGGCATACATAATGTGCCTGCTTATATACTGTATGCTCTGGCAGTTAATTGAAAGATTAGTTGCGTTCACTCCTCCTGAATTGACATTTAGAAACTTCTTATGACTCAGGATGCTGACTTCCACACTCTGCTTGCCTCGTTTGACCTCAAAGCGAGTGTCTACTGGGGCTACTCACAAATCAGGAAACCAATTGGACTTTATTTACACACACTACTGATCCGCTGATCATTCATTTCGAGGGAACTCAACACTGCGTTGAAGATCGACACTTTGGGGAACGAATGCCCACTAGGCCCCGCACTGAATAGCCCTGTCCCGGAGTGAAACTCTTTAGGCACCCAGCTAGGATGAAAGTACGTGTGCGCCAGGAATACTAGGGAGGTGTAAACTGTAAAACCTAATAAAAGTGTGCGGGGTAGAGCAGCCGGCTGCCTCACAAGCCCCTTTTCCACCAAAGCTGGTTCGGAGCCGGTGCCTGCACGCGAACCAGTTCTTTGTGTTTCGACAGCCAAAGAACCGGTTCGCGGCCGGGAAAACTGGTTCCAAAGCGGCACCAACTCTTTGCTGGACTAGAACCGTTCTTTTACCAAGTCATGCTTACGTCGAGGGCTGAGGCGGGTTTAGATGTGTTCTAAACATATTTTCTGACCATCGCAAAGCCAGGAGAAACTGCAGAAACACGTAAGGGTTTTTATTTATTTATTTTTTTTATTTGAAACATAAGCAAAGAAGAAAACTGTCACGATATAGAACAAATAAATTGAAAGAAAAAAGACACAAGACAGGGGTACATAACTTATCAGAAAAGATTACATATCAAACGAAAAGATTAAAATACTTACATATTTCAATTGTTTTTAAAGTTTTCTTGGTCCACGAGTTAGAGATAATCCCAAAGCAATATACTTGCAAGCGTTTCTAGCGACGTACACAGTGACGTAACGACGTCGTTCCCTGGGCGCTCTAGTCAGTGGAAAAACAAACAGGTTCTGAACGGGTTCACAAGTTGAACCAACTCCGAACCAACTTTGAACCAGCACCAGTTCCGAACCAGTTCTTTTTGGGTGGAAAAGGGGTAACAGATCTCCTGGAGGGGCACTCCCGAAAGGAGGGCCCTAGAGGAAGCCATGCCTCTAGGAAGCCATGAGCCCTAACAGCTAAAGATGAAGGCAAGTCGGGCACCTTGTAAGCCGAGGAAATAGCCGGAACAATCCAATTGCTAATAGTTTGCTTGGATGCCGGGAGCCCCTTCTTAGGTAACCCAAAACACACTAATAATTGGTCCGACCTCCTCCAAGAAGAGGACCTCTCGAGGTACACACTCAAAGCTCTGACGGAGCAGAGCAAATGAAGCTTCTCTTCTTCTGCTGACACATGAGGTGGAGGATGGAAAGCCTGTAGGACCGTAGACCGAGCCGTATTACTTTAGCAGGTACATAGCCCGGACTCAGGTGCAAAAAGGCCTTTACTCTGCCCGGGGCAAACTCCAAGCAAGCTGGTGTCACTGCCAGGGCTTTGAGATCTCCCACCCTCCTAAAGGGTTAGTTCACCCAAAAATGAAAATTCTGTCAGTATTTACTCGCCCTCATGTTGTTCCAACCCCGTAAGACCTTCGTTCATCTTCGGAACACAAATTAAGATATTTAAGATATTAAGCTCCTGCATAATAGTCCATAGGCTTCTTGAGGGAATGACTTGCTGTCCTTGAAAAGTCATTAAAGACATCGTTAAAATAGTCCAAGTGACTACAGTGGCTCAATCGTAAGTTTATCAAACGACGAGAATACTTTTTGTGCGCAAAAAAACAACAAAAATAACGACTTTATTTCAACAATTCATTTATTTCTCCCTCTGCCTCGAGTCAGGTTACTAGTTTAATAGCGTAAGCTTCTGTTATTGTACGTCACACAGCATCACACACATGACCAGCGTCGGCCAATAGTGAGCCTACGTGTGACGTAGCTTTACGAAATCACACTACGTTAACTGACTACAGGCCCATGGAGAAGAAAGTGAATAGTTAAAATAAAGTGGTTATTTTTGTTTGTTTTTGCACACAAAAAGTATTCTCGTCGTTTGATAAAGTTAAAATTGAGCCACTGTAGTCACTTGGACTATTTTACCAATGTCTTTAATGACTTTTCGATGCCAGCAAGAGTCATTCCCTCAAGAAGCCTATGGACTAGTATGCAGGAGCGATCTTAATTTCTTAAATATCTTAATTTGTGTTCCGAAGATGAACGAAGGTCTTACGGGGTTGAAACAACATGAGGTTGAGTAAATACTGACAGAATTTTCATTTTTGGGTGAACTAACCCTTTTAGAGAGCCGGTAGCTAAGAGAAAGACCAATTTAAGCATAAGATCTTTAGGCAAAGTCGACTGAAGAGGTTCGAAGGGGGGCCAGCGATAACCCTTCGAGAACCACTGCCCTCTGCACTGCCCAAATAAAGCTAGATGGCGCAAAATAAAGCTAGATGACGAACGAATGACAAGGAAGCACAAAAAATGTGGTACAAAAGAGTGTGCACAAGCAAGAGTCCATAGTTATTCACCAGCAGTCTCACAACCATGTTACTCACGTATGGAGCGGAAACAACGCAACCTCGGCGTCCGTTTTCAGGCCTTCCCGCTTAGGTCTCTCCAGTGCTGGAAAACTTTTAGTCCTAAATCTATTGCCTGATCATATCCCTTTTTTTTCCAGTAATATTCCTCAGAGCCTTTCTCTTTTGTAATGTCTCTCTCTCAGCCATCTTTCATTGCTTCAAACCTCCTCTGCTCAGCTCACTCCCCTCAGCACTGAGGAGTAGACACTGATACTGCTGATTGGCTACAAGTTTGAACAAAACTTTAACATAACGTAAGCACATTGTGCAGTGCGACAAAAGCGACATATTTTGTGCCTATGTAAAGCTTCCCAAATATGTAACTTATGAGGCTCCGTTTCAGTTAGTATGCTGTCATGGACACTAAGTAGACAGTATAGTGATGCAGTTCACTAGATTTTTTAAACAGAGCCAATTTGAGCAGCACATGTTGAGACCAACCCTATGAAAAGAGAGTATATATGGACACCGACGCTTCTACATGCTCTCTAGTGGTTGCCATTCAGCAGAGAGTGGAAAGGCCACATGAAAGACACTAGCGCAGTTGAAACCAGAGAGTTTGGCAGCAGTATGACATCTCAGTACTATCCCACCAGTATTTTTACTAATTACAACCATGTTGTGTTTGAAGACACACTTGACTTCTCTACACTGCGTGTCACAATACCAGATGAGACCAACACACACAACAACTTATATATGGAGTGAAGCCAGCTGAAAAAATATTACAGTTAATGACCCTACACAAAAGCCTGAGGGAGGGCCACTTTTCAAAGTTCATAGGAAAGATGAACCTATTCTTTATTTAATGCTAGAAGCTGTTTGCGGCTTTAATGTTCTGCACTGATCCATCGATTTTGGTCACAAGAGTTTTAAATGTCAAGTTATTTTGTGCGAGCCGTCAGGAAAGCCACAGAGAACAGACACATGACTTGATTACCAAATGCAGCCCTCATAACACAAGTACAATACTCCATAAGGGACCGGCGTAATTACTTAAATCTGCCACTGAAGTATGTTTACAGGCCTTTAATTCTGTTCAGTTTAGACCCTAAAAATATCAGTGCTGTTTCAAAAAAATTATGAGGATCCCAAACACTGACTTTGATTGATGTCAACAAGCTGAGAGTCACAAGAGAGATTGTTGAAAGTTCCTGCTAGCCTAAAGGCCCGTTCACACCAAGGATGATAATTATAGCGAAAACTATTAAGATATAGTTCTAAAAATAATTCTAAATAAAAAAAAAATCTATAGAAAATTCTATTAAAAAAAAAAAAAAACAGTTATACACGAATCCGACGAGCGTTCTGTGTAGGCTGCCATCTTGTGGCGACGCCATTACTGAGCTGTTACCGGTATGTAAACAAACCTCCGTGATCGCACCTTTGATGACAGCTACAGCCAGCCAGGCAGAATGACTTGTTGGGTTGATGAAGTTAGACAGTGGCCTCCAGTCACAGATGAAGGTACAAACGATTTTACTGATTATTTATGAAAATAGCTTGGAAATCTAGCTAGGCTAACGTTAGCTAACGAGGAAACTATAAAAAGATCTGTCCATTTGGCAACAATGAATAAATGAATGACATCATAAACGAATGTATGTTTTTCTTTTGTGTCCATTATTTATCTCATTTTCACATTGCAAAAGGCAAGGGAAAGTACGGCTAGAAAGTATAATATCGACCAAGACCAATTATTGTTTTTAAACCATGGAAAGAGGTCAATATAACAGCAGGAGAACAATGTCACAAAACGTTACATTTAGCTCAGGAAAGCCATTTAATGTTCATGTTAATTGAATAGAAAAGCTAGAGAGGAGATTTTGCTGTGCACTATATTACATAAATGTATTATATTTTTTACTTATGTCATTAAATAAGTGTTATTATAACAAAAACTGCATTATATTTAACTTAAATTGTTATTTTAAACCTTTAATAATACCAGCAGATTGGGCCCTCTATGTTTACAGCATTAGGTGAGATTAGTTTTTTAAATAAAATTTAAAATAAACATGTAGTCAATATTGAATCAAAATGGGAATCAAATCACAAAAATGGAATTGAAATCTTGAAATCTTTTGTCAAGCAATAATAAAAACTGTGTCCCACCAGTCATTGTACAATGTAAACATTGTAACATGTTGTCACTAAACATCATAAAATTCTATTTAGTTATAGTTAGCATTGCACCAGGCAGGGGCAGTCGACCAGGGGTATTTTTCGTAGCTCACAATGTTTTCTCTTCCAAATTGAAATTTTACTGCCGCCACTGAAACAATATATAATGTTTTCCCACTCGACATTCTAAAAGTTGTAACGTTAGTGACAGTCTTAAATCGCGGGCTGCTTATTCCAGTGGACGCAAGTTGCAACTAAAACAATAGGAGGCTATGACGCAACGCTACCCAGCAACAGCTCAGTTATGGCGCCCGCTTACTTCCGGTAGTTTCTCCGGATTCGTCTATAGGCCTACTTGTTACATTTTGAAATGTTCCCATAATGTTTGCAAAATGATAAAACGTTCACAAAACCAAGAAAAAACGTTTTTCAACTGGATGTTTTAAACGTTCAGAGAACATTCAAAAATGTATTTTTTTTATAACTTTATGAGAACATTAGGAAAACAATTTTAGAGCATTTATTCTGCTGGAATTGTCATTCTGGTTAAGACTTAATCGAATTAGCATTCCATGCTAGCATCCAAAACAGAACATTTGCCATGTTCTCTCACATTTTTGGTGTATTAAATAAAAATTTAGTTTGCAATCACATTTGCAGGACCATGAGGGATGGAAGAAAAAAAACTTCTTTGAGAAAACCAATAAAGCTCAGTGCAAAAATAGGAGCCTCAGTTTACAGGGTTTGTTTACTTCCTTTTTCTATTTCTTTTCTGATTCTTAAATGACAGACTTCAACTTGCCCAGACCGCAAGCAGGAAATACATTTGTGTCCAAAAAATGCACATGCGATAACAGTCTTGATGCATTGTGGGATATTCCATAAACCTTTTAATGACTCCGATAGGCAAGGCGCCGCCCGCTGTTCAGAGAGAGGAACAGAGAGATGAGGTAAGGACAGGAGACGTGTTTAAGATCCTCTCGGTGTAAACCTGCCAGACTTTGTGCTTCCTGCTCATAAATTCTAGTCTGTGGCGTAAATGTTTAAAAGCTGGTATTTAAAATGTCACATTTTGAAATCCTTGTATTCTCCCTTGTGTGTCTGTGTTTTTAACTGTCAAACAGTGATCAGCTTAAGGTGTAGCCTACTTTTCTCTTTTCTACAACGTTTTATACTGTGAAATTTGATATCGCAATTATGCATAATGTGTTTTATAGTCTGTGCTGTGAAGAGGTTACATTGGGAGGACCTCAGATGTGAAGAGGCTTGAGAAAAGAAGTTGCCGTCCTTAACTCAACCACACCTAGGACGATCTGAAATATCCAGAACATTCCCAGACATATAATGAATATAACAGTGGCATGTGGTCAGACCTTTCCAACCCGTCAGAGAAGGGATGACATCGATCTGGATGCCAAGATTCAAAGGTTACCTTTATTTCGCCCTTTCAATCAATCATGCATTTAATAAATCAAACATAAATGGCTGTATACAGCTCAAGATTGTCTATTGTGCAAGATCTGTGATGATTGGCAATAAGAACTGTACATTATGAGTGACAGTACTGCATGCACCTTTAAAATATTCTCATGAATCGACCAGCGGTATGACTTATTAGCTCTTATTTGCCCTGTCTGGGTTCATATTTGAGATTCTGCACCTTAAAATTCATTATCGCAAAGAGGTTATGTGCTTATATGTAAAAATACTGTTGAACTACTAGACCTGACTAGACTAGACTACTAGACCATGCATATGTTTTATTCACATTGCTTCCTGGCCCAGATGGGAAGACACTGCAGAGATTTGCTCACATTTTCCATGGTATAGTGAGTCATCTCCACATCTGTCCAGCTGTCTGTCTTCATTCAGAAATTAATAATGGCCCTATATGACTGAGAACAATCTAAATGTTCCCTGGCAGAGAGGAGAGAGAGACAAGAAACCTACAGTAAGAAGAAATTATATTTAAAGGGATAGTTCACTTTGAAATTCATTTTTGGTGTTTTATCTTACATCAAGGGCATCCAAGATGTAGGTGTCTTTGTTTCTGCAGTAGTTTTTATTTTTATATTTTTAGGTCAAACCGTTCTGGTCTGTCAGTCATTTAATGGAGGTCTATGGTCACCACCTCAAAGAGCATGCACAGAGAAGTCCAGAATAAACATGATTTAATGACTCGTAAATGTAAGTACACATTGATGGCCTAAGACACGAAATGAGGGGTTTGTGTGAGAAAACGAACAGTATTTATATCGTTTTTACCTCTTGTAATCACAGTCACGTCCAAGTGATCTGAGGGCGCAGGCCCTTCGGTCTGCGCAATCATCGGAAGTGATCTCTCTCTCTCTCGCGTACGTCACTCATTGTTTACACAGAGATTTCAGAAGTGTTGCCCTTCACTGTGAAGATCTAAACATATTTAGATATACAGGAAATTGCAATGGAAGACGATTTCAATATATCAACAGACAACGTTGATTTTTTTCCCCCGCAACCGCGCGAGATATCACTGTGGTTACAAGAGGTAAAAACGATATAAATACTGTTCGTTTTCTCACACAAACCGCTCGTTTCGTGTCTTAGGCCATCAATGTGTACTTACATTTACGAGTCATGTCATTAAATCATGTTTAATTTTGACTTCTCTGTGCATGCTCTTTGAGGTGGTGACCATAGACCTCCATTATATGACTGACAGACAAGAACGGTTTGACCTAAAAATATCAAAATTGAAACTACTGCGGAAACAAAGACACCTACATCTTGGATGCCCTGATGAAAAATGTATTTCAAAGTGAACTATCCCTTTAAGAAGAAATTATGCTATCCGGGAATAGCAATTGTCACAAGTGTTAGGAACTCTATTGCATGTCTACAATGAGACTTTGTAGGGGTCATAACATAAATTAATTAAAAAAATGACTTGATCTATTAAAGTGGAAGAGTGTGACGTACCATAAAAACATACACTGTCACAACTCATATACTGTATGTCATAAGTACATAAAGCATCTTTCTCCATTGAAGAAGACCATTGCATTCTGAAAAAATAAGATTTTTTTGCGCACAACATTGCAAAGTAGATCTTTTGCCAGTGATTTTTTGCAGGTTCTTATATTTTGGCTACTTATATTATTTCTCTGCCACATCAAATGCTTTGGAACTCCTCAGGTTGTGTCAGTATGAGACCAAATGACCAAAATACCCATTCCTAATATCCACCAGCAGTCACAATTAATAAAATTCAAGATGCAAAACCAGTGGAACCAAAACACAATTGAACCTGTCGCAGAACAGAACTCATTTAGGCTGCTATGAAAGCTGCCAGTGACCGCATGAGATAACGCATAACTGTATTGCAGTTTTTGCATGTGACTATGTGGATTATTTGAAGAGTTCAGATGCAAAAGCCTCTAAATGCCATTTGAAATTTTCTTCTTTAATGATGATTTTTATCAAACTTGTATATTTATGTTCAGTAATTTCACTTAAATAACAATTAATAGGTAATTATCATTGCCATTTAAGTGAAATCACTGAACTTAAATATACAAGCTTGATAAAAATTATCATTCTAGAAGAAAATTTCAAATGGCATTTAGAGGCTTTTGCATCTGAACTCTTCATTTGAACTTTCACTGCTATAGCTATGCAAGATCACTCCAGAAATGTTGAGCCAAGAGCCATCATAGACGGTTACACCAAAGAGTCTGAGCCAGAAGCCGTCACACGTGAAGCTTACGTCCGAGTCCGTTGTTCAGATTAGCGTAGCGAATGCGATCAACATCTTTAATATGATGCAATATGCTTGTTTTCTACAAACAATTGGATTTGACTGCTTGTGGTAAGTCAAGCCAAATTGTTTGCGGATTTGGGCTGATCTCTTTCCACCCCTCCTGCCTTTGGTGGTCTGTGTTATGATGAAGAAATTAAACGGTAGTTCTAGTCCTATTACTGGAAACCTGATCAACAGCAGACGCTCACGTTCTCGCTCTCTCTGGGACGTCGTAACTAAGCTCGCCCAAACTCGTGCACTGCCTTTGGAGGAGGAATGTAAACATGCACATGTCTGAAGACTTCCTGTTCAAGCTGCAATCTCGAAGTATTCCTTTAAATAAAGCAATCAAGAGACACTGTCAACATCGTAGCCGTACAATATCAACACGGCATAGAGGTGAGACCATATGTGAAGTTGACCCGCTGAAGTTTGGGTACTGTCCTCTAACGAGACCCTACATGGGTGTTTATAATAGAACGGCCATCCTTCAGTGAGAAAAATGGAAAATGATTCAGTGTTTTCACATTAGCCGGCTTTCCTGTTTATGTTGGGGCACTCTGTGACGGCGAGCAGGGTAAGGCCAGGCTTTGATCAGGGCTTTTGCAGGGATTGGGGTGATAGAAGGGGGCATTGAAGGGGCTCTGGCCCCTGAGGGCCCCACAGTGCAGCTCATTCGGGTCATGTCTTGGCCCACGTCCTACTGAGGCTCATTTCCTGCAGTTTGATCGTGACGAAAGAGAAGGTCTCGTGTCGAGGAAATATGCTTTGGATCTGGACTATCAAAGCAGCGTTTGGTCCACAACAGTCAACCTGGATTAATACAACCTTTTGCCTGATACAAGCCCAACACAATCTGAAAGAGTGGATTTATTTCGAGACACTGAATCAGTTTATTGTTTAAAGGAACAGTTCAGTCAAAATGAAAATGTCATTTTTATGTAAATGATGACAGATCATTAACGGTTCCTTAATGACCTTCACATTTTGGGAAATATGTAGGACAGATTCAATTCATTTTGAAAACAGTCAAGAGAATTATATATTTGTTCTGCCAATGTTTTGAGAAATTATTATGTTATTTCAGCTTGCACTCTAAAAAATGCGGGGTTGTTTCAACCCAAATTTGGGTCAAATATGGACAAATCTAAATGTTGGGTTAAAAATGCAATTAAAAAAATGTGTAGTTGAAAGTTGGGTTAAAATTTGAAATGACATTTTTAACCCAACATTTGGGTTTGTCCATATTTGACCCTAATTTGGGTTAAAACAACCCAGCATTGTTTAGAGTGTGCTCTAAATGCGCATACGATGTTCGTTTTCTCACACAAACCGCTTGTTTCGTGTCTTAGGCCATCAATGTGTACTTACATTTACGAGTCATTAAATCGTGTTTAATCTGGACTTCTCTCTGCATGCTCTTTGAGGTGGTGACCATAGACCTCCATTATATGACTGACAGACAAGAACGGTTTGACCTAAAAATATCAAAATTGAAACTACTGTGGAAACAAAGACACTTACATCTTGGATTCTCTTGAGGTAAGCTAAAACACATCAAAAATTCATTTCAAAGTGAACTATCCCTTTAATTGCAGCAAGCTGATTGCTCACTAAAAAAACACATCCATCATGTTTTCAGGTCATTTCAAATTTGATTTTAACATGACATAAAGCAGTGATTTCTATGTTGTTTACTATTTTAATTAGTCTTCCCATCAATGCAATCACGATGTCCATTCACCCCCACTAAACCCAGCGCACACTCAGGGGGTCTGTTAAAACTCAATGTGCTCAGGGTAGGCGAGAGAGTAACTTTACCTGCTAGTGTCGCCGTCGGATAGTGTTACTTTAGAAAAAACAGGTATTTATACACATTTTGTAATATGGATTTTATAATCCAATTTTTGGACAAGGCCTCAATGGGCTTTATGCACGGCGGTATTTCCGGTGAAGGTGTAAGGATCCTCGATAACTTCTGCCGATCGTAGAGTCCAATGCAATACCGAGAATTTATATTGAATTTTATACTCCATGGTTATACTAAAGAAACGTTAGTCACAAAAACAGATAAAACAGACACCCCTCGTTGTGTTTATGCTTCTTTTTAAAATTATATTAAATAAACATAACTATATATAAAATTACATCTAAACGTATGTACGTTTCGTTTCAAAGACGGGAGGACAGTACATTTCGAAGACTCTGCCATAATCCTGTTTTCTTCGGGTTTCCTCCGCTTTAATCTACACAACCGGAAATGGACGAGTATCCTTTGCGTCAAATGCGAAACTTATGCGTGCATATAGCCCATTGCCTCCTCAAAGGAAACACACCTGATAGATAGGCCTAGATTTCGCTTTTTTGTAGAAATAACCATAGTGCTTTTTTGGAGGGAAGGGTTTAAGAAAGAATTTTCTAAATCTCAAAACACTGGAGATGCATGTCATCACATTACAGTGAAAGATAAACTGATCCAATGTTAAAGAACGACCAATCATTTCACACCTGCAGAATGACCCGCATGCCGATCACACTCTCTGTTCACACTCTTCTAAATATAAACCTTGATAATTTCCATGTCTTCCGCAAGCGCTTTTGCCACGCACCTAACTCCAGTGGTGAGAAAATTCACCCTCCATAAACATTTCTAACGGCTTATAAATATATATTATATATGCCATGAAACTGTATTTATTGGAAAAAATATATGTTGTCCTTATGACAGTGGGTATGATTTCACTTGCATAACTCTTTCATTTCAAAGCTGAAGTCAAGTCTTTAAAACCTTTTTTTTTATTCTATTTAAAATCATATTTACAAATATATTCTAGTCAAAACTGCATATAGGAAGAATTAAAGATCAATAGCATAGAAATATATGTAAAAATAATAATTTTAAGGATGCCCCTTCATAGTTACAGTTAAACTTACTTACAATTGGCCCGTCTTTGGTTAACCCTAAAACCATATTCTGGACAAATGTGGGCAAAATAGTTTTGATTTATTTTAAAAAAATACTTCCCTTGATCTTAGCGGTAGGCTACAAGACTTCAAGGCTTGGCTAGTTTTCCTAAGTTTGCCTCCTGAACACACAATTTTTTTATTTTTTTTAAACTCTACAATGAAAAGTGGGTGAAAAAAACTCCTTAATCTTGTATTTGGGTCAAAAATGGGCACCCATAGAAATGAATGGGAAAAACTGTAATTTAGAACAGTCTAAAATAAGCCAAAATAAGACACCAGGTGACAGCAAAGTCACTTCATCTTTAGTTTTTAGCTCTAAGAACTTATTGGAATGATATTTTAATGTAGTTAAAAAAAAAAATACAAAAAAACCCATAAAAATAAGCATAATTTACATAGAAAATATGGTACTTAAATAAATTCAAAAATATCCCCAAAATAAAAATAAAAAAACACCATAAATGCATAGACAAAACTTTATCGAAGACAGTGATATAACATTTATAATAAATAAAAATTAGGATCACACCTGAGTCCTCTGAGTCTGTGCCCACATTTGTCCACAATTACAGGATTAAGGGCTATAAAGTGAATACAGTTTGAGGGCTACACGTTTATGTCGAGTTTAGGCTTACAAACAGGGTGAAGTGCTTCTACATCAGTGTTTTTCACTAATTATTTAGGTTTTTATTAGGTTTTACTCCATTTTTAAACAGGAATATTGTTCCAATACCAACAAACATGGACGTGTCTAACTCAGCAAAACCAGGATGTGTGGACAAGACACGTGTCTTAAAGTGAGGATTGGGAAAATCATCCAGTTTTCAAACGGGGTTCTGGAGAAACGCAAAGTTTAGGTAAACTTATGATGGCAATCTTTCCACTACGGTAAAATTTACATGAGGCGACAGATGTTTTCTTTAGTAAATCAGTAGCCTATGCGTTTGATTTGAATCACACACAGGCTTATTAGCCTACATCATTGCTGTCAGGCTATCATCCTTTAGCTTTAGCGTTAGGCTACTACAAATTAATGTTTATTCAGCATAAATTTTATACAATAAAGTTAGCTTGGCACATGTTAATCCTGAACCCTGTGTGCACTTCACTATACATCACTGGCAGGACTCTTCTTTTAAGGGTCACATCTTTCATTTATAAACATGCTTGCTCACCCATTTTCTTCCATTCACCCACTTGTCAAAACTAAAGCCTAGCCGGATTGTGCAATGTGCAAACCAGCTGTGAACGGTTAGGCATGGTTGTGGTGAAAATGTATTCTTTCAAGTTTAAAAGGAGAAATAAAACGTTTGAATAGCCTGGCATTGGTCTGAGTGGATTTGCGAATGGTTTGTGGGTGTGTGTGCATTTTCTGTGAGAGAACAGCATAAATGCAGTATCTTGGCCATAATGAATGAGAGCAACAGTATGCAAAGAAATCTCTATTTAAAAGCAGCAGCTGATATGTATTTCCTCAAACGTGATTACATTATCCAGATCGCAAATGTAGACCCTGACGATCACAGAAACAGCCCCCTCTCGCCCCCTAGTGGCAGCATCCAGTGCTATTCTCCGTTTCTCTCCTCACACTAGGCCTGGTTTATTTCATTTAAAGGAAGGTTGAAGCAGGAGGAACTTTGGTATGTTCCATTACATATGTCCAATAAATATTTATATGAATAACATGTATAGCAGAGTCAAGGAAGCACAAGAGCTCCCTGTGTGTCTTTTGCTTCCTGATAAGATTAGGCCTATGTGTTCCATGAATGCCCCAAATGTTGTTTTTAGTTGAGGAAAGGGAATGTCAGTGATCTTACATTTGTATCCCTGGTCTTCAGTATTTCTACACAGGGTGTTTTTTTTTACTCAGGAGTGAAGAAACCCTCAGGTCCCACGTGCCAAACATGTCTCTTTTAAAAAGATACAAACCATATCTTAACAATAAGAATGTGAAAAACCAACGCATTCTCATCCCAAGGCGTCATATACGACGCTTTTGCCACTAGGAGGCGCCTTCTGGCCCATATATACATATGCGTCATATTGATGCTAAAGGGTGCCATGTGCGTTGGATATCTATGCTTTGGCAAAAGTGTAGTATATGACGCCTTGGGATGAGAACGGACTGGAAAAAGACATAAAGTACTTTTAAAAATAGTACTTACCCAGATAGCAAACTGACATTGAATCAACGTGGAAACATGACATCGAAACAACGTTGATCTGACATTGTTTTGCTCATCGAATTAACGTTGAACCAACATCAGACGCGTCATTCTTTCGAAACTAACGGAAAATCAACTTGAAATCAACGTTGTTTCAACGTTATGAAAGCAAACCAATTTTCGATTTTCATTTAGCTTTGAAGAATGCCGCGTCTGACGTTGGTTCAACGTTAATTCGATGAGCAAAATCAACGTTGTTTCAATGTCATGAGAGACGTCGTTTCCACGTTGATTCAATGTCAGTTTGCTGTCTGGGTAATGATAAACTTTAAAGTACTTAAGTGTGAGCTGAATGTAATGCTTTCAGACACATACCTAATTGCATGTAAATTGCAATTAAATTACAATTCATTGCACACATTGTAATTAAATTGCTTAAGAGTCCTATTATGATACAAGTAGGATGCGATTTACCAAAAAACTAAAATATACTTCAATGTAATTTCTATTGAAACTTGAGTAACACTTTATTTCGATGGTCCACTTTAAACGTTTTGCTAACTCCAACTAGCAGTCATTGGAGTATTAGAAGTCTCTCTGCTTAAAGGATTAGTTCACTTTTGAAAAAACTTTTGCTGATAATTTACTCACCCCCATGTCATCCAAGATGTCCATGTCTTTCTTTCCTCAGTCGACAAGAAATTTAGGTTTTTGATGAAAACATTCCAGGATTTTACTCCATATAATGGACTTCAATGGGAATCGGATGGTTCAAGGTCCAAACGACAGTTAATAACAGTTTCAGATGCAGCTTCAAATGTCTTTAAACGACACCAGACGATAAATAAGGGTCTTATCATGCGAAACGATCGGTTATTTCAAAACTTATTCCAAAAATGTAACTTTTCTAAGGACAAATGCTAGCCTTGCTATATTCTCTGAGGCGCGTTTGTAACGTCACGTAATACGTAATTACGTTCAAAAGGTCACGGGCGACGTAGCCGGAAGTACAGAAACAAAATTGTCCGACATCGTTGTTTTTCCTTTTAATTCCTTTTTTTGTAAACGGTGTTTGAGTTAGTTTGCACGTTCAACCTATGCATTCAACTTGTAAACACTGACTCTGTACTTTCGGCTACGTCGTCCGTGACCTTTTGAACGTAATTACGTAATACGTGACGTTGCAAACGCGCCTCACAGAATAGAGCAAGGCTAGCATTTGTCCTTAGAAAAGTTGCATTTTTTGTAATAATTTTTGAAATAACCGATCGTTTCGCATGATAAGACCCTTATTCATCGTCTGGTGTCGTTTAAAGACATTTGAAACAGTTATTAACTGTCTTTTGGACCTTGAACCATCCGGTTCCCATTGAAGTCCATTATATGGAGAAAAATCCTGCAATGTTTTCATTAAAAACCTAAATTTCTTTTCGACTGAGGAAAGAAAGACATGGACATCTTGGATGACATGGGGGTGAGTAAATTATCAGCAAAAATTTTTTCAAAAGTGAACTACTCCTTTAATGTCTGCAAACACTTTATTGTGATGCTCCACGACAGACATTCTACGGACTATAAGTAACTTTGCAACTACACGTTAGCTATTCTAACCCTAAAGCCCAATTTATACTTCTGCGTCAAACTCACGCCGTAGCTGCGTCCCGTCCGCCATTTCAGGCAGCGTTCTCCCCCTCGTAGCTTTGAGACCTGAACTAATAGATGGTTTCAGCGCTGGCGGTGTTTGATGAAAGCAAACGTGAGCAGACAGGGAGTGGATTGTTCATTCATATGAGGAGCAGTTGTGTTGAAAGTGTTGGCGCCTTGTGAAGCCCACACATAAACAGAATGGACTCGAGTGGAAAGCGCTCTAAAGGAGGGTCTCTAGTCAGGCGTCTTGTTTCTGCGCCCCTCTCCTCCCTCTACCTCCGCCATAATTCAAAATCCCTCCATCAACACGTCCTTAATGACTCCGCTCCGCTTCGTACCCGTTTATCTGCCCTCCATCTCTGCGCCAGCTTACGCGGCTCGCATGGAAAGCTCTGGGTGTGAGCATTTAAAGGGAATTACTGAAGAAAGTAAGCGAGATGTGCCATAGGTCACACAAATATTTTTTTTGTTTCTTCTGGGTGTTACAAAAATACACTCATTTTTGTAGCGTGTGTCATAATGTCAATGCGCATGTGTTCGTACAACTCCACGAATTGTTGTGTGTTTTTGTAGCGTTGTGTTGGAGTGGGGGCTTTGGGTCGAGGGTTTATATGAAGTAATGAGGTTTAGCAGGGGGTCTGGGGCCTTAATGAAAGTTTAGATTACTGGGCTTTCAGGCGAGAGGGGGTGTGAAATGAATGCTGGGAAACTTTGGCCCAATGCTCCACTGTGCCAACAGTCAAGACTCGAGCATATAAAAAAGCAATATATTTACACTTTTCTCTCAGCGTCATTCTAAAATGTATTTTAATATGTTTAAACACTTCTACGTAAAGGTCATTCGCACATACGCATCAGTATCCATCACGTGACACATCCCAGATAGCACAAGTCTATTTGATGTGTGTGTTTACATCCGGAAGACGTATTTTTAACAGTGTTTGCTCATCTACAAATGCATCTAAGAACGTTTCCTGTCAGATGTCAAATAGACGTTTAGATGATGTCAGTTTAACATGCTTTCAACGTAAATCATTACATCTTAGAGACATCTTCTAAACGTCTATTTGACATCTGCAGGAAACGTCCTATCCTAGATAGCACAAGGGTATTTGATGCCCCATTTACATCTGGAAGACGTATTTTTAACAGTGTTTGCTCATCTGCAAGACATCTATAGGACGTTTCCTGTCAGATGTCAAATAGACGTTTATAAGATGTCAGTTTAACATGCATTCTAAATCATTACATCTTAAAGACATCTTCTAAACGTCTATTTGACATCTGACAGGAAACGTCCTATCCTAGATAGCACAAGGGTATTTGATGTCCCATTTACATCTGGAAGACGTATTTTTAACAGTGTTTGCTCATCTGCAAGACGTCTATAGGACGTTTCCTGTCAGATGTCAAATAGACGTTTAGATGATGTCAGTTTAACATGCTTTCTAAATCATTACATCTTAAAGACATCTTCTAAACGTCTATTTGACATCTGCAGGAAACGTCCTATCCTAGATAGCACAAGGGTATTTGATGTCCCATTTACATCTGGAAGACGTATTTTTAACAGTGTTTGCTCATCTGCAAGACGTCTATAGGACGTTTCCTGTCAGATGTCAAATAGACGTTTAGATGATGTCAGTTTAACATGCTTTCAACGTAAATCATTACATCTTAGAGACATCTTCTAAACGTCTATTTGACATCTGCAGGAAACGTCCTATCCTAGATAGCACAAGGGTATTTGATGTCCCATTTACATCTGGAAGACGTATTTTTAACAGTGTTTGCTCATCTGCAAGACGTCTGGGACGTTTCCTGTCAGATGTCAAATAGACGTTTATAAGATGTCAGTTTAACATGCATTCTAAATCATTACATCTTAAAGACATCTTCTAAACGTCTATTTGACATCTGACAGGAAACGTCCTATCCCAGATACCACAAGGGTATTTGATGTCCCATTTACATCTGGAAGACGTATTTTTAACAGTGTTTGCTCATCTGCAAGACATCTATAGGAAGTTTCCTGTCAGATGTCAAATAGACGTTTAGATGATGTCAGTTTAACATGCTTTCAACGTAAATCATTACATCTTAGAGACATCTTCTAAACGTCTATTTGACATCTGCAGGAAACGTCCTATCCTAGATAGCACAAGGGTGTTTGATGTCCCATTTACATCTGGAAGATGTATTTTTAACAGTGTTTGCTCATCTGCAAGACGTCTATAGGACGTTTCCTGTCAGATGTCAAATAGACGTTTATAAGATGTCAGTTTAATATGCATTCTAAATCATTACATCTTAGAGACATCTTCTAAACGTCTGCAGGAAACGTCCTATAGACGTATTGCAGATGAGCAAACACTCTTAAAAATACGTCTTCCAGATGTAAACATCACATCTCTAGTGCTTATATTATGTAGCGGGTCAGTGTTTTTTCTTCAAGTTTTGTGAATTTTTCTCCTTTAGGGTCACGAAGTGCCGACACTCTGATGTATCGGGGAATGTTCGTACCGAACGTAAATCACAATTATGTTGTGATGTTCGCGTGTCAGTTTGACCCGCATTTTTCCCCTATGTGTTTTGTCATGTCAGTTTTGCAATTTACTTTTACAATTTTGCATGTGGCAGATGCTTTTACCCAAATAATCTGTTCAAGCATGTTAATTTAGTTGGGAAACAAAAGCATGATCTTGTCGTTTGAGAAATAGTTACAATTGAAAAGCATGTGTTCTCATGTTTATTTATTATTATATTTAAAAAATAAAATTACAAGATTTTTTTTTTTTTTAACAGTGTGATTTTTGGTGTATTGTCTTGAATCCAAATATAGTTTCCATTTGACCCGCACCAAATCACACCCCGAATTCGAACGTAATATAAAGGCTGAGTTGATCTCCTCTCAGGTTTGTCTGTTGCTAATGGTTACTGGTTCCAGACGTTACGCCGGAAGTGATCTCTCGCGCTATGTCACGCATTGTTTACACGAAGATTTCGCCATCAACGTGTAGGCTACTTACATTTACGAGTCATTAAATCATCTTTAATCTGGACTTCTCTGTGCATGCTCTTTCCCTAAACCTGCATTATATGACTGACAGACAACACTGGTTTGACCAAAAAATGTCAAAATTGAAAATACTGTGGAAACAAAGACACCTACATCGTGGATGCCCTTGAGGTAAGCTAAAACATATCAAAAATTAATTTCAAAGTGAACTATCCCTTTAATATATAATACGGTCTATCTAATTTCATGTTGTTTTATATTTTATTTAGTTGGACTGCCTGGAGCTGCTTTGGGCTCAGTGATGTTGAATTTAAATGACATGTAAAATAAAGATTTTTTTTTTTCTGGAAGGGACTGAAGAACAAAGAATTTTGATCAGCTGAAAGGCAGAATACAAACGTTTTTATTAAGTTAAGTTTTAGGGTATGTTTTAGTGCTGATAACATGTCCCGCATTGTCCCACACAAACTTATAATCACATTTGTTTTTTTTATGGTGGTCACCCTACCATAGTCTTCTAAGGGATTGAAACTTGCCGGCCCAGAAAAGTTATTAAAGACAACGATCGTTAAAATAGTCTACAGTAAAAAAGTGACTACAGTGGGCGGGGAGAATACTTTTTGTGTACAAAAAACAAAACAAGCTGCACAAGGTTGAGCCACTCACTCGCACTATTTTAACAATGTCTTTAACTTTTCTTTTCAATCCCTCAGAAGCCAATGGAGGAGTGATCCAGCTCTCAGATTTAATCAAAAATATCTTAATTCGTGTTCCGAAGATGATCGAAGGTCTTACGGGTTGGAACAACATGAGGGTGAGTAAATACGGACAGAATTTTCATTTTTGGGTGAACTATCCCTTTAATTTGTCTGAATAACCAGACATTTAACCAGGTGGACCCCCTAAACCTGCATTATATGACTGAAAGACAACACCGGTTTGACCAAAAAATGTCAAAATTGAAAATACTGAATAACCAGACAGCAGAATCTCATTGGTCCAAAATCACACTGTAGACAATATTGAAAATCAAATATGCTCTGATTTGTTGTGATTTACAATGTGCCAATAAAAAATTTCAATGTATTCATTTATGTCACCCTGAAATGGGTGAATTTTATCGTCATATTAACATATTAAAAATGTTACGTTTTGTTTAAGAAAAAAAAGTACTTTTTTACTTGTTACTTTTTGTAAAAAAAAAAAAAAAAAAAAAGTTTGTTTGTCAGGAAGTAAGACAGTATTTATCTACACATGGCTTGCATATTTATTAAACCATTTTAATATATAAAATAGTTCTGATTGATGACACAAACGAATCATTGAATTAGAGTTTGCAATCTGAGGCGTTTTATTGCAAACAAAAGTGGTTTAAGAAAAATGAAGAATCTCAAACAGAACTGTTTGAAATCCAACTTTCAAACCCTAATGTTGAATAAAAAATGTATCTTCATATGCAGCCAGAACATCTGTATTTGTGAGTAAGGTTTTGTGGACTTGTGGGTGTTCCCTACAGTACGCTCACATCTAGAGTTCCCATACAGGAGGTAATGATAGCATGTAAAATGATTTTACCCCCTCACCACAAATGTACACCAATTAGTGTAAAACACAGCAAAGAATTGCGTTTTAATGGGGTTATGAAAACATGGCTAATGAGCCCACCATCATACACATTTGTCTCTCAGCACTAGCACGCAGATGGCTTCCAGTTCCCCAGGGATCCTCTCACCATCACCATCCAGACCTCATGACGGAGAGCCATTAATCAGCTGTCCACATCATTAAACCACTAAACCAGGACTGATATAACAGTTTCAGCTGAGGAGAGTGATGTCACGTTCAGCCTACAGGATTACTTGAACACACACACTCACACACGAGCGCGCGCGCGGGGCTCTGGCTGTAATGTACCGTCTCACAGCAGCCGCTAGAGGGAGCGATTGCACAGGTAAAAATTGTGGGGAAAAAAGTAGCCTATCATGGAATGATGGTAAATAAGTATTGTTTTCAATTAATTTTCTCAATGAGTACATGTGCATACAGAAATAATTGAACAAAATAAGCATTTAAAACACTACTGGGCTAAATTATGCTAAAACACTTCTCTTCTGACATCTCTTCTGAAGACAAAGGCAGTGATATTCTTTAAAGGCAACATTATATTTCATATTTCATTTCTTCTATTTTAATTTTCAAAAGACAAGTCTTTTGTGGTGTCTCTGAAAAAATGTATCTCTTCTCTTCTCTGATGACGATGGCGGGTCAACCTGTCACTCATGTGAGATCCACCAATAGCAAACCAAAACCATCCAATTAATTAATGCAAATCAAGTAAAGAGTGATTAGTTACATGTGTCCACAAATGATGGCCTCAAATGTCATATGTGAAATAATTTATATTATTTTATACAGTATAATTATAATTAATTCTGTTATTAATTGTTAATTTAAATAAATACTCTTGAATGAACATCAGTCGGAAAAGATACTTTTGCAGCCCGAGTGTGTATTCCTGCATCAAGCGGCAGACAGTCATGATTGGCATCGTCTCCAATGAATCACTTTCTGTTCATTTGAATTGAAATAGATGAGATTCATTGATTACAGGGCCAGCGCTCAATAATGTTGCAATTAGTTTGAAGAGCCTAATTTTTTTTTGAGTAATTAAAAACTCAATGTAGTTTGTTGATTGAACAAGATTTTATTTTAAGTTATTATAACTCAAAAAAGATTGATTTCTTTAGCCAAAACATTTTTTTATACATAAATTGCATGCATGTTTTTGTTACTGCTTGTCAAACCTCATATTTACCAGTAACAAAACATTCATTTAATGTTTTTGAAAAAGAAATCAATTTATATTTGCAAACATTCAGGCTTAAATTCAGTCCCAGACTAAAATGCATGTTTGAGCTATTTTGAATGAAAGCAACTTGCACTGATATATCTTCAAATAGGTCAGTGCCATTGTTTTGTCTCACGATGCACATCAGTACTGTTGTTTGTTTTCAGGGCACATTAACAAAAGCTACTTAAATGTCCTAATTAAATTAAGGCCTAATCCTGGCTTAATCTAAGCCCTGTCTGTGAAACAAGCCTGAAGATTTTAAAGGCCCATTCACACAAAGAATGATAAAGATAACTTAAAGGTGCCATCTGTAAAAATTGAGGTTAAAATATCCCAAAAATGAGCTACACATCAAAAGAATGAGAAGAAATAAGGTTGATGATGTAATTAAAAAAATGACAAGTTATAGTGCTGTCGAGATATTAACCTGAATTAGCATGCTAAATTACTAGCCCCGGCCCGGCAGGTGTCGTAATACCAGTTTTGGCCATGGGAGGCGGTATGCGGGCAGGCAACATTACCACCAGCCAAACTGCAGTACACGAGTAAGTCGGCGGCTTGTGTGTACTTGAACCTGATGTCAGTCGTGTGGAAAATACACCCCACTACTACATTTCAGTTCAGGGATGAGTTAAAAAAAAATCTTTCAACAGTGTTCGTGTTCTTTTACCATTAGCTAGTAGAGATGATCGGTTCACGTGCGTTAGGGATCTGTCGTGTAAAGCGCCAAAACTGTATTTATTGTTTCAATTGCGTAATAAAATTAACAGAATCTGAGCTGACATCGGTCTCCGTGTCCTTTTCTGTGCATGACAAAATTGATGTGTGGCGTGAGAGTGTGTGAAAAGTGTTGTGAGAGTTGGCAGCTCTGAAAGGCGCTAGCTTGGTCCACATCAGGGATGCTGTCTGTCAAATTAATTAAAACTAATGCTAAAAATGTAATATGAACAAAACGAATATCATAAAACTAAAAATAATAGCCTGGGCTTTAATTTTCCCATATCGTCGAAATGCACCGGCTTGTCTATGAGACGGCCTTTATAATTTAGTATTGAGATGTCGTTCATTTAGTCTCTAATCTGTAAAAATCTTCAAATGCTCCACGTGAAACTGCGGTCTTCCAACCTTTTACTATCGTTTCAATTGATTTGATTAATATGCACGAGGGAGACAGAGCAACACACCGCTCGCCCGTATTGTTTGAAGACATGACAGTGCGCGTGGCCGTGGAGGTATTTCTGGAGGTATACTGCCCCCATCTGGTATGGAATATGTTGTATGATTTGATTTTAAATGCCAGAGGGCACCTTTAAGTGTCCACAATATTGCAAGATAATGTTCTGTTTATTATAAGTGCATGTCATCTGCCACTTAAATGCCTGAGCTTAAGTCTGATTGACTGCAAATGTTTACATGAGCTGATGATGTTTACATGAGCCAATGCACATAGGTGTGCGAGAATTGCATCACACGCTCCGCCTCGCAGAGTGGGGATAAATACGGCGGTGGATCCACGTATGCACCAGTTGTTTTTCACTGAGGAGCCGAGCGGAGGCCGGAGTCAGCGGTGGTCCAGCAGTACTGGAGACAGGACTACGTCTCAGTTTCCTCTATCAGGGAACGAGGGTTACAAACGTAACCGAGATGTGCGGATTGGGATCCCCATTAAAACGCAACTAGTGCTGTCCAGTGCCTAGACAAAAGCCTTCTGATCCCCACCGCATTATTGAGGTGGAGATGGGACAAGTCTTAGTCCAGGGAAGTCACTGCTGTTCCACAAGACCACTGGCAAGCGTTCCCTTTGTTGGAAAGGAATACGCTGTGGAAGCCACATCCTGCCTGTATGGAGGTAACATGTGGAGGATGCACATATGGACTGGGCGTTACTCGGCAGTACAACATATGGAATGTCACTGGGGCGGCTCCAGCCTATAAAAGGGGAGACTCAAACGGACAGTGACGGCAGAGCAGGCTTCTGCCAAGGGAAGACAGTGGAAGAATACACATATGGGATCACCGTAGGGATCACAGCATATGGTGCCAGCCCTACACAGGTTCCACCAGTGCATACGAGTGTTAGGCCTGACATTGGACACTCCACCACGTCCGTTGCAGAAGGGTGTGGAGGAACTCAACAGGGTTCGGCTAAAGAGGAACTCTACTGGAGCAAGAACGGCCTCGATCCAGTCCACAGTCCACAGGAGGGGAATGGCGCAGCAAGCCGACACTTAGAACCTGGCTTACAGTGAAACTGGCTTCATTTGAAGGGAGCCCATGGGAAGAGACCCGGCTGAACACACAGGCTATTTTTTCTCTTGCGTGAGATGTTGCCCAGCCCGCAGCTCTAAAAACCTCTGTCAGCGAGGCACCTTGTGTCAACGCCTAGGAAGGAGTTATGCTCTCTCTTTGGAGAGGCTCACCACCCATGGGGGCACGGCACACCTTGAGGTAGGAACCTTGGGCACATATCCAGGCTGGGGTCTCAGGATAGAGTTGGCCCAAATTCCAGCAAGGATTTGTCGACTGAAAATGCGTGCAGGTCCCCTACTCCCTTGAAAAAGTACAAGCAAGCAGGAAAAATGTTCTTTTAAAAACAGATTTTTAACTCAGCTGCCTGGAGTGGCTCAAAGTTTGGACAAGTCCCAAGAGGGTATAGAGGGGGCACAAGGGGGATTCAGTCTCCTTCCTCCCCTCAGTAATCTCCCCTCAGGAACCCGACTCAGGAATGCTTCCCCATGGATTTGTAGGCGGCAGTTGGGGATGGAATCTCCACACTCCCTGGGCCACAGGCTGTCGTGAGGCCAGAAAAATTAGTGGAATGAAGTGACTTCAGAAGCTTCTGACTCCAAGGACATTCAAGGGTAGCGTAGTGCAACAATCGCAGTGTTGTCTGTACAGACCAGTACGGGTTTGCTGAGCAACAGCATCTCAAAGCAAGGTGTGCTACTAGCAACTCAAGGCAATTGATGCCTATGCAGTCGGAGGCCTGCCCAGACCCCTGCTACTACATGCCTGTGCCATGGGGCTTTTCCGGGCGGGGAACCCCTCACTGTGATCCTCAGATCACCCAACCCACATAGCACTCCAGTCTTCTTCTGGAAAGTTGACCCAGAAGAAACACTAAAGCAGAGGCGTTGGAATGGGGAAATGGGGACTCGACATTTGCGGACTCGATCTCAACACCGAGATGGTCATATTCCTGCAATGGTAACGTGAACCATCCATAAGCTGCTTCAGCATGCTTTAAGCCCAAACACGTGATGCAACAATTGTGACCATCAGAGGCGGACAGATCCCTATACCGCACCCAGAAATTTACGGATGGAATGGCATCTTGAAGAAGACGCAAACGCACCCGGAAAATGGGACCTGTCACCAGTGCCGGAGCACACAGGGGAATGGCAGCGGCAACACTGAAAGTGAAACTGTAACAGTGAAGCACTCTCTTCTTCGCCCTTTAACCAACCGTCAACAAACACAGAAATTTTATGCCGTTAAACAGAGCTCAGAACTCCTCTCGATCACCGCTGCACTCAAGCTGTAGAAACCATCAGCATTGGGAGAGCCTTCCCGAAGAACACCGACATACTCGCTCATTGTACTCAACAACACTCTTCAGAGACATCGACACCAATCGGCTCCGAAGCGAAAGACAAGTGCGTGCATCCACTTACGTATTTATACCCGGGCTGCGGAGCGTGTGATGCATTTCTCGCACACCAATCATAGACAGTAAAAGAAATGGACAGAGCGATCTCATTGGAACTCCATTGAGACGATTGAAGCCCGTTTTTGGCGATTTTTTTTAGCACTTCCGTCCCTGACGCGCAGACTCAATCAAAGCTTGACTATGTAGATGTGACGAGAGCAACCCGTCTGTCTTCTAGTGCTGTGGCATGAGAAATCTGAATCATTCCCTTCCGAAACATGCAGAGGCGGAGAGTGTGAATAGGAGCTGTCCATGAGCGAGGAGCAAGAGACAATTTTGCTAGGTATTCTGATTAACAATTTTGTTTTTTTCCCTCCACGTTTCCCCGATTCCAGGCGAGCTTCTTCTCCTGTCCATACGGTAATCTCTTTTCTGTGCGACAGAGAGTCACGTGGGTATGACTCAATCAAGCGTATGACGCTACAAGGTAATGGAGCTATTTATACATTGTTGTGTTTCTTTAGAAATAAATAAAGGACAAATGGGGTCTTCAAACGCCTCAGATGTAAAGTTATTCGCTGTCAAAGTGACGCCAAAATGAATGGGAGTCAATGGGAATGCTAACGCAAGTGAAGTTCTGCTACAAGATATCAGCTCCCGCGAGGCTTCAACTTCCGGTCGATGGATTACCCCCCTGACACCAATGTGCATTAAGGAGATGACAGGATCTCTAAGCGTGATCCCAATTGGTACAGTATTTCCCTTTTTTGACCAAACTAAAAGAGAAATAGTGTTATCGATACAGCTGTGATTATAGCTATTTTACAAATTCAGTGTACTGAGACCTTTAGGCTGTGATCACAGCGCGTTGATCCCGGGAAATTTCCGGGAAATTGCCAGAACGCCTTCTGTGTTCGACCCGGGGTTGATACCGGCATCGATGCCGGGTTGGGGACCTAGTAACATCAGTCCCGGAACTTGCGCTGTGTGAACAAAAGCCAGGACCAATGCCGTAAGGGGTGTGTCATAGTGATGACGCTCATGCCATCGCGCGACTCCGTTGCTCTTAGAAGAAAGTTTGTGTTCGTCATCAACAAAAAGGACGAACAAATGTCTGCACTGCTCGTCCCTGTCCGCACTGAAGCTGAGATCGTTCACCAGCTTTGTGGAACGGTATGCGCGTGTACATGTTTTCGACGTGTACGTTACACGTCTCATCCTGATCTTTACGGGTTGTGTGAGAACACACTCACAGATCCCGGCAAATCACTGGCAGTGTGAATGAACCGAAATCAAACAATCCTGGGACAAATGCCGGGTCACATTATCCGTGTATTTTCCGGAATCTCTGTGTGAAAGGGGCTCAAGGTAATTTACTTTTATGTATAACTATACTTTGTGTCTTTTTATGAATTAATGTGCATTATTTAATGTACATTATCATTTAATTTAAGTAATTATTAACAACTGCAAATGTTCAGTATATTACGCCAAACACATTCACTGGCAAAGTTTTTGGTGAATGGATCATGAACTCATGCTTCAGTCCTCGAGTGGTATACTGTAAAATTGTGTTAAATATTCTATTCATCATCTCTGACAGGGAATGTGTATTGAATTTTACCCAGATTTATTTGTATTCCCAGCAAAGGTCAAGGTGAGGTTTAAACTGGCTTATGTTGGCCAAACAGTGCATTGTTCACATCTGGATCGGGCCTTTTGAATGCTGTGCAATTTGCCAAAAAGAGACTTGGAAGGAAAATAACGCCAAGCGGCAACAGTTAGCCGTAATGCATGGGATGACTCACTGCAAATGTTTAACACTCAACATATTCTTAAACTCCCATAGTCATCTGATGAATTATTAATGCCCACCATACTGGCTGGAGTTTGGGTGATTCATCATCTTCAAAGTGTAAGAAAAAGAGCTACTGCACAGCCGAGCCACAGCTTTGGCCTGCGTGTCTTTCTCTCCACTGGCCCAGAGACAGAGAGAGAAAACAAAGAGAAAGAAAGATTTCTCCAGTCCTTTTCCCTCCCTCTTGCTTCAGGAGTGAAAAATAAAGAGAGCTTTGTCTGATTTTCTCTTTTTCTGTCTGGAGAGAAAGATGGGACTCTGCCGGGAAGTCATCGGGAGATCCACACGTCTCTTTCCCATAATCTCTCAGAGAAGATCCCATCATGCTGATTCAAGGGTCAACCTTGAGGACAATCTTGCCTCTGTCCTGATCCAGTGCACCAGCTCATTTGACAATGAGTCCTCATATTTGCAAAGACTCAGCATGAAGCGGCAGTCACTCACAGAGGGCGCCTTTTTGGCCAACACAATAGTCTGAACCTTTGGCATTTCTGTTTTCTAATAGGTCCTGTGCTGAGTGGCCAGACGACATGATGTTTCTGGCGCCTTCTATATTCGCTTAATCAAATGATTTGAATCTCCAGCATGGAAAAACCCCACATTCTGCTCCAGAAACACTTATAGCTTATAGATACCTCTTAAATCATTGGGATTCTTCATGTGAAACATTTCTTGGCATGTGGAATTTGCAGCCATGCTGCAATAGTTTAACAATCCATGGTGTACATTTTCCTTGCCCACTACCTTAATGGTCCAGTGTGTACTGAACACCTACACAATGTGCTCAAAACCAGCAGTGGGCAGCTGTGGGGCAGATGTTCTCCCAACACGTTTTGGTCACACTTTATTTCGATAGTCCACTTAAATATTCAAAATATAAATTAGGGTTAGGGTAAGCAGAATAAGCTTAGATATTGTTGTTGCAAAGTTACTTATAGTAAGTAGAATGTCTGTAGAGGAGCATCAAAATAAAGTGTTAGACGGTCTTCTACTGAGCGTTAATGGACATGTAGTTGTACAGTTACATATTGTTAGTAGAAACTGTACAGTAAAGTGGACTATTGATCTAAATTGTTAACCCCATTTTGATAGTTAAAGACAATTTTTGGAGACCGAATGCAATGACTGGAGGAACTTATTACACTCTTACGCCTTCCATAGACGATATATTATGTAGAAAAAAAATAATTTAGACCACTGATAGGATTAGTTCACTTCAAAGTTAAAATAAGATGATTTTCTCACCCCTACGTCATCCAAGATATTTATGTCTTTCTTTCAACAGTTGAAAAGAAATTTTGTTTTTGAGGAAATAAAGGAAAATATTTTTTTGAGGAAAAAATTCCAGGATTTTTCTCCATAAAGTGGACTTCAATGTAATGAAGTCTACATACCGTAATGACGACTCAATCTTTTAGATGGACTTTCAAATACAACCCTGTATTTTACTATTTACATGTTCTCCAAAGTACTTTTTGTAAGTGTTGGTATTTCACAGTATTTCAGAAGAATACGGTGGTATTTCCAAGGTATATGGCAAGCTGTTTTAACTTGATATGAATTCTTGATATTATTACATTTTCACTAGTTATTCTTGATTCTTGATCCTGGTAAAAACAATAATTTTTGATATCTGTAATTGTATTTTCACCAGCTGCCATTCACATTCAATGGATGATATCCAGAGTTGATTTCTTACTAGTTGAAATTTTAATTTCACATGTCAGAAATTCTAAAATTTTCAACTAAGAAATCATCAAATTGTTTGTTTGATCAACAATTTGAATGGCAGCCTATGGTGACACTTAACTAGGGAAAATGCAATTACAGACATCAAGAATTATATTTTTTCAAGTATTATTTTTACCAGTTGAAATTTTAAATTTACATTTTACATTTATTCATAGCTGACGATTTTATCCAAAGCGACATACAATTGCTATATATGTTAGAGGTTGCACGCCTGACATATATAGCAATTGTAAGTCGCTTACAAAAAAAAAAAAAGTCATGATTTGTAATCACATTTTTTTTTTCTTTTGTCAAATCAACTTAGATAATTTATGTAGTTCAGATAACATAATATTTTGAGTTTCTGGTGATTAAATTAATCTCCTTCATTGTATTAACTTAATTTTTCCATTTCAAAGAACTTAAAATTTTAAGGCAACCAGGTTACTTATTTTTTTTTAAGTTTAACCAGCAATATTTTTTTACAGTGGGGGTTAAGTGTCTTGCTCAGGGACACATTGGTGTTTCACAGTGGATTCGAACCCGGGTCTCTCACACCAAAGGCATGTGTCTTATCCACTGTCTTATCCATTAATAATATTTTATTATTGATATCAAAAATTTCTGCGAGTGATGACGTCATTGCTAAAATCAAGAATTCCTATTTTTACTAGAGGAATGTAGGCTAATTCAAGTATTAGCATTTTAACTAGTGAAAATTAAATTGTTTATATCAATCCTGGGAATGAATAAAAGTCTAAACGGCTTGCCACAGTAGCCTACAAGAACATGATATCACCACGGTTGAACGATTCAACCGTGATTCAACCGATTCAACGAAAAAAAACTCAAACCGATTTGGCTTATATGTTTATGATTTAAATGCATGCATTAAATGCATGTATATATGGAGCAATATGATAACTAGTTGAGGGTCAAGCAAAAAAAAAAAAAAAAATACAAATGCATAAACAAACAAATGACGTTTGAAGTAGTGTAGCTACAGCAGTGTGCACTTGAGGACCTGAGCTGTCATATTGAGATGCTCCGTAGTGTCAGACTGTGGCGCACTCGGGCTCGGCCAGTCTGAGGGGAAGCTCGCCGTGCCAAAGCAGGCGGAGTCGGAAACGCGAAAGCCCAGCGCTCCTTAAACTCCCTCCCTCGCCCGCAGGAGGAGTAACCGACCGTGGTGGAGCAGCTCAAGCTCAGGCAGACTCCGTGATCGACTGCCCCAGAGAAGCGCCTCGTTACCCGGACGGAGAACCAGCCGCTAGCCAGGTCGTCCCTTTATTCGTGCCATTAAGCCGATCAGAGGAGCCCGCGTGACATCACACGAGCTCGAGGCTTTCTTCTCACATAGAGGACGAATTCCCCCGGTCGCTCCAGGAATATCTCCCTGGATATTTACCCGAGAAATGGACGGTTTCGCCGGTAGTTTAGGTGAGTGTGTATTAATAAATATTCTTCTGCAGCAGACATGGCGAGTACAGGCACAAGCGTGGAATATGCGTGTTCACTGTATATGCTACTCGTGTCAGTGCTACAGCCAGACACACACACACACACTTCACTGACACTGCAGTCGCTACAGTGTGTCAGGACACTCACACCACGATCCTCGCGATGGACGTGTATCTTCTGCTGTTTATTTCCGTTATGAAAACCCTGCTGTGACATCCAAATGGCTCTGAACACACTAGGTTACTTCACACACTGCAGCTCACGCTGTACACTAGATTTTGTATTTCCATATGGATGGTAAATATCAGTTTACTTGCAGTGGAGCAACATTATAGGTGCAGATAATGCTCCGGTTCAGGGTAAATGAAATCAGTGTATGAATGCGGCAAACATGTTGTGTTTATGTATAAGTAGCCTATAAGACAAGGCTAATCAAGTTGAAAAATCATCATGCAAATGCAAATAAATAAGGACGGAGAACAAGCCAGTATGCAAATATTACAGTGACGGTTAGATTTTCAATGCGAATATTCAGAGAATTTTAAACTATTAAAGTTCTTGAAGTGTTGAATAAGAAACAGAACTTGCGCAAGGATGTGTGTTTCCATGCTTGATGGGGTTCACTGGTTGTCAGTCACAGATTATTTGGTCAGATAACAGTCAGTGGCTGCGGGAATTCCTCATGTGTTGTGTTTGAGAAGGCTTCACTTGTGTGGAATGTGCAGATGTGTTTCTGTAGTGTGTGTCTGGAGGTAAAGGGGTCTTTCAGATGCATGGCTACGGGGGATAGGCTTCATTGCATAATGGACTGAATGTGCTCAGGGAGAATAACATGATCACCCTTTACTGCTCCTCATGTGTGCTGGTCCTGGAGCAGACTGTTTGTGTGTAATATAATGTTGCAAGGCCTTTTCTGTTGGATAGATATTTGTTTTAGTATTTAAGACTTGCATAGTATTTAAACCACATATTGTATTTAATATAGACTACATTCTCTCTCTCTCTCTCTCTCTCTCTCTCTCTCTCTCTCTCTTGTAATGTAATGACTTGTTGCAAGTAATGCAAGTAATGTAATCTGATTACTTTTTTCAAGTTACTTTGTTTTCCCATGTATTGCCTGACAGCTCTCTCATCCACATGTTGAGCGCTTGTGTACAAACAAGATGGTTAATTTAGATCTACACTGAATGTTAGCATGCATTCACTCATCTCACATGCACACAAAAAGTTTCAGATCCCTCAAAATTAATAAAATCGTTGAAATGCAAAAACTCAGAATATTAATAATTAATGCATTTAATTTCATTTGTCCTCCAATCTCCTTATTGCTGACCTTTTGATGATCCCATTAAACTATACAAATATGTGAAAAATACTTTTATATAAACATATTATTTGTATTTTTTTTTTTGGCTAAAAAATAGTTTTTTGTTATTAAAAACACAAAGCAAGCCCAGCTCAGTTGAGAAAAAGTAACGTAAAAGTATAGCTAATGTATTATTTTCCCAATAAGTTACTTTTTTATGGAGTAGCGCAATTTTGTAATGCATTAATTTTAAAAGTAACTTTCCCAAACACTGGTAATTAACAGTTAAAATGGCTTTTTTATCAAATATATTATGTATATGTTCATAAACATAAATAAATACATAAATTATGTCAGAAATACAACCTGCTAAAACCACCACAACAAAGACAGACATTTAAAATAACATAAATATCCCAGTTACTATTTAACCTTCAAATGGTTTTCGTTTCCTGTTTACACTTGTGGGCTTCGAGTTCGGGGTCTATATGACGCCGACGTATTTTTTTGAGTAATTGTACAAAAGATATATATGTTTAATCATACAAATAATATATCATTTTTTTTGTTTACTTCTCATCTATTCATTAATGCTGTGTTTTTGGAGATATAAAGTACTTTTGTAACTCCAAACTACACCATTAGCCTGCATATGAAATATAATTTGTTTATGATACATTGCATTTATGCTCTAGTACTAGGCCTTCATTTCTGTGTAAAAATTTTCAGATTTATGCCGGATTTTTTTTTTTTTCACATTTCCCATTCATTTCAATATGGGGTTATATGACCCCAAAGACCAGAAGTGTAAGCGTTTTTTTACATACCTTCAGAACAACCGAATCAAGCCCAGTTTTTTTTGTGTGTGTGTGTGTATAGATACAGTAGATAAAAGTCACAAAATCTTATTCCACTGAGATGAAGGGAACCTTTTTTTGGGGTCGCATAGACCCCATGACCCGATTGAGGGCTACATCAATCAGTTTGAATGTTTTTCTGATGTCGCCGCATCACTTTAATGCAACAGTATGAGTCTGTGTGGGCGTTTGCTCTGAGAGAGTCCAGTCATATAACAACAGCTGATCAATGAAACGCTGATTATATAAGTTGATTCTGTTGCTTGGTTACACTCGGAGGAGGGCTGAGCGCTCGATCTGTCCTGCTCGGAGTTACCGTGGTGATGTCGCAGTGTCTGACAGGGATGCCATGTAGATTACAAGAGCAGTGAGAGACGTAGAGTAAAGTGACAGACTTCTCTGCAGATGTATGTGATGGACAACTTTATTTTGTACCTGTTATGAAATGACAGTGTTTATGGACGTTCACCCAAAAATGAAAATCCTGTCATCATGTACTCACCCTCATATTCGGGACACAAATGCAGATATGGTAATGAAATTTGAGAGATTTCTGTCCCTCCATTGACGGCTACACAACTACAATTTTGATGCTTCAAAAAGTTCATAAAGAGATCGTAAAACTAAAAATTGAGGGGTTTAGGCCAAATGTTCTGAGAAGACTCGATCGCTGGAAATTTTTGGATGTGACTGTGGCTAAACTGCAGTGTGTGTGTGTGTGTGTTTCATCAAAACCCCCTATCTACCCTTGTAATGATTTCTAACCACAACATCTAGATTTCATTTATTACTTTATTGACTTATCAGTCACATGTTTTTTTTTCTGACATGCTTTGATTTCGCTGAAACTTAGGTTTCCTTTACTAAGTGTGTATTAAACCACCTGTTCAGTATCAGTTTTGCACCACAGGACACACACCGCACACAAGCTTTCTCGTCTCTGCGTCAGACGTGACAACATTAGAGAATAAACCCACTCTTTCGTGTGACGTACAGGCCCCGTTTGACTCCGGTTTGGTTCCTGGAAGATCTAAATGTGGTTTTGGTCATGACGGCAGAAAGGAAAACTTGAAAGATCTGTGCATGTAAAGAGAGTAGACTGATTTCCTTTCATAACACCTGTGATATGGGTCACAATAGGACACTTACAAATCGACTTTAAAACGCATGTTCCAGATTCTTAGAACTGTAATTTAATGTTGGGTTTGGAAAAGTAGTTTTCAATAAAAGTTTTTAATGTAGTTACTCTAAAAATGAACATATTCTCCCTGTGAAGGCCTCATTGGCTTGCTGTGTCGTTAAATGCAATTAATATTATGTTTAATTTAATATTCAACAATTTTATTGATCTGCTGCATTGACACCATTATGAAAACCGAACTGAGCTGGACGATGACTCTCTAGAGTGGCTATATATATATATATATATAAATGGACTGAATTAATTTTTATACAACAAAATGAATCATCACTGAACTTAAGCTGGACTGTGACACTGTTTTCTTCTGGAAACAAAATTTGTTGTATTATTTTTCTGTTATATCTGTAAAGGTGCTTTGAAACAATCTGTATTATAAAAAGCGCTATCACTGTAAAAAAAAAAAAAAAGTTTCATGATTTGTAATCATAAAATTTTTTCTTTTGTCAAATCAACTTAGATAATTTATGTAGTTCAGATAACATCATATTTTGTGTTTCTGGTGATTCAATTAATCTCCTTCATTGTATTAACTCATTTTTTTCCATTTCAATGAACTTAAAATTTTAATACAACCAGGTTACTTACTTTTTTAAGTTAAGCCAACAATATTTTTTACAGTGTATAAATAAAAGGCATCGAATGCATTTTTGTTTATTTATTTATTTTACAAACATCATGCACATGACTTTTAATTTGGCAGGCAAACGTTTTGAAAATGTTATTAATTAACCTACTTTAAAAAAAAAATAGAAATAAAATGCAAAAATATTTGTCAAGAATTAATCGGTATCTTTTTAATAGTTTTTTGTTTGATATTAAGAAACAATTATCAAAATGAATGGCATCACATATTCAAGTCATCGTATATATAAATTGGCTTTTTAGTGTATTTTTGAATAATTTAGTGCATTTGTTAATTTTTTTTAATAAAAGCATCTAAATGCATATTTAAATTAATACAAGTTAATATCATGTAACGGACCCGTGTATTTAAACTGCTTTGTGTTTTAGGTCAGTGTCTCTGAACTGGATTTGCTTCAGAAAATTTGATGTAGCCCAACATATTTTAAAATTTGTTTATTTTCTAAAACACACACAGAAAAAATGAAAATCCTTAAAAAAAAAATCCTTAAAATGCATAATGCAAAATATCTTCTTTGTGTTCAGCAGAAGAAAGAAACTCATACAGGTTTGCAACAAAGTAAATGGGTAAGTCGAGTAAATGATGACAGAATTTTCATTTTTGGGTGGAGCATCCCTTTAAACATTTGGGCCAAACTTGCATGATTTTACTTTATTTATTTTTTTCATAGTATTTAGCACTACCTTTTGGGTGGCGAGCCAGTGCTGTGGAGTTATGTGCTCTCGAGTGGGTCAGTAGGTCGGCCTGTGAGTGGTGTGCTGCCTTTTAAGGCATGTGTGTGTGTTGATGTGTAGCAGTGTGCCTGATGGAGGTGTAGGGTCTAGCTCATGGCTAGTAAAGGCCTTCATGCATCTTCAAGTGTTCACTGTGCAGAAATGGCGTCAGGTTTTGATCTGCTCCCACTCAGCCGCCCAACTGTCGAACTCAACATAAAAATAGCAGCCGCCCCCGCTCCTCCCGTCGCCAGGTGCATTCCCCGCCTCCATTGCTCAATCCCAGGCCTCTCCGGGGGCCGCCAGTGGGTTTCCAGCTTTTCACACCACTGTGCAGGCTGGTACAGAGCGGATAAAAGACGGTTCGGTTGCAGGTTTAAAGGAGTAGTTCACTTTTAAAAAAAACTTTTGCTGATAATTTACTCACCCCCATGTCATTTAAGATGTCCATGTCATACTTTCTTCAGTCGAAAAGAAATGAAGGTTTTTGATGAAAACATTCAAGGATTTTTCTCCATATAATGGACTTCAATGGGGTCCAAACGGTTCAAGGTCCAAATGAGAGTTTCAGTGCAGCTTCAAAGGGCTTTAAACGACACCAGACGATGAATAAGGGTCTTATTTAGCGAAACCATTGGTCATTTAAAAAAGTTTTATAAGCACAAAATACTCGCCTTGCTCTGTTCTGATGCGCGTTCGTGACTCTCCTGTTCGAACTCGTTCATCAATTTGTTTGACGTTAACTTTTTTAAATTTATTTTTTAAATGTGTTTCACTAGATAAGACCCTTATTCTTCGTCTGGTGTCGTTTTAAGCCCTTTGAAGCTGCACTGAAACTCTCATTTGGACCTTGAACCGTTTGGACCCCATTGAAGTCCATTATATGGAGAAAATCCTGGAATGTTTTCATCAAAAACATTAATATCTTTTCGACTGAAGAAAGAAAGACGTGGACATCTTGGATGACATGGGGGTGAGTAAATTATCAGAACTGTTTTTTTTTAAAGTGAACTACTCCTTTAAGGAGCCAAGTACAGTAGAACTGACACTAAAACTCTGAAAACTTTTTCAAAGAAAAATTCTCACACAGTAATTTTTATTTTGTGTGTCACTATCCATGATACAGTACTTATTGTTGCATTTTTGTATTGCGATATATTGCGGCACGATATATTGTTACACACCCCTAGTGTATAGACAAAAGCTTCTAAATTACTTTTTTTCAGTTTTGGATCATCAGTGCGCTGGCTTAGGTTTCTGATTCAAGGAAACATTACAGTTTGTCTTTGTGTGCTATTTTTTCCACAGTATTTGTGAACCCCACAAAATGGTCAGATGCAAATACATTGTAACGCCACCAAATTAACCCAGTTTAGGCTCTGTGGAAGCGGTACTGGGATGTGAAGACCGTATCGTGGTTGAAAACCCTGCTTGTGTTGGTTTGGGATGAACAGGTCTCCAGCAGAGCTCACGGTTCATTTGCAGTGTGTCATACTGCGTTTATTTTGGAAGGATCTGAGTGTTTTGACTCTAAATGACCTGTGATGTGGTTTTGTGCGTTTGTGATCGCACATGGCATTTCTTAACGTGTGTTTGCTGAGTTGCACTTGGGAAAGACTAGCTGAGGATCAGATTACAGAATTCCTTCTTTGAAAGAAAAAAAAGATGGAGGAGAGATCCGGAAAGGGACACACGTGTGCCCGAACGCTTCCAGATGCTGGAATGCTGCCTCCCAACTTTGTGCATTCTTCATTCCCTTCTTCCCTCGTAACAATGCTTGAGATTTCAGCTGCAGTGAGAGGAGAGAGTGTGTGTGAATTGATGAATTGCAGATTCCAGAATTTATGCACGTCTCTTATTTTGTGCATCCAAAACACTCACCAAGTGTCAAACGTGAGCAAAAGTAGCCGTTGGCGAGTAAACTAAATTGGTTGGCACTGGCAGCACAATATTGAAGATGGATGCGATATGCGAAAATGAATGCTATATTTGATGTGCGATATGCTTTAAATCTGTAAAATAATTTAAAATTATATAAAACAAGAAAAACTGAAATAGCTATATATAAAAAAATAACTTCACTACAACTTCTGAAAGAGACGGCAGTGTTTTACATTATCTATATAAAATAAGGTTTATATAACAACAGAAATTGAACAATCAAATGTAAAAATAAAACACTGCTTAGCCTAGTTCACAGTATTAATAAAACATACACTCATTTTTGTTAAAGTTACAAAAGTTGTTCAGTCAAGATTAACATTAAGCTCACAGACTGGAGCAGGATTATTAGGCTGCTGTCACTTTAAGAGTGTTAACATGAATACTCACCATGACAGACGTTTTCACATTTATGTGTGTATTTCATCCTGTGTGCGTGCGCAAATACTTCATTTATTACACCTAATAACATTAAGCATGTCACACATATGTAACAGTCATGTGTCGTAACTTTTCGTAACCCTGTGAAGTATTAAAATCAATCAGTTATTGTAAGACATTGTGATATGCATATCGTGAAATGTACATTTGCGATATATATCTATAACTTGTATCGTGTGTTTGTCTGTAAGGCCGCTGTCTGCCATATGTAAACATCGCTTCTGGTCAGGCTCGTTCTGTCTTGCATGTTTGTTTAATTTCTGTTAATTGCCATTAAACTCTGCTGAATTTCCTCTAGGGTTCTCCTGGGAAAACAGGAAGTAGTTTGGTTAGTCAACAACAGCCTCTGTTTTCTGTTTTCTCTGATCAAGAAACACACACACAAATATGCAAATAAGTGAGTTGAATGAAATGCAGTAATGCAAATTTTTGCAAATTTTTGCTGGGCAATATAGCTTCATATTATATAATGAATATTGAGGAAAACGAATGAAACAATATCTTGGTTTATGTGTTTGATATACTTATCTTAGATAGTAGATTCAAAATGTTTTAATATAATACAGCCAAAAATCTAGTTAAAAATAATGAATGCATGTTTTTCTACACATTTATAAGCCTGGAGTTGGTCTAATGTTTTTCAATGAAATCTATTCTGCTTACCAAGGCTGCATTTATTTGATAAAAAATAGTAATATTGCAAAATATTACTAATTATATAATTAAAAATAACTGTTTTCTATATGAATACATGTTAAAGTGTAAGTTTTTCATGAATTTTCAGCATTATTACTCCTGTAATCACTCTAATATGATGATTTTCTGCTCAATAATAATAATAATTATAATAATACATTTATTTATAGAGCTCTTTCCATCAAAGTGCTGTACAACAAGATAAAATGCAAACAATACAATACAATAAGAAGTAATACCACTATACAAAAAACATAAAGAAACATTTCTGATTATTATCAATGTTGCTGCACACTTTTTTATGGAAACCGTGATTTTTTTTTCCTTCTTTCCTCCTTTTTTCCTTCCTTTTTCAGAATTTTTTGATAAAAAAAAAGTTCAAAAGAACATCATTTATTTGAAGTATATAATTTTTGTTTTTCTTGTCACTTTTGCCCAATTTCATGCATGCGCACTAAATGGGAGTATTATTTTCATTAAAAAAATATCTTAATGACCCCAAACTTTTGAACGGTAGTGTATGTACTTTACTGAAGCCATTTTAACACATGAATAATAATTGCAAATGAACAGAATTTTGAACATATTCACAGAAATGAATCAAACTTAGCATCATACTTCTAACACTTATCTAAATGCATTAAAATGCACAACATTTATCATGTTTCTTTATTTTATGTCATTGTGATCAAAATCATTGTGAATGTTTAAGATATCACACAACCCTCTTCTGAAAGCTCATGCACTGAACACGGCTCGACTGATTTATTAGTCCAGGCCCTGGAGCCTCAACAGACGCCATGAAATTGAGAATTGAATCAGTTGAATCAACTCATTTGAGATGTGTTTATCTCTGCTGCGCTGATGAACAGAAGGGGCTGTACTGTAACCTTAATCAGGATTAATCACTGTGTGTGTGTGATTGTAATCTCAGGGTGGAGTTAAATCCACATGTACAGTAGTAGGACAGCATGTAGACTGAAGTGGTTGGAGATGGATTAAGTTAATGGTTGGGTTGGACACAGATCTTGGACGAGGTTTCAGGCACCCTTTCTCCTCTCATGGAACCCAGTCAAAGTTTTTCGACTGACATATTGAGTTCAAGATACACATGGTCATGAAGAAAACCATCTGGATCATGTGTGATGTGGTTTTGACTCTATAAATGTTCCACGAACCATGAGGCAAACTGAAACGTGTGTTAGGATAAACAGCCAGTTTGGCAAGTAGTGCTTCAAAAGTAGTAGTTGTTTAGCTCATACACTCTCAGAAAAAAAGGTACAAAAGCTGTCACTGGGGCTGTACCTTTTCAAAAGGTACACTTTTGTCCATTTTAGGTGCTAATATGTACATTCGTGGTGCTAATATGTACATTTTAGGTGATGATATGAACATTTCATGAGCTAATGTCCATTTTAGGTGGTAATATGCACATTAGGTGATAATATGTCAATTTGAGGTGTTAATATGCACATTTTAGGTGCTAATATGTACATTTCATGAGCTAAACTGTACATTTCAGGTGCTAATATGAACATTTCATGAGCTAATATGTCCATTTTAGGTGGTAATATGCACATTAGGTGATAATATGTCAATTTTAGGTGTTAATATGCACATTTTAGGTGCTAATATGTACATTTCATGAGCTAAACTGTACATTTCAGGTGCTAATATGTACCAATAAGGTACCAATATGTAGCCTTTGGATACGAAAGTGTACCTTTTGAAAAGGTACAGCCCCAGTGACAGCTTTTGTACCTTTTTTTTCCTGAGAGTGTAGATCAGTCCCTCTTCTCGTGTGTGTGTGTGTGTGTGTGCGTGCGCGCATATTGTATTTAAATTAAGTTTCTAATGCTCACAAAAGGGTTAGTTCACTCAAAAGTTAAAATTGTCTTCATTTACTGACCTTCATGTCGTTCCAAACCCGTAAGACTTTCATTCATCTTCAGAAAACAATTGAAGAGCTTTTTGATGAAATCGGAGAAATTTCTGTCCCTTCATTAACAGCTACACAACTACCACTTTGACGCTTTAGAAAGTTCATAAAGAGATCGTAAAACTAATCCGTATGAATTAAGCGGTTTAGTCCAAATTTTCTGAAGAGCCTCGATCACTTTAAATGAAGATTGAATTTAGGCCTTTATTCACATGTAAACATGATCAGGGAACATAAATAAAAGCTCAACTAAACCTGCAAGAATGAACCTCCCCTTACGAAAAAGAAGTATATTTCAAGTTCATTTTATGTAGTATACTTAAGTAATGTTCAAGTATATTTTTAAGTATACATTATGTAGTAAGTATACTAATGTCACTATGTACTAGTAGTAAACTTGTAAGTGTACTATTTTAATAACGCTTGGGACTAAATTGGCCCACTTTTAGTACATAAAAGTATATGTTTAAGTGTAACAGTAAGTGCACAACTAGTTCATAATTATGTATCTCATGTGTACTGCAAGTGAATTTATGGGTATACTAGTAGTTTACTTTTTTACTGTAATACTTATACAAGTATACTTTGAATACTTAATTATACTTTTAAGTATTTCTGGATCAAAAGATTGAGTACAAGAACAGGACAAATATACTTGATTTTCTCTCAGTATAAGTCAAGTACACTTAAGTGTAATTTGAAGTATATTTCTGAGAAGTACATATAGTACAGGAAAAATAAACTGAAAGTATACTTTCTTATTTTTAGTTTAAAAGAAGTATACTAATGGCACACTTGAATAAACTTCTTTTTCGTTAGGGTCATTGGTTCTTGTGGAAGCTCAAACGTGCTGCGTAACACAAGAATGAACTCATCAACGTCAAGCAAGCATTTTTGAGCTTCCATTTACCATATCGGATGAGTTGATGAATGTTTACATATGAATAAAAGTCTCAATGTTCAATTTGTTCATCATATAAACAGCGTCATCCAGTGCGGACGAAGAGCCGGAGCTGATATTAAGATATGGTAATGAGTCTTTGGTTTCTGCTTTAAGTGGTCAACCAATCACAACAGACTTGGCCATCTGACCAATCAGAGCAGAGTAGGCTCTCAGTAAGGAAGACTGAATCCTTTATCGAATCGTTACAGACACTGTGAGAGAGAGAGGTGATGCAGCGATGTATGTTATGTGAAAATTAAAGTGTTTTTTGACCTTGGATGCATGTAAACTTATTTTAGGAGACTTTAAAAACAATTTAAAGTGAGGTCACCTTAAGTTTTCCTGCGTGACAGGTACAGTCTCTCTCTGCCATGTTATGCAGTGCTACTTATTTTTAGCCATTTTGTCAGCTATAAATCATAAATGTGCAGCGTCTGTCATTTTCTGCCATCAGACGCCCCTCACGCTATTCTCCTGAAATTCTAACCTTTACCACACGCTGGCCACAATCACTCACCTACGCACACAAACGGATGCACACACACAGAATACTGAGTACAGCTTCCTCTCTAAACACACAAGGTAGGAATGGACACTTACACTATACAATGTCGACTTGTGTGATTGAAACCACACACACACACAAAAAAACTGTGATTTAAAGATGATGTGCTATTTTAAAGGTTCATACTTCTGTTTTTTAAGGACGGTCTATGACAATAGGTTTACATGCATCCAAGGTAATAAAAAACACAAGTTTTCTCTTAATATACCTTGCAGAATCAGCTCATTTCTCTCAGTCTGATACGATTTGATAAAGGTCTCAGTCTCTCTAAACCCCGCCTCTCTGAGAGCCTGCTCTGCTCTGATTGGCCAGATGACCCAGTCTGTTGTGATTGGTCTACCATTAAAACTAAATGCCCATTACCATCTGAATTTCAGGTCCAGCTCTTCCTCAGCACTTGATACACAGTGAGCACGTTTACATACACACCTGACTGACAACTCGCAATATCAGCTTATTGAAATAACCTGTTTTCCACAGTAGTGACATCAAAACAGTATTCATTTATGTCAGGTGAGATGTTAAATAAAGTATTAAAAACTGTAGAGTAGTATCTTAAAATGTCAGTGCGAAACTTCATATTTCCCATGCAGCATTTTTACTGCACCAATTTTATAATTTTTTGAGTTTGTGGTATATTTCCTCCTGTTCTGTAGAATATTCCCTGTCTGGATGTGCTTTGGCGATCAGTTTATGCTTAAGCCGTTTATTACCTTACTCCGATAAAGGGAAATGGGTTAATTTTACATGAGGACGTGCATTGTCGACTTAAGGCGGGCATACACTGTGCGATGTCTGTGCGATTTCAGCAAGGTACCTACTCACACTGAACGAGTAAATCGCATGCGATTCAAAGCCAAAGTTTAGGATTTATGTGCTCACACTGTACGGTCCGATCGTCGAGCTGCGACTTCACTGCTCACACTATACGTGTAATATCTGCAATAACCCCCTGGATTGCGCCTATTTACGTGTATGTATCCAGGGATATTGTCAAAACAAGCATCTGCTATCAGTATCAAGATGATTTAGCATTTTCAATTTATGCATTTAATTATTTTTAGTATTATTCTATTATCATTATTAGGGGAGGCCTATAGGCTAATTTTATTATTTAAATTGATCCGCTATTATAATTAATTTGCCATGCAATATTTTCACAGCACATAACCAACGTGCTGTGAGGATAATAAAATATTTATCTTACTCCTCATTAAAAATTGTCTAAAACATTTAGGTCGATTACAAAGAATTATATACATATAAAATAACCATTAACAGTCTATAATATGTCCGAACATTGCCATTATTAATCATCAATGAAAATTAAAAACAGGTTTATTTCAAAAACGTTGTTTAACAAATTAATAAAAGAGGTGTTACATCGCAGGTGGCTTGGAAGACGGCGGGTAATATTATCAATTTTGCAACACAAACTGGAGGTAAGCAACAGTAATTTGTAGTTAGTTTGAACTACAGAACTTAAAGATCTCCCTCTTTTCGTTTTTATTTTAATTTTATTTTTGCTGCAGATGAAATGGTTAAACTTCTGTTTTCGTGCAGGTGCAGTAAGGGGAAAAACACTGAGTTTAGGGCAATCGGTTCGTAGCTTTGAAATTCATCCGATTGTCGATCGTGAGAGGTTACTCGCCTCTCGTTTCTCCCTGTACGCTGCACGACAAACGACGCACGACAAAGCTTAAAATCGGTCCGACACAAAAAAGAGTCGCACGAGTCAGAATTCGGCTCAAAATCGGACGAAAATCTCACAGTGTATGCCCGCCTTAAAGCATCGGGTTAAGAACATGCTCATTAAGGCACTCATTAATACAAACAATGGCGTCGATTTTACTTTATCAATTCCAGTGCGAGTCCTCGTCATTTTGACGTTCAGCACAGTGGATTTGCTTTGGCAGTGCCGAAAACAGCGTCTTCTCAACATGAACTGAACTCTTCCAGTCTCAGATACAACTACAGGCAGCCAATGAACACCACAGGCTGACATTATGCAAATTAATTACAGACCTATTTAGGTTCAAGCGGAAGTGAGACTGGAGTTACTGACGACTCATTTCAGGCAGTTCAGAATCACTTCTTTCTTTTAGGACACAATAACTTTGCAGATATTTTACGTTCACACACAGCTCTATTACACACTGCATGAAAGGTAAAATCCAATAAAGTCTGCTCTCTCGGTTGTCTATACAAACTCAGACAATGCGTTTTGCTCGTGTTTCCAGGAAGTCCTTCGGTTTCATACTTCAAATCATAATCATAATACTTGGCCAAATTGAACACACACACTCTAAAAAATGCTGGGTTGTTTCAACCCAAATTTGGGTCAAATATGGACAAACCCAAAAGTTGGGTTTAAAATGTAATTTCAAATTTGAACCCAACTTCAACTTTCATACCTTTTTTTTAATTGCATTTTTAACCCAACATTTGGGTTTGTCCATATTTGACCCAAATTTGGGTTAAAACAACCCAGCATTTTTTAGAGTGCATCCTCACCAATCCATCATCTCTCTCTTTCTCTTTATTAAAGGAGTAGTTCACTTTTGAAAAAACTTTTGCTGATAATTTACTCACCCCCATGTCATCCAAGATGTCCATGTCTTTCTTTCCTAGAAAGATATGGACATTGATTTCTAAGAAATTAAGGTGTTTGATGAAAACATTCCAGGATTTTTCTCCATATAATGGACTTCAATGGGAACCAGACGGTCCGAGGTCCAAACGACAGTTAATAACAGTTTCAGATTACGTTCAAAATGTCACGGGCGACGTAGCCGGAAGTACAGAATCAAAATCGTCCGACATCGTTGTTTTACTATTTAATTCCTTTTTGTAAACGGCGTTTGAGTTAGTTTGCACGTTCAACCTATGCGTTCAACTTGTAAAGACTCTGACTCTGTACTTCTGGCTATGTCGCCCGTGACCTTTTGAACGTAATTACGTATTACGTGACGTTACAAACGCGCCTCACAGAATATAGCAAGGCTAGCATTTGTCCTTAGAAATGTTACATTTTTGGAATAAGTTTTGAAATAACCGATCGTTTCGCATGATAAGACCCTTATTCATCGTCTGGTGTCGTTTAAAGACATTTGAAGCTGCATCTGAAACTGTTATTAACTGTCGTTTGGACCTTGAACCGTTTGGTCCCCATTGAAGTCCATTAAATGGAGAAAAATCCTGGAATGTTTTCATCAAAAACCTTAATTTCTTTTCGACTGAGGAAAGAAAGACATGGACATCTTGGATGACATGGGGGTGAGTAAATTATCAGCAAAAGTTTTTTCAAAAGTGAACTACTCCTTTAATCCTTCATGCAACATCTCTGCATGACTGGGGTTGTTGTGAGGACATTTGCTGAGCCCATGACACTGCAGATCTTCCACTCCTCATAAACACGTGTGGACAGTCAGGTGTCCCGGAGCGATGGACTCTTTCTTCCCGCAGTGCAGCAGGACGGATGATGACTCTGCATTTTCACTCACTGGATATTTTAAGAGAGGCCACTGCAGTCCGTCCAACTTTCTCTGGTAGTTCAGCTCAGACACGGCTGGGAAAAGGATTTGCTTGCTGATCAGGTGCAGTGACAGCGGCTCACACAATCTCTGCAGGGCTTTGAGTCGCAGACAGGGGGCGCTGCAGCCGTCTTAGAGAGCAGGGTTTGAAGTTGTGTTCATTAAACATACCATTGTAACACTTTTGTTTATGCATATTACTAGGGTATTGGCTGTGTATTAGTACTTATAAACCACATGCTTTATTCTGCGTGATCATATTCGTCATACCTTGAGGAGTTTGAGGCAAAATTCATAGTTAATAGTGAGAATTGACCCTAAACTAAAGTGTTATCTCCATAACGTTTCAAAACTTCACCTTTTCACAATGGGAAATTGAATATGTGGTAACAGGCCTATATTTGCATGCAAAGAAATGATTGTACTTTTGACAGATGTTTATAGCCTATGATGGATTAAGATCGTCGTAGTGGCCTAGAAATTAAGGTTGTTTTAATTCAGTTTAAATTATATTTCTGCCACAGAGTTGTCTGATGGCTGCAATATTGAGATCACATGTCCAGTCAAATGTGTACAAGCATCAGTACTATACTATATATAGATTTGAAGTGCATTGAATTGGTGAAAAGTCACTGTAAGCACTTTGACCTTTATTACAAAAGTTTTTTATTTCAAATAAAAGCAGTTCTGTTTATCAAATAATCCCGATAAACTTAATTTTACCACAGAAATATTAAGCAGTGCAACTGTTTTTTTTTTTTTAAATAATAATAATGAATGTTTCTTGAGCAACAATTTACAAATCATCATATTAGAGTGATTTCTGAAGGATCATGTGACACTGAAGACTGGAGTAATGATGCTGAAAATAGAGCTTTGATCATGGGAATAAATTACACTTTACAATATATTTAAATAGAAAACAGTTATTTTAAATTATAATAATATTTCAAATTTTTACAGTTTTTTTTTTTTTTTTTTACAGTTTTTTTTCTTTGTTTTTTTTTTGCTTTGTTTTGTTTTTATCAAAAAGCAGCCTTGGTGAGCAGACGGGATTTAAGAGGCAAAAACTTTGACCAAATCCAAACATTTGAACTTTTTTTGGTGAAGTAAATACTAGTGAACAATGAAAAAGTTAGTTCAGGGAAGAATTAAACAAAAAAAATAAATAATTAAGTAAATTCCAAATCAGAACTTAATTCAAGCGAGTAGAAATTAAAGTGTAAATATCAACTCAATAAAATTAAGTAAAAATTACTCAACTTTTCTGATACTGGGCTTCCCATCATGCACTGAACCTTGAATAATTTCAAAAACCTTGAGTTTTCACTGGTTTCCAGCTGTATTTACAGTTGTATCATTGTTTTTGTTGTCAGTATTAGTAACTTGCCATTTTGTGACACTTCGAGTACATTTTTTGCTCAAACACAAAAACGACCCATCAAATGTTACCGCCAGTGTGTATTGTCATGTATTGAGGTCTTTGCATTCACATGATGCTTAACATCTGACATGATGTAATATAAATTACTTAGATGATCTAAGTAAAGCACATGACTAATAAAATGGAAAGGAAATTTCAACTAAATCGATATTAATCAACCTTTTACTAGCCAAGTTAAAATGACTTATTTTCTGTGAAGTTTACTTAATTCCATATTCCAACTAAATTTAACTTAAAGATTTCTAGTTAAAGCTACTGATAAATAAATATGTTTAGGTTTTTACTTGGCAAATCTTTGTAAATTTACTAGCATTTTCTGAGTGAAAAAAGTTGCCTATAGCTTTTTTCAAGTAAATCCTTCTCCATTTTTTTTTTCAGTGTACTCTTGCAGTAATGTGAAAGTGAGTAAGTAATTACACTATTGTATTAGTAATACAATATAGCCTAAGTAAGTAACATTAGACCAAAATTAGACCTTGACATTTTTACATTTTGTGATCCGGTTTCAGAATCTGTTTTTGTTTTGAACAAACCATTTTCAAGGTCGCAGAAATCCGATCATTACTGCTGTGAAACTTACAGTTACCCTCTCAAGGGTTTTTTGTTTGAAATAATAAGAACAATAATACAAATGACTGTTAATTAAGCATTTGTATGAAGACGTCTCAGTGCTGTGTTTGTATAGGATGAACTGTTATTACTGTAATTGTGGTGAACACACAGTGAAAGGGTTGTGTCGTGAGTGACTGGTTCAGCTTTTCACCCCGAGTGCCCATTAATTCCTGTAAGCACCACACTGGGGTTTGAGCGCACGGACTTCCCCTCACATTTCATTTTGATCCTGCTTGTATAAATCTGAGAGACTTGCGTAAGAGCTTTGAGCTAAGTGGCAACAGAGACAGAAAGAGGAGAAACAGATGTAAAAAGAGAGAGTTAATAAGATAAATATGTGACGAGATATGGAAAGTCAGAAGCGAGATGGATAGCAAACCAGCTTTTCATTTTGTAGTTCTGATGTTTCATTGTTTGAATCTAAACTGCTATTCTGGTCGGCTGTGCGATTATGGATAAAACGGACTTGCATTATCTCAATTTTTAAGAAATTGTTTAAAGGGTTAAAATAAATAAATAAATAAAATAACAGTTAAATTGTAAAGTTTAAACCTGCTTTGTATTGTTACAATGTGGAATATCGCTGCTGTTGGGCGGAAACCTCATATCTCCATATTTTCATTTCATTATTATTATTTTTCCGTAAATTATTACTATTGGTCACAATGTGATGACCTTACTGCCTCAGATGCGGCCGGTCTAATTACAGACAAAATTCTCAAATCCGGTGGTCTAAAGCCTATATGTTTGGTCAAATGTAAATAATATAATTTATGACTCTGAATATGCTTATCAGAGTCAAATTATTACAAATTACCAGAGCAGACCTGGTGGAAGAGGCCTTTGATGACATCATGCCCAGTGCATTATGGGTGTTGAAGTTTTCCTACCTATTTGGCAAATGAGCAGAAAAGCCTTTTTCTCATTTTTCTCTAGTCAGGAATCACCGAATTAAAATGGCTTTCTACTGTATAGCCAACCAAGTTTTAAATCCGCTGCAAAACATTTCTGGCATTATTTACTCATGTTTTTCCAAACGTGTATAATTTTCTTTCTTCTGTAAAACCAAAAAAAGATATTTAAAAATATGACCAGTTTTTTTTAAACACCAATGTTGTTTTGGACCCCATTGAATGTCATCGTATGGACAACAATGGTTGAAACACTCTTTACAATATAGAGTGGCAATAGAAGGGGTCGTAAATGATGACCGAACCTCCATTTGTGTGAACTGTCCCTTTAAGACGGTTAAGCCCGCATGCATCTCTAGTCTACTTTCCTGTTATATAGTAGCGGTCAACCGATATTTACATATTTTATGATGACCGATACCTGATGTAAAGCGAAGCCAGTAAATATAAATCACAGTCCTTCATCTACTTCATCTAGTCCTTCAAAACACTTGCTGGATATGTGAAAAAAAAAAATATATATATATATATTTACATAATTAGAAAAAATAAAAAAATATTAAATTGTTTTAAGATAAACTGTAAAAAAAAAAACAATAAAAAAACATTTATTTCTTTAGATGAGAAATTATTGATTGTAATCAATTATAGAATTGATTCTATAATAGAATATTAGAGATTGAATAGAACCAACTAGAATTTCTCACAACTAAAGAAACATGTTATAGAAATGAATAAAAAAGGAAGTAAACGCTGTTACCCACAGTGCACTAATCATATCAAGACAGAACTGTAAAACACAGAAACTAATGAAGACAGAGAACGGGAACTAAGATGCTCACTCGCCGACTCTGTCAAAATAAAAGTCCTGCTTCCAAACAGATGATCACAATATTCAAGATTAATTCTATGATGCCTCCAAAATAATTGTGAATATATTGTGACTCTCAAACTCTGTTATATTCAGATATTCTCCTCACAGATAGAGAGACCGAGAGACATTACTGACGGCAGTTCTCCCGTCAGACGAGTGTCAGCTTGTCAGTAAGTGTTAGGTTTGCTTTTTATTGATTTAAGTCCTCAAAACCTGAGGCTCATGCCTCTCTCCCAAGACTATTTATTCAAATTATTGTGACTGGGCATGAGCAAAGATGCAAATTATGTGTCTTAAGTTGCTGACACACTAGAAACATTTGGGGGTTATTTTGTTGGCAGTTGCAAAAGCGGTCCTGCATGAAACCGTCCTCGGATCAGTTAACGGCCCTCCAGTCTAGTTCAGTCACTGCACACACCACCCATCTGTGATTATTTACTGATAATATGGCTTTCATTAGTGCAGGCTATATGAAGTGTGCACTGCTTACTGCATCTAATCTGTGTGTTGAAGCATGTACACAGAGAGGACTGTGTGTGTGTGTCTGTGAGCAAGACATGGTGAAACTATTCATCAGTATTAGTAGACGAGAATGTTTTTATTACTCTCCGCTGTAGTCGATGATTAACTCTCTCATGAACTAGAAAGAAGGTTCATTCATCACAAAGAATAGGCTACTTCCATATTGCTTTCATTTGAACATAAATGAACCATATATCCAGCGTTTGGCTTCTAGCAGGCGAGGAGAGACTCTCAGAGGAAGAAAGACTGCAGTAGATTATAGCTGTCAATATTTACATGTATATTTCAGATAGACCAAACCACACCAGTAACCTCTTTCACCCCAGTTTAAGCAATGATGGTAATAATACTCGTCCATTTCGTCCATCTCTCGTCCAAACACACATATTTACATGCATACATACATACATGCATATATATATATGAAGAGTTCAGATGCAAAAGCCTCTAAGTGCCATTTGAAATTTTCTTCTAAAATGACCATTTTTATCAAGTTTGTATATTTAAGTTCAGTAATTTCACTCAAATGGCAATGAAGATTACCTATTAATTGTCATTTAAGTGAAATTACTGAACTTAAATGTACAAGCTTGATAAAAATGGTCATTTTAGAAGAAAATTTCAAATGGCATTTAGAGGCTTTTGCATCTGAACTCTTCATATATACATATACAGTATATATATATATATATATATATATATATGAAGAGTTCAGATGCAAAAGCCTCTAAATGCCATTTGAAATTTTCTTCTTTAATGATGATTTTTAACAAACTTGTATATTTAAGTTCAGTAATTTCACTTAAATGGCAATGATAATTACCTATTAATTGTTATTTAAGTGAAATTACTGAACTTGAATATACAAGTTTGATAAAAATCATCATTAAAGAAGAAAATTTAAAATGGCATTTAGAGGCTTTTGCATCTGAACTCTTCATATATATATATATATATATATATATATATATATATATATCCATGCATGCATATATGCATACATGCATACATGCATATATCCACGCATACATACATGCATACATACATATACACACACACACACACAAACTTGCATGCATGCATACATACATACATTTCCCGAGCATTCATCGAGAGAGTCACCGCTCTGTATTTACTCTGGAGAGCAGAAAAGCGATGTGGGGATCATTATTATCCCATTATTTTTAGGAGTTGCTTCTAAATTCGCTGGTTAGGAGCTACTTTAAACCTTAAAACTCTTTGTGAATATGGCCCCTGATGTATCAAATACTTAACAATCAAATTAATTGCATACATACGTTTTAGATTGTGCAGTCATTATATACCATAGTAAACCGCACTAACATTTGAGACAGGTTATTTGCATTCTCTAGATGGTTACACCCCCTCCTCTCTCTCTCACACACACACACACACACAAGTGTAAGACGGATACACACACCTGTGATTTCGCTCAGGCAGGGGTGTGTGTGATCGCTGCCGTCAGCAGAAAGAGCGAGCTCTCTGGCGCCGTACCACTCATCTGTGGCACGCTGCTTGTGTGTGTGTGTGTGTGTGTGAGAGGTTAGTGCAGAATTGGCAGCAAAAAGACACCAAAACTTGTTTAAACACAACTCTTTCAGGTTCATCGGGTCTGGATTTGTTCGTGCAGAAACTAATTGCACACAAACAGCGGCTTGGATTACCGTAAAAAAAAAAAAAAAAAAATATTTAATGGCATGTTCAGAAACATATTTGTGGGATTTAATGTGTTGTAAGATTTGAGTCTGCACACAGAGATTGTAACACACAAGCCCAGAATACCACAGAGATCGTTTTACGATTCATGGCAGCACAACTCAAAGTCTTGCCGGCTTTACGCAAGACGAACTGTTGGGTCGAGCCAATAAAAGTTTGTTGTTCTCATCATGTACGCGGCACAGACTGTTTTGAAAGGCCATATTTTGTGGAATGTCGAAGCATCAAAGCAAATTGTGCCCCATTTGCATGCGAACGCGGTGGTCTATTGGTGTTGGCGCCGCCGGCTATGATCCTTTGAAAAGCTGGAGCGTGCGGTAGCGTAGAACTGCGTCTGCTAGCGGTGGTTTCTCTTTTTGTTGGGCTAATAACTATCAAGAAATGTACAGCCCAGGTGAAAAATGAACGTTTCCCGCCGGCTCTCGTGACCTCTCAGAACTGCAGACTCTTCCAGGATAATTGGAAACAGGGATGCGAGGAATGCTGTGGAAGAGTGCGGCGGTGGGCGGACAGATCTCACCCGCGCACACGTTTTCTGGGGCACTGCAGGGGGGCAGGAGTCGTGGATCTCTGTGTTTCTTCAGTTAGACAGCCGCGTAGTGAGCTTTGATGTGTAATTTGTGTGGCTTGGAGAACAAAGTGGCTCAGTTGCGTGTAGATTTCGGAGAGTTGCTGCTGCCGAGGCTCGTACCTGTTGATTTAACGGCTCCGACCCAATGCGCTTGTGTTCAGGGTCGGGAAATGAGATCTTTTTGTTTTAAAATAGTGATATTTCAATGATATCTTTCATCTGCATTTCTGAATGATAGTTGATACGTCTTTCTATCGCACCTACACTCAAAAAAATAATATGTTGGCTTTAGTTAATTTTAATTTGTCAACAGGTTCCACATAACTGGATTACGTTAAACAAACATAATTTGTTTATGTAACTTCAACATAATGGAATTGTGTAATTTTAAATTAGCCGATTTAAGTAGTCTCAACGTGAATTTTTAAAGGCTTCCTGACATGATTCAAAGGCATTTCATTATATTCATTCATCCATTTATATTTCATTTGATTCAGTGACATTTAATGAAATTAATAGACTTTAGCTAGCAGAAGCACATATTAGCATCTTGAATGCTAAGATTTACATGCTCCTTCATCCAAAGCAATAGAAATGAATGAAATCAGTCAACAGGCAAACAAACTGCTCCACTCTTCTCCACAATGGTAACTCACTGTAATTTAAATGCTTTAATAATTCCAATGTAATTTAACATTAAACACTATTACACACTATCAAGTCTTCCCCTTTTCTAAATTTCTAAAAAAAAACACATAAAATAACACTTAATTTTAACATTTATTCTCTCTTAATTCAACCATATGCAAAGCATGCTGGGAACTAAAAGCACTGCCCAGTTTCAGTTAAGGCAACACAAATCAATCATGTAATCCAACACAAACGGATTAAGTAAACTTAAGTTGTTCGTAGATTTAAGCAGATTGAACACAATAAAATTAAGTTCGGCAAAATGACAGTCGACTCGCACTATACTGCCACCCTCTGGATGTACACATCTTTTTACTTAACATAAATGGTTTGTGTTTAGACAACACATTAGGATTTTGTACTGTTAAGTTGAGACACAATTACTTAGACCTTAATAGAAAAAACATTTAAAGTAAAAAAAATATAATTATTATAAGTAAACTATATATAAATATATTATGTAAAGTGCACAACCTCCCTAGTTCATTTTTTTTGAGTGTAGCTTAGCAAACATAGCACTGCAGCCAACTCATGAATCGCTGACTAATAATAATGTTCTTAAAGGGATACTCCACTTTTTTTTGTAAATAGGCTCATTTTACAACTCCCCCAGAGTTAAACAGTTTTACCGTTTTCGAATCCATTCAGCCGATTTTCTGATATTTAGAAAAAAATATACTATGGAAGTCAATGAGACCAGAAACTGATTCTGGAGCGGATTACTATTCTTCTAAATATCAGAAAATCGTCTGAATGGATTCGAAAACGGTAAAACTCAACTGTTTAACTCTGGGGGAGTTGTAAAATGAGCCTATTTCAAAAAAAAGAAAAAAAAAAAAGTGGAGTATCCCTTTAATGATTAAGTGAAAATGACTCAATGAACCGCTGGTCTTACTGTGGTTCTTATCTGACATTGAATCATTGTGTGTCATAAGTTTGTCTGGTTGTTTATATAACAATCTCTAGTTAACAAATACACAATCAGAATTTTGTGGTAAACGATCGTTTAAAATGTAAAAAATAGTTAACCAATGTTAAATGGTTTTGCTTTTATAATACAAATGTATTGTTTACTATAGTTAGGATCAGTTATTATAAATATACTAAAATATTGATAATGGATGTATTTAGGATCAAGAATGAAGTTGAATCGGAGCCCTTTATTTAGCTACCCTAAATGGGGACATTCCATATATTTCTACTGTTTTAATGTACAGCTAATTATGAATACTAAATAACCTAAACATAAAAACTATATGCATTTTAATAAAAAAATATTTGTATTTACAAAGAGGACGTCCTTAAAAGAGTCATAGACTTGCATATTGTTGTCCTACTGTTAGTTGCACAGAACTATTGCTCTCATTTCTAAGTCGCTTTGGATAAAAGTGTCTGCTAAATGAATAAATGTAAATTTGGTCCCCACAACATAGGGTTTACCAGGAAAACACACACACACACACACACACACGCCAATATCAATGCTACAAGTGAATTTTGTATTCTATTTCAGTGTCTTGTTCAAGGTCTCTTGCTATTACTGATTCGTCATGCTCTGCAGGATTTCACCTTTTCTGCAGTGTGTGTGTGTGTGTGTGTGTGTGTGTGTGTGTGTGAGAGAGAGTGTGAAATGGACTGAAATTGAGAAGCTGTAAAAGGGTTTTGTGGGCAAATTAAGCTACATTGCTGTATTGTACTCTACCATTTATGATGGCACCATGTTATATTAATGCATTTGTTAAATCTTAAAGCCTTGTTTTGTCTCAAAGTCACTATGAAATTAAAATTGACAAATCTTGATTTGTTTTTTATGGAATTTTGCAGAATTTATTAAATGGTTTGTCTGTGCAAGCCTTTTTTTAAAATTCATGTGCTTCATAATCTTAAAATAAAATAACTTTCCCTCCCTCTTGCTTCTCTTCTCTTCTCTGATGAAGAAGGCGGGGCAACCTGTCACTCACATGAGATCCACCAATAGCAAACCAAAACCATCCAATCATTTCTCCATGGACAAAATCAAGTCTTGTCTACATTTATTCTTGTTTCTGAAGACATATCACAATTGGCATTAAAGGAGTAGTAATGTACTCACTCCCATGTCATCCAAGATGTCCACGTCTTTCTTTCTTCAGTCGAAAAGAAATGAAGGTTTTTAATGAAAACATTCCAGCATTTTTCTCCACATAATGGACGTCAATGGGAACCAAACGGATCAAGGTCCAAAAGACAGTTTCAGTGCAAACTGTTCAAAGGGCTTTAAACGACACCAGACGATGAATAAGGGTCTTATCAAGTGAAACGATCCCTCATTTAAAAAATTACTCTTTTTTTCGTGTAATTTGGTTCATTCAACGAACGAAATGAATGACTCGGGTAAAGATTCGTTCATTTTGATGAACGAGTTTGAACAGGAGAGTCACAAACGCTCATCACAGAACAGAGCAAGGCGACCATTTGAGCTTATAAAACTTAAACTTTGTTATTTATTTCATTTAAAGCCCTTTGAACAGTTTGCATTTTGCAATGAAACTGTCTTTTAGACCTTGAACCGTTTGGTCCCCATTGAAATCCTGGTATGTTTTCATCAAAAACCTTAATTTCTTTTCGACTGAGGAAAGAAAGACATGGACATCTTGGATGACATGGGGGTGAGTAAATTATCAGCAAAAGTTGTTTTTTTTTTTAAAGTGAACTACTCCTTTAAAAGACGATCTCTGTTTTATGCTGACTTTAATCTCCGCCTTAGGCCCTTACACAGACCATCAATGGATCATGAGATGCATTTTACACAGAAGAATGGAAAACAATTGATAAACAGCAAGCTCATTTTTGCAGGATTTTGTAAGTTCACAATTTCAGATTTGGATTGTTAGTTTTGTTCGAGTCATTAAGATGCAATTAAACTGAATTAATTGCTAATTAACATCAAAATGACAGTCAAACAGCCCGTCCTGTCTAATTGAGCGGTTCTTCGACCAGACTGAATCTCAACAGTCTGAGACTCGCTGATGTGGGAGGCATTCCGCTAAATGCTAGTTTGCGTGTGACTAGCGTATGTCGAACATGTCTTGTTTTGTCAGGCTCACCCCATTGTGGTCTCTCTCTCTCTCTCTGTGTGTACATCTCTTTTTCTGTCATCCCCTGCTGTGTGTGTGAGTGCTATAACTCACTATGGCTAACATTCAACCCGTTTGACCTCAAATGCCCTTATCACTCTGTAGAGGCCAGCTGTGCCTGTGTGTGTTGGTGTATTTCTGGCCCTCTCTCTTTCTTCTTCTAATTTCGAGAGGCTAAACAAACCCTGTTCATCACAGGGTTGATTCAGGATAGTTAAAGCTCAAGTATGTCCTTTTCTTTTAAAGTTATGATATTTTCTCTCCAATAGATATAAAAGAACTATTATTATTTAGGCAGTTATTTCAACACCCATTTCATGCTGATTTCATTTTTTTAAAGATATTGTTTTGCTGTGCAAGCATGTGATCACCAGTCACACTAATTACAATTACAGTCAGAGTTTAAATCTTAAAAAAGCAGGTGTTTAGGTGTCTCTGATTCAAACTCAGACGAAACTCTAGTCTCTATCAGAGTGTATTACTCTTTAATATTGTGTAAGCCTGAACTCCACTGTTCAGACATGCCCAAATATGTCATATCAAAAACCATTAGCATCATTGTGATTTATGCAGGGCCGAGATAGATCGGTACATGGAACAAATTAAAAATGGAGATGAGCAATAACATTGCAAAATGGATGTGAAATATGTCTTTAGCTATTCAAGTGTAAGCTTGCCTGACCTGTACCTCTTCTGTTAAGGAGGAGAATCTTTGTAAACGAGGATTGATTTTTCTTTTTTCTTTTGGGTGACCCCAGTGAGTGTTCATGTTAAATCACTGAGAATTTCAGCGCTTCAAGAACACTTTTTTTTTTGTTTATTCACTCAAATGCAGTATCATCAACACTAGTATAGATTCCTGGAGTCAGACGATCCACATTATGTACTTAGAAACGCTCTAGTAATTGTGTTTTGTAGTTTTAGTCACTTTTATTTCAGTTAGTTGCCCAGGCAACATTTTTAATTTCTGTTTTAAGTTTTAATATTTGTAGGGATGCACCGATACCACTTTTCCCATGCTTTCATTTTTGGTATACCCTCCCCGATACCTGTATATTAGTTGGTTTAATTTGTTCATCAAATTGCTTCAGTTCTTTTACTTTCACTGATCATTTTATTGCTCTATCATATTTAATCTTTCATTTAATGGCCCAGCACATATTTAGAGCGAGGATTGGATCAGTGGTTCAGATGTTTAGACACCAGTTAAATACCAATTATTTAATCCAATTTTAAAAACTACCGGCCCAATTAATGTGAATTTAAAAGATTATTAAAGTCAATCACTGCGTATTCCTCTCTGTGACAGTCCTGTGAGTACTTTGTCTGAATCCTGTTTAATGAGAATTGTGAGTTTGTGAAGCTGTTTATTTTTCACTTTAAAAAAAATATATTTAAAAAATGTGTTATCACAACATTTTTTCTTTTGTCAAATCAACTTAAATAATTCATTTAGTTAAGAACTTATTATTTTGAGTTTCTGATGATTAAATCAATCCCCTTCATTGTATTAATTCACTTTTTTCCAGTTCAATCAACTTAAAATTTTAAAGGGTTAGTTCACCCAAAAATGAAAATTAAGTCATTAATTACTCACCCCCATGCTGTACCAACCCCGTAAGACCTTCGTTCATCTTAGAGCTAGATCAGTCCTACATAGACTTCCTAAGGGACTGGCTCTTGATGGCCCATAAAGTCATTAAAGAAAAGGTTTAAATATTCCATGTGCCTACAGCGGCTCAATTATAAGTTTATCAAGCGACGAGACTACTTTTTGTGCGGAAAAAACATAAATAACGACTTTATTCCACTATTCTATTACTTCCTTATGGGCGCATGCGCGAGAACTGCGACGAGGACGTTCTTCTCCTTCGACTACTTCTTGTTACCGGCTGCTCACCGCTTAGGAGTTTTACCGCCCCCTACCGTATAAAATGATGATCCATATATAAGGCGCTCCGGATTATAAGGAACACTGTCGTTTTTTGAGAAGATTAAAGGCTTTTAAGTGCACCTTATAGTGCGGAAAATACGCAAATTGAAAAGCGTATGTACAGCGCGCATCTTCCTCTGCTTGTAAACAGAAAGTTTTGCGCTTCCAGCTATATCAGCACATCATCTTATACGGTAGGGGGCGCTAATACTCCTAAGCGGAGCAGCCGGTAACAAAAAGTAGTCGAAGGAGAAGAACGTCCTCGTCTCAGCAAGGAAGTAATAGAATAGTGGAATAAAGCCGTTATTTATGTTTTTTTCGCACAAAAAGTAGTCTCGTCGCTTGATAAACGTATAATTGAGCCGCTGTAGGCACATGGAATATTTAAACCTTTTCTTTAATGACTTTATGGGCCGTCAAGAGCCAGTCCCTTAGGCAGTTTATGGAAGAGTGATCCAGCTCTCAGATTCAATCAAAAATATCTTTATTTGTGTTCCGAAGATGAACGAAGGTCTTATGGGGTTGGAACAGCATGGGGGAGAGTAATTAATGACTTAATTTTCATTTTTGGGTGAACTAACCCTTTAAGGCAACCAAGTTACTTACTTTTTTAAGTTAATGCGAAGGTTCGCGCTTAAAGGAATAGTTCCCCTCAACATAAGAATTGTGTCGTCATTTGCTCACCCTCAAGTCGCTCCAAACCTGTATGACGTTCGTTCTTTTGTGGAATGCAAAAGGTCGTTGGAGGAATGTCTGCATGCATGGACAATGAATAGTGACTTGATATCAAGCCTCAAAACGGAACGCAAACATAATGTGTTCGGCTATTTTTAAGTCTTTTGAAGCCACATTATAGCTTTGTGTGAGAAAAGACCAATAAATAAGAAATTAAAGTTTATGCGTTTTGCTTTTGTCAGCCATTATAGGTTATTTTATGCCAACAATATTTAACAGATTAAACCAACAATATTTAGGCCTATTTCCTCATAATTGATCATTTTGTGAGCCTAGTATCAGCACACCTTTGTTTCCAAGCACCTGGAAGTTATAAAACAAGCCAATTGATTTGATTCAAAGATTGGAGCTGCTGATTTGTTGCATATGCATGGGTGTTGCGTCCGAGGCGTTATTGGTTTAGGATTTGGGCTGGTAGCCAGAAGGTTGTGGTTCAAACCCTGCGATGACTGATTGACCATGACTCTTGATCTCATCGGGGACCGGCCCTGTAATAAGGGATAAAAGTGCTGCTAAATGACTACTCCGCCACTCTCATAAACTGCGGGGTGTTTGAGACTTCTGCCGCGATGTGTTTCTGCGGTGACAGTGTTTCTGGGAAAGCGTTGGGGTGTTCGTGCAGATGCTTCACTCGAAGCCCTTCTGCTTTCGTCCTCTGCACACTCTCTCTTTCCTGTGTGCCACCGGCTGCCTTCCTGTCATCTCTATTTATGTGTGAGGTCTGTGGGCCTCTGAAGAGTCTCAGTTTCCTTTCTCGAGATGACTGTTTCTAGCGACAGCGGGTCCTGCTCCTCAGGCGTGCTGGGACACGGGGAGGGGCGCATGCCTCGTGTCTGAGTTATTTTACAGGTCTCGCTCTGGGATTCGTGCAACATGTTTGCAAAGATGTTTGTGTCTACTACGTCTTATTTGTGCCCTTCTTAAAAACTTGAGCAAATCAAATTGAACAAACTCACCGAAACTTCATTTCCTAGCTGATATAATAGCAGATTATTCAGAATGATACTTAAAGGGATAGTTCACTTTGAAATTAATTTTTGGTATGTTTCAGCTTACCTCAAGGGCATCCAAGATGTAGGTGTCTTTGTTTCCACAGTAGTTTCAATTTTAACATTTTTCAGTCAAACCGTTCTTGTCTATCAGTCATATACTGGAGGCAAAGGGGGCCCACCAAAGAGCATGCACAGAGAAGTCCAAATTAAACATGATTTAATGACTCGTAAATGGCCTAAGACATGAAATGAGCGGTTTGTGTGAGAAAACGAGCAGTATTTATATCGTTTTACCTCTTGTAATCATAGCCATGACAAAACGATCTGACGAACGATCCGATTGCTTGCCCGCCTACGTCACTCTTTGTTTATACAGAGATTTCGGAAGTTTTACCTTTCACTAAACATATTTAGATATACGGGAAACCGCAATGGAAGACGATTTCGGTATATCTAAACATATTTAGTAAAAGGTAAAACTTCCGAAATCTCCGTGTAAATATTCCAGCGTAACATTGAACTGATTCAGTTCGGTTCAGTTGGACATTGAACAACTGATTCAGATCACTTGGACGTCACTGTGATTACAGGAGGTAAAAACGATATAAATACTGTTCGTTTTCTCACACAAACCGCTCGTTTCGTGTCTTAGGCCATCAATGTGTTCTTACATTTACGAGTCATTAAATCATGTTTAATTTGGACTTCTCTGTGCATGCTCTTTGGTGGACCCCCTTAGCCTCCAGTGTACGACTGACAGACAAGAACGGTTTGACTAAAAAATGTCAAAATTGAAAATACTGTGGAAACAAAGACACCTACATCTTGGATGCCCTTGAGGTAAGATAAAACATACCAAAAATTAATTTCAAAGTGAACTATCCCTTTAAGGGAAAAAAGCTCTCCCATCTCCGTGTGGTCCATGAGCGTGCACACCTCTGGTTGCAGTTTTGCTTGTCGCCAGAGGGGGCGTAGGTCTGCAAAAACTTGCGCAATGCACCTTTAATGGAAAAAAGCTCTCCCAGCTAATGCTGTAAACTATACAGGAAATATTAACATTACATTTGCATTCACTATAAGGAACCCTCTCATAAATTCACAAACTATTTTTAAGAAGTCTTCAAAGACAAATGATATGATTGGAAAAGGTATTTTATTCTAAAATGGATGCAAATGTATGAACTACGAGGGTCAAATCGAGCTGCTATTTTTGAACTGTTAATGCGTTATTGTCACGAAGTTGCAGTCTGACACGTGTTTCCGCCCTGATCATCGGCTGTTTTTAACTAATCGCCTGATGACTGATATTGACAATGAATTGTGAAAATAATTGCGTTTTGTTTGTTTTACGGCTGCACTGAAGTGTTGGCCAACCCATACATTGGTGCTTCCCTAAAACAAACATTAATGTAGAGACACAAAATGTTGAAATTTGCATGCGGATCCGTTAAAATGAAATACCGGCAGTTTAACGGCAGGTATACACCCCAGCACTTGTTACATGTCAGCGTTTTGAGTTAATGTGTGTGTACACCGGTGTTCAGTCATGCTTAACTTGCCTTCGGGTCTCATACACTAACACACCTTGTCTGACCTGACTCGCAGAACAAGTCAGTCTACTTCTTGAAAAAACATTAAAAGACTAAGAATTCACTAAAGTTTCCTGCTTTCCTTTATTAAAGGACAATGCTTGACCTCTCTTCTTGAAAAGTAACCTACATGAAATTATCAAAGAAAACAGGCAAAATTTGATACCCTTAAAAATATAGGAGCCAATTTAAATTTGAATTGAATTGACTTTTTGTAATCTGATTCATTTCTGATTGATGTTATTGTTTATGACTGTATTCTTACTGGTTCACATGTATTCTTTTTCAAATACCTTTTTGTGTTTGATTGTGTTGTGACTTTTAACTTCAACTACTGTATCAAAAAATAGTGAAATTTTGCTATCTTAAATAGTGTTTTTTTTTTTTTGCAATGTTTCTCCAAATGATATCCTGATTCAAATTTTGCCTAAAAATGTTTTTTAGAATGAATGTCTAGACAAGGGTGAAAAATGAATACATCATGAATCAATGCTTGGGTCTCTCGGGGGTTAAATGGGAAAAAAACACCATATTTTTTTAAAGTGTACGTTTGTGATTCATCATGGCAACAATAACTCCTGAAATGTAAAGGTACTCCCCGTAAAGTATGTCAGATTGTGGTGGTCTGCTGTATCCACTAGAACATAATACTCAGAAGTGAAGTATAAGCTTTGCATTCGACACATGAAAAATTATGATCAGCAATTATTCGACGCCGGTGTGTTTTTGACTTGCTTTAGTGACCGAGCAAATAAACAGCACTTTGTCATAACTCATTTCTGTGAATTCCCCCTTAGTGTTCTAGCAAACAGTGCTGCAGGTTTCCAGTTAACATGCAAATGAACACGTTGTAGAAGTGCATAGATGAATAGCCTTACTCAGAAGACAGTTATCCAATAGCCTGAAAACCAATTGGAAGAAGACAACGTCCTCCAACAGCTTTGCGGGTCTCTTCTGTCTGTCCACATCTGATCTGGTTATTTATGCATCCGATAGGAAACTGATCTAAATGGTTGACTGTCCGTGTCCAACGCTGCGTATCGCAACTGTTCAGTTTCTTTAGGTAATCAGATTCCAAAAATGTAAGTACTTGTAATTAGATTATATTACGTTTTAAAAATACTCGTAATCAGACTACAGTTACTTTTGTATTGATTACAAAAAATAACTCTTTGAATGAACAAAAAAAAAAATCATGATTAACTTGCTTTATTTCAGCATTATGCAAATTTAATGTACTTGCGTTTGGTCAACTTAATTTATTAAGGTTGATTCAACTTATTTACTATGGTTGGGCACAGCTTAATTTAATAGTGTCAGACTAACTAGTTTGCAATGTTTTTTTGGACCAAATAAGGTATTCTAATTCATATATCCAATATAGTTTATTTTAGTGTCACACTAATCAATTTATAGATTATAGCCAACTATTTACTTACCATTGCACTCTTTAGCATCTTAAATGATAAGATTTACATGGTTTATCAGCTAAGTCATTTACTATGAGTATTGCTGAATCAGTCTTCAGCCTAACCAAATGCTAACTCTTCTTTAAACACGATCAAGTCTTCACTTTTTCTCATTATCTCAAAAACACATAACACAATACTTAATTTCATCATTTATATTTATATTTCAACATATGCAAAGCATGCTGGGAACTAACAACCACCGCCCAGATTCAGTTAATGCAACACAAATCATTCATGTAATCCAACACAAATAGATTAAGTAAACTTAAATTTTACATATATTTAAGCAGATTGAACACAACCAAATTAAGTTTGGACAAAATGTATAGCAAATGTGTTGCTTAAGCTCATTTTGATTAAGCAATTTGAACAAGCAGCAAAAATATGTTGTTGTTTTTTCAGTGTAATTCATACAATGGCAGTAAATCATTCATAATTGAATTATCAATCATATACTGTACGTGCAGAAATTTTTTTAATTTTGTGAAATTGCACATAGACCAGCCACTGGTCAGTTGACGATAATCACATGGGAAATTGAGAGGCCACAAAGCATTTGACCACTAGATGTAAATCATTTCACTTTAGAGAGAGCGTTTCCTCAACATTGCATATCAAATCAACTCCTGAGGAACACATTAAATATTAGTTTAATTATCACACAGAAAGTCATTTAACCATGTCTTTGGAAGGCTTTTGTCCTCCAAACGCATTTTTGATTATTTTAAAATTATTAAATTTTTTTTATTTACTTAATAGCTTTTCATTGAACTCACAAATTCTAGTCTGGGGTTTAATGCACTTCATGTTGTTGATAACAAAAAATAGAATATATATTTCTTTTTGCTTGTATTTTATATTAATATATGATAGCCTACAATATTATCCTATTCAAAACAATGCGATTTAAATGAGTTAAGTCAAAAGTAATCTAAAAATAATTAAAAAGTAGTCCGATTATATTATCTAAAATGTGGGATTGTAATTTGTAATTTGGAATCAGTAACAGACTCAAATTTTCAAGTAATCGACCCAGGACTGACACAACGTGTGAGATAAACCACGCAAACTCTGATAACAACAGTCAAACTGAACCTGTTTCTAGAAATGTGAATACAATTTCAAACCTAGGATATCTTTTTTGCCGTTCACACTTGCTAAATATGATCGGATTCCAATCGGATAAGCACAAAAATCAGATTTGGACTGCCAGTCTGAACCGAGGCCATGCTGTGTGTGTCTGTGTGTGTATAGACAGATTGGCTCTGCTGTGTTAATAGGTTATCTCAGTCCCTGTTTTATTTTTTTCTTCTGTTCTCTGCATAGATTTGTTGCCGGGAAGAGAAAATGTTAAAGGAGTAGTTCCCTTTTAAATTTACTCACCCCCATGTCATCCAAGATGTCCACGTCTTTCTTTCTTCAGTTGAAATGATGAAAACTTTCCAGGATTTTCTCTATATAATGGACGTCAAATGGAAACCAAACGGTTCAAGGTCCAAAAGACAGTTTCAGTGCAGCTTCAAATGGCTTTAAACGACACCAGACGATGAATAAGGGTCTTATCAAGAATCATGACTCGAAAAAAGATTCGTTCATTTTGATGAATGAGTTCAAACAGGAGAGTCACGAACGCTCATCACAGAACAGAGCTTATAAAACTTAAACTTTTGTATTTATTTTTGAAATGACAATGGTTTTACTAGATAAGACCCTTATTCATCGTCTGGTGTCGTTTAAAGCCCTTTGAAGCTGCACTGAAACTCTCATTTGGACCTTGAACCGTTTGGTCCCCATTGAAGTCCATTATATGGAGAAAAATCCTGGAATGTTTTCATCAAAAACCTTCATTTCTTTTCGACTGAAGAAAGAAAGACGTGGACATCTTGGATGACATGGGGGTGAGTAAATTATCAGCAAAACTTTTTTTTTAAAAAGTGAACTACTCCTTTAATTATAAATAATAAATGTAGTACTACTTTGTTTATTAAAAAGTGTTTTTTGGTTTATTGAAGAGTTACATCATTCCCTTTGTCTCATCTTCCTTTAAATCAGTTGTGAATGCAGTCTCCAGTGTGCTATATTATATTAAAAAATATCAATGAATATAATGCTCTCTATATTTTGCACGGAGTTCTGGCCTTTGTATATTCCAAATCATTGCATTCCAAACCAGAAGTTCCACTGGACTCGGGATTCTTCTAGATGTCAGCGGATGCGCTGATGAGGATAACGCAGCTTAGTAGAGTTTGGACCAGGAACATGTCTCGTTTGATCATTCACATGTAGGCGTACTCCCTGTTTGTGGTTTGTAATTTCATCGTAAGCTGAAGTCCGCATGTGCATGAGTGTGTGTGTGTGTGTGTGTGAGAGAGAGTGGGAGTTAAACGGTCCCCATGATTGGCCTTTGACCTACTTTCTTCTCATTCCTTGGCTGTAACTCTGTCAGTGTGATCCTCATATCCCAGCGTGAGACGGCAGTTCCCTCGCGCTGCCGTTATCTCCTGTTGTTCACTTTATGGGCCTTTTCACGCTGAAAGATCGCGGTGTACGTGGCCACGATATTCTTTCTCTCCTCTGTTGTTGGTTTTTCTTCCAGCTTGGCAGCTGTGTGCTGAAGGAATGCTCTCGCTCGCTCTCTCTCACTCGCTCTCCTTCTCATTGTTTTATAGCTCTCCTCAGCGACAGGCTGGCCCCTTCACAAACGTGGGATAATTAAATGTTTCATTCTTTTTTAAACACTGCTGCTATGCTCCACTCCTTCTCCTCAGGTCTAAGATTGATAAACAGCCGTGTGGTTTTTGAATGAGAGCCCCGACGACGAGCCACACTTACCGTAGTAACTCGTTGAACTCTGGGGGGTATAAACTGCAGATATACGAAACACAGGGCTGGGGTAAACGACTGTTAACTAAACGATTTATTTTGTCGATTAGTCGACTAATCTAACGACTAATTGGATGACATTTTTCTGCTGCTCGATTTAATAAAAAAACATTATGTATCTCAAATAAAATCTAGCGTACTGAATCATGATAATATAAGCTGGCTAACGCTAGTCTAATGTTATGTATTTGAACACCGTCATTATAAGTCTATAAGCGCCAAAACCGTGTTATTAAAATATTTTTTGTGCGTTGGGTGTTTTTTTTTAATTTTTTATCCCTTTATCTCCTCCTCCTCTAAAAATGACTCGTTGGGTGTGCAAGACCGGGAAGACCCCATTTCGCTTGGCTTTGTGCACGCTTTTTTTGTAACAGCTCACAGCGCCACATCCGAGGATAAACGACTTCAAGCCGAATTTCCCCCGGCTTGTACGCCTCACCACACCGGCACCCAGTTTGTGCATCTAAATTCCAACGTTTTTTTTCTCTTAAGGGTTTGTTTACTGTGTGTGATTCATTTAATGGAAAGCACATTCACTTCAAGTTGTCTTCGTCCTCTATTCTGCAATGTTTCGGTCGCCCACGTGTGTGGCGTTTGGGAACGTGCAAAAACTAATAAATAACGAAGTGTCAACGCAAAAAATATGACGTCGACGTAATTTTGACATCGAAGTGTTTAACGAAACACACATGTTGTGTACAATAGGGGTCGACTGATTATCGGCGCCGATATTAAGTATTTTTTATGGTTATCGGTATCGGCCTTTTTCAAAACCGATTTGCCGATAAAATAATTGTATTTTGAAATGCGCTAAATTTGGCTCTAAAGCAGCCACATCTGTCAGAACTCACCACTCTATAGACTAGACTTATGTCCCCGCACATCTGATTTGTTGGGAGTCACGGACATCAACGCGGAAAGCTGAAGGCACTGAAAGTTTTGCACTCTTGCTGACTGGAGCTGCTTCACTGATCATCAGTTGTCTCTCAAAATTTTAGGCAGCAGCAGACTTCGCTGAAGAAGCAATACATATAGACTGAGAAGTTGCAAAATATCTCAATGTAATAGAGCCCTGTGATTTCCGCCATGCAGAAAACACACAAAATCCAGTCAGAAAAGCGTAATTTAGCGGATTTTCACTGAATTTGTCAACTTTTTGATGAATTAATAAATTCAGGTCAGTACAAATCAAACCGCAAAAAGACTATTTAAATATGAATCCTGCGTGTCTCTAAATAAATGGCGCATATGCGTGATTTCATTTACCACACACACACTGGAGCACGCGTGAAGCTTGCGCTGTTTTCAGCCTCAGCCGCATCTTAATATGAGGATATGATTTCATAAACATCATATCCAGAGTCGCTTAGTCACTTCATTAGCTTTTTAATGCTTCAACTGAGAAAAGTTAACGTCATATCATATCATAAACACACAGAAACTCAAAGATCTGCATGACAACCTTTCAAAATAAAGGTTCGGTTTTTCATAGGGCCATAAAAATGTAATTTTTGTAAACTGTAAATAAGTTGAATAAGTTTGATTATTTTAATTATTTAGAAATGCTTTTTGATTACTAAAATTGAATTTACACATTAAAATAGAGTTTTACAAAATGTAGAAAATGCTAAATTGCAGAATGCTGCTAAAGTTATGTTGTGTGTACAGTGGACATGTCTGGTACTGTACGGATGATGTTGTGTGTACAGTGTGTCTAGTACTGTACTGATGATGTCGTGTGTACAGTGTACAGTGTGTCTGGCTCTGTAGTCTATACTGATGATGTTGTGTGTACAGTGTGTCTAGTACTGTACGGATGATGTTGTGTGTACAGTGTGTCTAGTACTGTACGGATGATGTTGTGTGTACAGTGTACAGTGTGTCTGGCTCTGTAGTCTATACTGATGATGTTGTGTGTACAGTGTACAGTGTGTCTAGTACTGTACTGATGATGTCGTGTGTACAGTGTACAGTGTGTCTGGTACTTTACGGATGATGTCGTGTGTACAGTGTACAGTGTGTCTGGCACTGTACGGATGATGTTGTGTGTACAGTGTACAGTGTGTCTGGCACTGTACGGATGATGTTGTGTGTACAGTGTACAGTGTGTCTGGTACTGTACGGATGATGTTGTGTGTACAGTGTACAGTGTGTCTGGTACTGTACGGATGATGTCGTGTGTACAGTGTACAGTGTGTCTGGCACTGTACGGATGATGTTGTGTGTACAGTGTACAGTGTGTCTGGCACTGTACTGATGATGTTGTGTGTACAGTGTGTCTGGCACTGTACGGATGATGTTGTGTGTACAGTGTACAGTAGGCTTGCCGCGATAGACGGTGTTGACGGTGTTACCGGTTTTAAGCCCCATCACCGGTGACATCACTTTCCCACCGTGACACCGCGATGTCTTGACTTTTTTTTTTTAAAGTATTCGTTTTTGCTAAAATATTTATTTGAATTAATTAAAAATAATAATTTTCAATTATTTAGTTCTGAAGAGAGCATTATAATTAAAAATGAACTGCGCAACGCGTGCCGACACGTCACAGATCAGCAAGCATCAGGATTCCATTTAGCACGTGTGGAGACGAGAACGAGTCAAATTACAGAAAAGCAAGATAATGGCGGAAGATTTGGTGTCAAAACGCAATGCAAAAGCGCCTGTTTGGCAATATTTTGGCCAATATATATTAATGTTAATAAATGCCAATTTATAGTGTTTTACTTTTTTTTAGAGTGCTGTCATTTATGTAGGCTAAGGTCCTTTTTAAAGTTTTTATTTTATATTCGTCTCTTTTTATTTGGTTTTATCTTATTTAAACTTTGTTTAATTTATTTAGGCCTATTTTGTTTTCTTATTCGTTAATAAACGTTTTATTTTATTTTTTTGGGCCCACAGTTTGCCGATTTTCACTTTTTTCAGCCTATGCATGGGGTTATTTTTATTCGTTCGTTATGCTAATAAAAGTTCTGTCTATATTTTATTCGTTTATTATTCTAATAAAAGTGCTGTCTAAATAAAAGTTTATTGTCAGCGAGTTTGTTTTTTTTTTTTTTTTTTTTTTTTCCATTCCAGCAATTGACGCTGAATTGCAATTGACGCTTATTTCGAAAGTGAAAGTATGTCATTTATGTAGGCTAAGGTCCGTTTTGAAGTTTTTATTTTATATTCGTCTCTTTTTAATTGGTTTTATCTCATTTAAACTTTGTGTAATTTATTTAGGCCTATTTTATTTTCTTATTCGTTAATAAACGTTTTATGGTTCTTATTTGTTTGGGCCCACATTTTGCCGATTTTCACTTTTTTCAGCCTATGCATGGGGTTATTTTTATTCGTTCGTTATGCTAATAAAGTCTATAAATAAAGTTTTATTATCAGCGAGTTGTTTTTTTTTTGTCCATTCAAGCAATTGACGCTTATTTCGAAAGTGAAAGTATAACGCGCACGCATTTAAAAGCTATTTAACCCCCCCGCCCTGCCCTCCACGGTGACACCGGGATTACCGGTGTTGTCACACGTCGATTAACCGGTGGGAAATTTTCCTCACCGCGGCAACCCTAGTGTACAGTGTGTCTGGTACTTTACTGATGATGTTGTGTGTACAGTGTACAGTGTGTCTGGTACTTTACTGATGATGTTGTGTGTACAGTGTACAGTGTGTCTGGCACTGTACGGATGATGTCGTGTGTACAGTGTACAGTGTGTCTGGTACTGTATGGATGATGTTGTGTGTACAGTGTACAGTGTGTCTGGTACTGTACGGATGATGTTGTGTGTACAGTGTACAGTGTGTCTGGCACTGTACGGATGATGTTGTGTGTACAGTGTACAGTGTGTCTGGCACTGTACGGATGATGTTGTGTGTACAGTGTACAGTGTGTCTGGCACTGTACGGATGATGTTGTGTGTACAGTGTACAGTGTGTCTGGCACTGTACTGATGATGTTGTGTGTACAGTGTACAGTGTGTCTGCACTGTACGGATGATGTCGTGTGTACAGTGTACAGTGTGTCTGGTACTGTACTGATGATGTTGTGTGTACAGTGTACAGTGTGTCTGGCACTGTACTGATGATGTTGTGTGTACAGTGTGTCTGGCACTGTACGGATGATGTTGTGTGTACAGTGTACAGTGTGTCTGGTACTTTACTGATGATGTTGTGTGTACAGTGTACAGTGTGTCTGGTACTTTACTGATGATGTTGTGTGTACAGTGTACAGTGTGTCTGGCACTGTACGGATGATGTTGTGTGTACAGTGTACAGTGTGTCTGGTACTGTACTGATGATGTTGTGTGTACAGTGTACAGTGTGTCTGGTACTGTACTGATGATGTCGTGTGTACAGTGTACAGTGTGTCTGGCACGGTACGGATGATGTTGTGTGTACAGTGTACAGTGTGTCTGGTACTGTACTGATGATGTTGTGTGTACAGTGTACAGTGTGTCTGGTACTGTACTGATGATGTCGTGTGTACAGTGTACAGTGTGTCTGGCACGGTACAGATGATGTTGTGTGTACAGTGTACAGTGTGTCTGGCACGGTACGGATGATGTCGTGTGTACAGTGTACAGTGTGTCTGGTACTGTATGGATGATGTTGTGTGTACAGTGTACAGTGTGTCTGGTACTGTACTGATGATGTTGTGTGTACAGTGTACAGTGTGTCTGGCACTGTACGGATGATGTCCGTGTGTACAGTGTACAGTGCGTCTGGTACTGTACGGATGATGTTGTGTGTACAGTGTACAGTGTGTCTGGCACTGTACTGATGATGTTGTGTGTACAGTGTACAGTGTGTCTGGTACTTTACTGATGATGTTGTGTGTACAGTGTACAGTGTGTCTGGTACTGTATGGATGATGTTGTGTGTACAGTGTACAGTGTGTCTGGTACTGTACTGATGATGTTGTGTGTACAGTGTACAGTGTGTCTGGTACTGTACGGATGATGTTGTGTGTACAGTGTACAGTGTGTCTGGTACTGTATGGATGATGTCGTGTGTACAGTGTACAGTGTGTCTGGTACTGTACTGATGATGTCGTGTGTACAGTGTACAGTGTGTCTGGCACTGTACTGATGATGTCGTGTGTACAGTGTACAGTGCGTCTGGTACTGTACGGATGATGTCTGTGTGTACAGTGTGTCTGGTACTGTACGGATGATGTTGTGTGTACAGTGTGTCTGGTACTGTACTGATGATGTTGTGTGTACAGTGTACAGTGTGTCTGGTACTGTACGGATGATGTCGTGTGTACAGTGTACAGTGTGTCTGGTACTGTACTGATGATGTTGTGTGTACAGTGTACAGTGTGTCTGGCACTGTACGAATGATGTTTGTGTGTACAGTGTACAGTGTGTCTGGTACTGTACGGATGATGTTGTGTGTACAGTGTACAGTGTGTCTGGCACTGTACTGATGATGTCGTGTGTACAGTGTACAGTGTGTCTGGTACTGTACGGATGATGTTGTGTGTACAGTGTACAGTGTGTCTGGTACTGTACGGATGATGTCGTGTGTACAGTGTACAGTGTGTCTGGTACTGTACTGATGATGTCGTGTGTACAGTGTACAGTGTGTCTGGCACGGTACGGATGATGTTGTGTGTACAGTGTACAGTGTGTCTGGTACTGTACGGATGATGTGTGTACAGTGTTCAGGTCTGGTACTTTTCGGATGATGTTTTCTCTGCGTGGCTGAGGGTTTTAGAGGAACACTGGCTCGTCTAAGGCGAGACTTTAGTTTGTGTGGCCGTTCTCCTGAAGCTTTGACACCTCCACGTGTCCTCCTCCCCTCCCCCAGTCTCCTATCCCAGTGTGTGTGTGTGTGTGTGTGTGTGTCCGCTGGAACAGCAGAGGTTTAAGACGCTCGAGCAGGGGAGCTTTAGCCACTCCCTCAGCCAACCAAGATTTTCTTTTTTTATCCCTTTATCTCCTCCTCCTCTAGTTTCCCTTGTTCTCGCTCACCCTCGCGCTCACTCGCTCGCTCTGGCTTTTGTGTGAGCAGGCGTATGTGTGCAGCACCGTGCGAGAACGGAAGAATGTGTGTGTGAGAGACCGAGAAAGAGACACGCGTGCACAGACAGACTGAGAGGAGACGGACGGACAGACGAGGAGACGCGGTGAAGAATGGAAGACAGCCCGACAGGTTTAGCTCCGGTGTGTGACTCTACGGCCATGCTGAACCACCACTGCACCGGTAATGAGGCACAGCGGGATTGTGGGGAGGGTTGTGTGTGTGTGTGATTGAGATGCATGCGTGTGTGTGTGTGTGTACAATAAGTAAGAGTCTTCCTTTTTGTCATGTGGAGGTTCCCCTCTTCACACCGCACAGAGAGGAAGTGTGTGTAACGCTCTAACCTCACAACATTGATGCATCTCAGCGGTGTGTGTGTGTGTGTTTAGTGAGAGTCAAGCAGTTAATTTGAATGCTTGTAAATGGTCACCACCCTGGAGAGAGTTGTGTGTGGTTAGTTGTACTTCAAAATAGATCTTTTTTATACATTTATGTTGGCTTGACAAACTTGGGATTGTTTTTTCTACAAAACTCCTCATTTTTCTCTGCAGTGCATGATCCATTTTCCTTTTGAACGTTCATTGAAAGTCTTCTGTCTCGACGCTTCAAGCTTCCTCAGATTTCAGCCTGTTCTTCTGTCCCGATCGAAACACAGTTTTACCACATGATCAAACATCAATTCTGTAGACTTGCAACATTTCTTACTAAATCCACCCACTTTAGCACATCTCTCAGACTGTCTTCTTGTGACTTGCACTCTAAAAATGTCTGGGTTGATTCAACCCAACTTTTGGGTCAAATATGGACAAACGCAGCCGTTGACATTTTTAACCCAACGTTTGGGTTTATGCATATTTGACCCAAAGTTGAGTTAAAACAACACAGCGTTGTTTAGAGTGTATGCATTTTCTTTCAGTGTAGCAGATCCATGAACATTTGTTGAGGGAATATTAGGAGGATCGTCCTGCAAGTTTTTTGTTAAAGGAGTAGTTCACTTTAAAAAAAAAACTTTTGCTGATAATTTACTCACCCCCATGTCATCCAAGATGTCCATGTCTTTCTTTCTTCAGTCGAAAAGAAATGAAGGTTTTTGATGAAAACATTCCAGGATTTTCTCCATATAATGGACTTCAATGGGAAACAAATGGTTTGAGGTCCAAAAGACAGTTTCGGTGCAAACTGTTCAAAGGGCTTTAAACGACACCAGCTCATTTTAAAAAAATAAACTAAAGTTTAAGTTTTATAAGCACAAGTGCTCGCCCAGCTCTGTTCTGTGATGCACATTCCTGACTCTCCAATTTGAACCCATTCATCAAAATGAACTAATCTTTTCCCGAGTCAACTCGTTCATTTAATTCGTTGAATCAACCAAACGACATGAAAAAAAGATTTGTTCATTTTGATAAATGAGTTCGAACAGGAGAGTCAAACCTGGAATGTTTTCATCAAAAACCTTCATTTCTTTTCGACTGAAGAAAGAAAGACATGGACATCTTGGATGACATGGGGGTGAGTAAATTATCAGCAAAAGTTTTTTTTTTTTTTAAGTGAACTGCTCCTTTAAGAGTTAATTACACTCTAAAAAATGCTGGGTTGTTTCTCTACCCAAATTTGGGTCAAATATGGACAAACCCAAATGTTGGGTTAAAAATGCAATTAATAATGTTATCCCAACTTCAACTTTCACTTTCAGCTAGGGTTGGGTATCGTTTGAATTTGAACGATTCCGATTCCTTGTTTCGATTCCGGTTCCTAACGATTCTCGATTCCGATTCTTTTAAGAGGCAGGGTCAAAAAAGTTTAGCTAACCTTGCTAACCAACGGCCTTTCTTAAGGAAATGCTCCTTCTGTAAAAATACTCCTTTTGTCACAAATTTTGCATTTTGCCGAGATTTCGTTATTTTTAGAAAAGTGAAGCCACACTTTGGATCGCTGACGTAAGGTACTCATGTTCGACTCGCGTGGTTATGCCAACACTTCCGGTAGACGCTTCTTCGTTGGTGTTGTTCAGCGGTTTCTTCTTCCGCTCGGCGGACTGTGAATATCGAAACTAGGAATCGAAATTTTAACTTTTGAACGATTCCGTGAAAAACTAAAAGTTAGTCTCGGTTCCAATCGATACTCGATTCTCGATACCCAACCCTACTTTCAGCTGTACATTTTTTAATTACATTTTTAACCCAGCATTTGGGTTTGTCCACATTTGACCCAAAGTTGAGTTAAAACAACCCAGCATTTTTTACGCATTTTCTTCCAGTGTACAATAGCAGATCCATGAACTTTTGTTGAGGGAATATTTGGAGGATTGTAGTGCAAGGTTTTTGTTAATTTAGTTAATTATTGATTATAAAAGTATTCATTGTAACCTTAACAAGTGTTTATATTAGAAAGTGATTTAATGGTCGAGTTAAACGCGTTTAATTTGGCGCAAAATGTCAGGTGTATACACTCTAAACAATGCTGGGTTGTTTTAACCCAGAATTGGGTAAAATATGGGCAAACCCAAATGTTGGGTTAAAAAATGTAATTTAAAATGTCCCAACTGTACATTTTTAAACCAACATTTGTGTTTGTCCGTAATTGACCCAAATGTTTTAGTGTATTACTGTTAAAAAGGTTGGTCAGTTCATGGTCAGTAAGATTAAAAAATTATATAATTAATACTTTTATTCAGCATGGACACATTAAATTGATTAAAAGTGACAGTAAAGATTTCTATTTCAAATAAACTGTTTTCAACACTGATAATAATCTGAAATATGTCTTCAAATCATCATATTAGAGTGATTTCTGAAGGGTCATGTGACACTGAAGACTGGAGTAATGATGCTGGAAGTTCAGCTTTGTAAATTGTATTATATATTCAGATAATTCATAACATCACAGATTATCTTGACAAACTGTCTGTTCTCTAGTAAGATGATGATCATGTCTAATGTGTGTGTGTGTGTGTGTGTGTGTAGATGCTTCTTTCTGTGTCTTGTGGCTTTTTATTGGGATGCCACGTCTTTACACAGTCTGTTTGTGGTGTCTCATTCATGGCGAACTGGCTCGGGGGAGTAGATATGTGTGTGTGTGTGTGTGTGAGGAAGGTTAGACTATCACTACTGAGGATATGAAACAGAAATCCACAGGTTCACTGGCTGGATATGGGCTGAAGACTGCCTCTGGTCAGGGTGGTTCTTGCTTTCATTGTAATAAACGCTGGTTAACGAAACAATAAAAAGGTGAATGATTAACGTGTGTGTGTGTGTGTGTCTTTGCTCACACCATATGTGAATCTGCCGGCAGTGTACTGTATGTGTTCAGCTGGTGTTCGGATGGAGTGTGTTTGCATGACTCCCTGCAGATGGTACACACACACAAATAGACATTACTGTTCACCTCCTTCTCTATGTACATTTCTATGCACACCTTCTATGATGTACACTTTTCTCATAAAGTTTAATGATATATTTTTATTTTTTTTTAAATGGTCAAACACTTTCTCCTGTCCGGGTTTTGTACGCGGAGACAACTGTAAGTAAACCATTAAAGGTTTATTTCCTCTAAGTGTAAACACTGAGTCTCTGTGGCGCTTTCAAAACATTGCTCTGTTTGTTTAAGCGCTCAGACCCGCTCGGCAACAAAGGCTCGACCAATGGCAGAGGCTGGGGGTGGGGCTTTCTGTTTGTCTGACCAATGGGGAATGGCCGAAACCTGTTTGAAAACACGATCTTTGCAATTCTGTTTGGCGCTGGAAATACAAACTTAAGACTGTAAAGGAGTGTTGAAAATAAAACTATTTCATAACAATTTTACTACCAAAGTTCATCTCTCTCTCTCTCTAATATCTCTTTCAGTTGTTTTATCTGGTCACATCTTTCATTAGCATACTAAGCACAATTATACCCGTGTGTATTACATCTCACACACATTAACTTAGCTATCGGCTGTAAATGCAGGACAATCCATAGTCTTCAGTTGTTTTATGTCTAGCTAGTAGGACTGAAATATTGCAAATTAGGAATTGTTTTATGATAATTTACGATAACTGAATGATTTTAATACTTTAAGTTTTAGTTTGACACAGATAGCGGAGAATAGACTGGGCGACTGATACTTCTGTGTGTTCATGCGCTCCGATGATAAATGCATGTGCTCTCATAGCGAAGTATTGATTTCCATGCTAAGTAAATATAAAAATAAAACACTGCATGAATTAAATATGAATTGATTCTTATTAAAGATTCATAAGTTATTCAGTCAAGAGCACTGAGTGATTTCCTTTTAGTCTTTATTTGTTTAAACTGACACCGACTGCAGAAGGTATATCAGGCTGCTGTCACTTTAAGACCGAGTTCACAGATCTAATATGCTGATATACACCCGACTGTTGATGTTCCGACATAACCGACTGTGTGCTTTGGCGGTGTATCATCCAACTCATCCTATCGCATTGAGTTCTTTATTAATGGCTGAATAATTATTTTTACCCACATGCTTGTCCAACTCAATATTTTGTCATTCATGCATGTTTCTTTAGCACTTTAAAGTGTCAATAACTTTGCCGGTTGGACTGTGTGCAATATGGATATATTTACAAGAACACCCTAACCAGTTATGGAAATCTTACATTTTCTAATTTAAAAACAAAAGATGTCCCCGAAAGCAGGGTTTTGTTAGATTTAGCTCACTTCTGGCTATCAATCTGTCCCCAGAATATGTGTGAGCAGACACACACACACACACACATACAGGTGCTGTTACAACCGTCTGCTTGTGTATGGCGCTGGACTTGATGTAGTGTACGTTAGGCGAGAGTCCAGCAGAGAGTCTCTCAGACAACTTTAACAGATGGACAGCTGCTGTCTGCCGTGTGTGTGTTTGTGTAGGATATGTTAATGTGTTCAAGTTTATCTAGAGGTCAGAGGTTAGTTTGGAATTGTGCAATCGATAGCCAAACCATCATAAGAATAGAAACTAGCTCTTCTGCTCATGCATGCCTGGACGTCTGCACTGATATACATGACTTTTAAAAGCACAAATACATCAGCCATGAGCAAAGTACTTAAAAACAAACTATTACCATAGGTTTTCAGCCATGGATTTTTAGAATTCATATAATGGATGGTATACCATGGTATTATGAGAATGGTATTACCATCTGATAATATGACTGTACCGTGGATCTGTCCCATTATTTTTTGTAACCTTGGTAGTTAGTAGTCGATGAGGAGGCAATGCTGATAACAATATATCAGGGTGTCTGGAGGCCGATGTAGTTGTGACGTGTGTTAAACAGTTTAGTGATGGCAAATAAGATCATGTTTATGTATTAAAGGGATACTTCATCTCTGGAAAGATGTTTGCATGTTTAAAATTGGTCATTTATGTTGTAGAAATGTGAAATTATTTTTAAATTTGGAGCTTTCTAGACTGAGAAAAGCCAGAAAATGTATGTTTGGCTTATGTGGATGAAAGACAACAACTCCCAGAATGCACTTGCTTTGCTGCCTTAGGAGGCCACGCCTATCGGTAACAGAGCGCAGTAGTTAAACAACAAGTCTAGGCTACTAGTGAGTCTCCGTGATGAGTCTGCCCGAAAATGTGTTTCAAAATGTCGGGGATTCAGCTTTAGTCGGCATTCATTATGTTTACTGTGGCGAGCGGGACGAGTGAGGGCCGCGGGAGAACGGCGCGAGGCCGGTTGCTTCATTACCGATGAGCAACACCTGTGAAACGCACCGGTCTCGTATCTCTCACAGAGGAGCGGGGATTTTCTTAGCAATGTTAAAACGCACAACAACCGATCACTTGTTTAGCGTTCATGTAAACACTACATTCAGATTCACCAATCAGAATGAATACGGTTAGATTGAAACAAAAGCTGTGCATGTAAACAATGAACGGCTACTGCAGAAAGCAAAAGCTGATCCCGGACATCGACGGCCGGACATGTCCGGTAAAAAGAGGATTGTAACCCCTACTACTCAGCTTTCACCACAGAACAAGAGCCTGCTAGCTTAGCTTCCAAAAAAAAGATGTCCGACTCCGACACTATCCCTGCGTCCCAATTCGCATACTATCCGTCCTAAATAGTATTCGAAAATAGAATTAGTACGTCCCAAATCGTAGTATGTTGAAATGAGTGTTTCAAAGATACCCGGATGGTCTACTTTTTCCGGTCAGAATCCGAAGTGTAGATCGATGCACACTCTAACGGCTGATATTGCCCACAAACCATTGCGCGTTGGACGAGGATTCGGTTAGAACTACAAACACGAGTAAAAAGTGTTAAAAAACTACAGACACGTAGTCGATACGGAGGACGCGCGAGTCCCCGCGGTTGTGTAGAGAGGTTTAGATAAAGAGCTTTGAGTGATTAATTATCAGTATCTAACCTGACGAAAATGAATTTATTCAATGTTGTCCATTTTATATTGCATTTGCAGCAACATTGTGAACTTTTGTAAAGACACGTTTAGCCATTACGTTTTAAATGCATCATTATATTCAAATTGCAAACACATGAGGAGAGCATGAAAGACCCACAACTGGCAGATGAACGTGCTCTCCGAAACGGTAGGAAATCAAATTAGATATAGAATGGAGGATTTTAACTGTGACAAGATGATTGACAGGGCAGTTTACGGTGACAGGATGCACGCAGCACGCGACAGAGCTGTCCGTTAAAGATGACGTGATAGTACGTCCCAAAGCTTGCCTACTTTTGCTACACACTCAAAAGTATGTACTTTTTCCTCACAAAAAGAGTACATACTTTTAGGGCGTAGTATAAGGAAGCGAATTGGGACGCAGTGTATGTGTTCATTCTGTGAGTGAGATCGCCCTCTATGGGCGGGTTGAGGACATGCAGGACAGACGCTGGACAAAAAATCCTCTGATGACGCTAAATGACGATTTTTGTGTCATCGGAGGATTTTTTTTCAGACAAAAAATACCTAAATCTCTCGTCTCAGGGGAATATGAGCATGGTAATTCGAAAATACTACAGGTTTTCTACTAATACAAAGCTTGATGCTAAATCCTGAAGTATCCCTTTAAGTAACGCAGACTTAATCAGTGTTTGGTTTAGTGGACTGGACGTGCAGTTCTCTGCAGTAATCCACTCATCCATCAGCATCAGCGAGCGGGCCGCTGCCTAACCCTGTCTCTACACTTGCTCTGCACTCACAGTTGGCCCAAATGCACAGTCTAATGTCTTTAACAAACATGTCAGCACACGCGCTAAATAACCTGAAGCCCCACAATGATTAGCACTTCATGCAGACATTCATTTTATAATTATAATACAATGATCCAAGTCAAACATTCATTCTCGGGCACGTCTGGCACTGCCTGAATACTAGCGTACTAGTGTGCACTACACTGCATGTGAAATGGTACATACTGTTGAGTGATAGACATTTAAGAGCACTACTGTCACATGACGTCATTATGATGTATGTTTAATTGGGAGAGTGGTGACCAGTTAACATTTAGAAAATGAAATAAAATTAATTATTTTAGTCAAGTCAAGGCACCTTTTTTATATAGCGCTTTACAGATTGTTTCAAAGCAGCTTTATAGTGATAACAGCAAAAAATGATGCATTTCCGCTGTTGTTCTGCTGAAGTCAGTTCATGGTTGAGTAACTGATAATTAAATAACTGATAAGCTTCAATAAGTTACACTTTTTTTTTGTTATTTTGCTGGTAATTCAGAGCAATTGATGAGGATTTGTTGCACTGTAGTCAGTGGAAGGTCAAGTCGCGCAAAAATTATGTGTTTAATGACCTTACACATTCAATTAAACCATCAAAATATGAGGAAAATATTTTAAATATAAGGTAAGAAACTTAATTAAGGTATTTAATTTATTACAGACATGGAAATATTATATGATTAAGTGAAACACGTTGCATTCTGGGATGCAGTATTCCTTGTATACTATATATGAAGAGTTCAGATGCAAAAGCCTCTAAATGCCATTTGAAATTTTCTTCTTTTATGATGATTTTTATCAAACTTGTATATTTAAGTTCAGTAATTTCACTTAAATAACAATTAATAGGTAATTATCATTGCCATTTAAGTGAAATTACTGAACTTAAATATACAAGTTTGATAAAAATCATCATTAAAGAAGAAAATTTCAAATGGCTTTTGCATCTGAACTCTTCATATACTATATAATATATATGCATATTCCTTGTAGTGTATACTACATTTGAGCAAAATCTGCATGCTAGTGCTACAGTGTATTGCTTACTGTAAAACTGCTCTTTATGGTGGTTTTGAACCCGCAGTCTCTCTATGCAAATGCGTGCTTTCATATGTTACACATGTGAGTGTGTAGACATGCTGATTTATTATGTATAATTAATCGTATTTTAATCGTGATCACATAAAAATGCATGAAACATGCGTGCCTGCCGAACAGTTGGTTAGTCTTTTGAACGTCAGCTAAATCTGTCCATAATCTGTGGAGAGATGTGGTGAAAACGCATGTCACAACATTGCTCTGTGCCTCTTATCATCGTCTAATCTCACACCCGGCCCCATCCGTGTGTGAGTGTGTGTGTGTGTCGGGCCTCGGGACATTACAGTGAATCATTAACATGAAGCTTCAGTGCTGTGTAGTTAATCATGTCTGTTACATGTCTGCTGTTCTGCTGAAGACGGGAATCTCATTCATAAAGCTGCAGCCACACACACACACACACACACACACACACACACACCCTTCAAATCAGAACGACTGAGCAAAACCTGCTTTGACTTAAAGAGGTATTTCCTCCCAGAATGTATTTCAGCCTCATCCTGTGCCACAGTTTCTTCACAGAATCACAAGAGGTGACACGTTTCCATATAACGAAACTAAGTCACATGGGTTTAATTATAACACAAGGGCGAGTAAATGATGACAGAATATTCATTTCGGGGTGTTGTATTCCTTTATGACTTTCAGACAATTTCTGCAATCGATTTAAGGATTATGGAATCAACTTTTGAAGGTTAGATTTGAATATGAAAAAGGCTGGGTAGGGCAAACATTAATCGCGATTAATCGCATCCAAAATAAAAGGTTGTGTTTACATAATATATGTGTGTGCTGTGTATAATTATTTGGTATATATAAATACACACACATGCATGTATATATTTAAGAAAAATGTGTTATTCATATATAAAATATTTATATATAATATAGATTATTTAGGGCCGTCAAACGATTAATCGCGATTAATCGCATCCAAAATAAAAGTTTGCGTTTCCATAATATATGTGGGTGCACTGTGTATAATTATTTGGTATATATAAATGCACACATATGCATGGGTATATTTAAGAAAATGTTATTCATATATAAAATATTTATGTATATAATATAGATTATGTATTTATTAGGGCTATGTCAAACGATTAATCGCGATTAATCACATCCAAAATAAAAGTTTGCGTTTACATAACGTGTGTATAGTGTGTATAATTATTTTGTATATATAAATACACACACATGCTTGTATATATTTAAGAAACATTTTCATGTATATAGATTTATATAAAATGTATATTATATATAAATATTTTATATATAATTAATATTTTTTTTTAAATATACATGCATGTGTGTGTGTATATATATATATATATATATATATATATATACATACAAAATAATTATACACAGTACACACACATATATTATGTAAACAAACTTTTATTTTGGATGTGATTAATCGTGATTAATCGTTTGACAGCAGTATAGATTATGTATTTATGTATATACAGTATTTACGTGCAAATAATTCCTAAATATATGCATGCATATCTATTTATATACACATATAATTACACAGCACACACATTATGTAAACACAAACTTTGCACAGCCCTATTTTCAACATTGAGTCATTTTTGAAATGCAAATGAATCGTTGAATCTGGGTTTTGAATTGTTTCATTCAAACAGACAGTTTGATCTTAATCAAGTAAAACATAAAGACTCATTAATAAGGCATAAAAATAAGTCCTTCCCTACTGAACGCTCATGACCTTGAGACGAGGGCAGAGCCCCGGGTCTCTGTATGCTAATGTGCTTTCATATCTGTCACACATGTGTGAGTGTGTAAGCCCCTGTGTGTTATGTATAATTCATATTGCAAGCATGCAACAATGATACTCGGTCCCCAGAGGGTGTGTGTGTGTGTGTGTGTGTGTGTGTGTGTGTGTGTGTGTGTGTGTGTGTGTGTGTGTGTGTGTGTGTGTGTGTGTGTGTGTGTGTGTGTGTGTGTGTGATTCTGTGTCAAAGTACATTTACAGTAGTCTTATAACCCACATCACCACAAAAAGAGAGGTTGGCTTTTTTCGGAAATGTAAAAATCGAGTTAGTTTTCTGAATATCTCCTGTTAGATTTCAGGTTTAGTTGTGTGGTGCGAATCTAACCGTTCATAAAAACATAGTTGAGATTTCACCCCTTGTCGGATGTGCGTCACTGCTTCTCTCTTGAAAACGAAGTGTCAAAGTGTCAGTTTTGTCACTTCAATATGTCACTTCCTGTATGAGCTCTCCTCTGCACAGACTCGGAGTAGTTCAAAAGGAAGCTGTGATACTCTCTAAGTTACTTCAAAAATACCATAGTACAATTTTAAACAATTATTACCAAGATGCATTGTTGAATAGTGGTCCTATTGTTTTCTTTGGACCATCTTTGAACCATCTTTTACATAAACACACCGAGTCGTTGAATAATCGAGGGGTCATTTTCACATTAGCAAAAAAAAAAAAAAACAATAGGCTTTCTCAATAAAACAACTTTGGACCCTGTGGACTAGGTTGGACCTTAAACTATTGGTTTATCTGCTTGTTGCATTATTATAAAACACCATTTTGATATTACAAGGAAAGAGATGTTTCCCCTGGTGAGCTTGTCAACTGTCATCAGTACATACACTGATTAAGTGTTACAATTACCCTGTAGTGTAAAATATACCCTGAAAGAATATCAAAAGCCGCAGTCGAGATATCCAAGATGTAAGTGTCTTTGTTTCCGCAGTATTTTCAATTTTGATATTTTTAGGTCAAACCGTTCTTGTCTGTCAGTCATTTAATGCAGGTCTATGGTTACCACCTCAAAGAGCATGCACAGAGAAGTCCAGATTAAACATGATTTAATCGTGATTTAAAAAATAGTTTTTTTTTTTTTTTAGAAAACATGATTAAAAAATAGTTTTTTTACCTCTTGATAACACAGCCACATCCAAGTGATCTGAGGGTTACAAGAGGTAAAAACGATATAAACACTGTTCGTTTTCTCACACAAACCGCTCGTTTCGTGTCTTAGGCCATCAATGTGTACTTACATTTACGAGTCATTAAATCATGTTTAATTTGGACTTCTCTGTGCATGCTCTTTGAGGTGGTGACCATAGACCTCCATTAAAGAACGGTTTGACCTAAAAATATCAAAATTGAAACTACTGCGGAAACAAAGACACCTACATCTTGGATGCCCTCGAGGAAAGCTAAAACACACCAAAAAATAATTTCAAAGTGAACTATCCCTTTAAGTTTACACTGTAAGTGAGTGTGTATGATATCCAAATTAAATTGGTATAACCAAAAAAAGAGCCCAACGGGTCCAAAGTACAGGATAATTCTTTATTCGAATCAAGTGTTCAACGAACTTTTAGTTATGGCATGCATGCGAGTGTATAATAACCCTACTGGAGTTAAATGTTTTGTCTTCTAAACCGTATAAGTCTCACACATACACCTAACCAGTTTAGACATGCAGCCTTGTGCTCTACTCCACTTTACAAGTGTGCAGAGTGTTTAAATCATCATCTAACCCCGTCAGCGTGACTTTGTCGGAGACGAGGGTCGAGTCCAAACTAGTTCTGTGTGTGTGACCAGTCTCTGCTTTCATCTAATCCTTATCTCGTACTCAGGAAGCGCGCAACTAAACACTGCGGCAGGTTATCAAGGCTATCTGTTATGAATAAGCGTTGCAAATGCTAAACATTAACAAGACGCGTCAATCAGTGCTGGCGAACGTTGTGTTTGTGTGTGACTTGAGCCTGAATGTGTCTGATTGCACAATCTCAGCTCCGAATCTGCCATTTAACCCTGAGGACTTCCTCCATAGACCTCCAGAATCCAGCATGCCAAAAACGCCTTACGAGCGCGCGGGACCGAGTCTGAGTCGTGTGTGTGAGCGTTTGTTGGTCTCTGGTCTGAGCATGGGACGTTAGCAAATGTTTTATGCGAAATTATCCATTTCATTCTGAGGGAATGTGTGTTAGGTCGGAGGTGTGTGTGTGTGTTTAGGTGTACGTGCTGAAGGGGTGGGGGAGAAAACGGAGGAATGTGACGAGCTATTGTGAAATATGACATGTGCGCAGGCCTTCCTTCCTCCTGCAAGGAATCATGGGTAGAAGTGTGGAGGAGGGCAGGTTTCTCCTCAGTTTGGAAACCTTGATATATTCGGTGGAGGTTACCTGGGGATACTCCGCCACCCTCCAACCCTCCCTTCCTCCGTCTTTTTAGCGCGCTCGCTCTGCCCTGGCTTTTTCCGTACGAACTGCCAGTATCAAACAACCTCCCAAAGCCATTTCCTCTCAAAGAAATGCATTGTGTTATTAACGTTTGCCCGCTCCGTGTTTCCTTGGGCCACTGAGATAAGATGGTTTGAGAGGAAGGACCCGCAGACAGGGAAAGCAAATGAAATATTGTGTCGTTTTGCTGCACTCCAGACTTTGGATTTGATTAAATACTTCCTGGAACCTTGAGATGTTTGCTTTTAATTTCTTGGTACATTTTTTTACTTGGATAAGCAAGTGAGTAAGTAAACCCTTTATTGTCACTAGTCACAAGTACCAGGGAAAGTAAAACAGTTGTTTAGGTGACGTTCACTTATGTTCTGGTTCTTTAGGTCATTGGTTTTTGGTTCTGGACTACTCTATATCAGATCGTACCTTGGGTTTACGCATCAAAATTGCTAATCGTATCAAAGCAAAAAACTTCATTTTCAAACCAAGTTGCTTTCTGTTGGTTAAAGGAGTAGTTCACTTTAAAAAAAAAAACTTTTGCTGATAATTTACTCACCCCCATGTCATTCAAGATGTCCATGTCTTTCTTTCTTCAGTCGAAAAGAAATGAAGGTTTTTGATGAAAACATATAATATAATGGACTTCAATGGGGTCCAAACGGTTCAAGGTCATCAAAATGAACGAATCTTTTTTTCGAGTCATTTGGTTTATTCAACGAACGAAATGACTCGAAAAAAGATTTGTTCGTTTTGATGAACGAGTTCGAACAGGAGAGTCACGAACGCATCACAGAACAGAGCAATGCGACCATTTGAGCTTATAAAACTTAACCTGTTAACTGTCACCCCCCCCTTTTTTGAATATACATGAAAATGCACATTTCGAACTTAAATGGTTGTAATTCAAGAATGCTTTGGAATATAGACATATGATTGGTCTCGTTTTGAAGAAGACATTTGGCAGATTTTTGTAGAAGTGAAATAAATTAAGAAAGTGAAACAGAAAAAAAAGTTATAGAAGTTTGAGTTTATGGAAATGTACAATGTAAAAATATTAATTATTCATATTTTACATAAAATATATATTTTCAAAACCTGGGCTACTCTAAAATGGCAGAAAGATCAAAGCCAAAAATCTGAATAAGTTGTGTTTCAAATCTTAGGTTGATATCTCAAAAAATGAGCTTTCAGTAAGACTCCAATCAGACTCCATTACTGCCCATATAAGGGTGCCTGCATTTCCATTCGTGATTTGAGTGATATGAACCATTATTTTCACAATTTTCATACAATTTCTGAAGTAGAGATCCTATTCAGAAGTAGCATGGGAAGTTTGGCAGATTTTGATATGAATTGAACCTCTAAGAAACACATACAAAGAACACGCATGTAAGTCATAGCTAGCTGCCACGTCACAAATGGTGAATTTATTATTTTTTTCTTGATATTTCAAACTTTTCAGACCTTTTTTTTCCAAAATAATTGAATGGATTCTATCTTTTGAACTTTTGGCATGAAAACAAACTGAGGTATCTACCATTTTTTCATGATTTTTCATGTTTACTGCTATTTTAAAATAAAGGTCTGAACACGCCTTATGAGTATGAAAATATTCTTGTTTTATATTGATAAATTATGGCTTCTCTGTAATATATTTTGAAAATCAGTCACCAAATATGGAAACTAGAGACTGTAAGCTTTCAAATGATATATAGTTTGTCAATATTATTTAAGGTATTTACTAAGATATTATTGTTTTAAAAATATAGTGGCAAACGTCCCACCTGTGGGACGGTGACCGTTAAGAAACTTTGTTATCTATTTATTAAATGAGCGATCGTTTCGCTTGATAAGACCCTTATTCATCGTCTGGAAACGTTTAAACCCATTGAAGCTGCACTGAAACTCTCGTTTGGACCCCATTGAAGTCCGTTAAATGGAGAAAATCCTGGAATGTTTTCATCAAAAACCTTCATTTCTTTTCAGCTGAAGAAAGAACGACGTGGACATCTCGGATGACATGGGGGAATAATAGTAAATTATCAACAAAAGTTTTTTTTTTTTTTTTTTTAAAGTGAACCAATCATTTATTGTGGCGAATTCACACAACCAACTTGAACCTTTTACGAAATGTGTAAAAAAAATTCCCAATCATGTGGATTTCTAGCTTGGGAAAACCCAGACAACTTCCGGCAAATTTAGATTTGCTCTGAAAGTTAGTCTGCCAAAGAGCTCATTCATGCCCATTTCCAATCCGTCGAAATCGCGGCACCAATCAGAAACGTTGGGACGGGCTTTACACGATGACGACAGCGCTGGGAATTTGAAAAGCAGATTTTGTAGCCTACATTACAAAGATGGTTCCCGCCGTCGAACAGCACTCATTCGGATCAGCTATCGCGTCTGTTTTAGGCGATTCGAACGTTTCCTTTTTGTTAAAAACCGAGCAAAGCACAACACTCGAGGATGTTTCTCGGCCGCTCTGCATACGTTATCTCCTTCATCGCTCTGATTGGTTTTATGTCTATCCCCGACATCCCAACGCTATCTCACCACGAATTCGTACGAGTGGCTAATTCGTACTAATTCATACGACCTCACTGGTACGAATTCGTACGATTTGTTTAAACCCACGTGATGGGTAGGTTTAGGGGCGGGGTCAGGGGTAGGTCATTCGTACGAATTCATACGAATTGGCCAATTCGTAAAATATGTATGATTTAGAAAAAATCGTACTAATTCGTACGAGTGAGGTCGTACGAATTGTTACGAATTAGCCACCTTGTAAAATTCATACGAATTCCTGTGAGATCGGGTTGGTGACGCCCCTCTGGAAATTATTTGTCTATGACGCTTTGCCAGACCATAACTCGGTTACAACTGAGAATGGTCCGTTTTAACCAGGCTAGTGGATTTCTATTGAGTTGACTGAATTTTCCAATAAGAAATTCACTGAATAGTGTGATAAACGACAATGTTTGACTGTAAAGTTGCAGCTACATTTATTTATCTAGACGATTTTTTGTCTGTTTTGGGATCTGCTTTTTTTTTTGGCTTGTTGGTACAGACACATTTGCGCCAGAATATTGCATTTGAGGTTTGGACACGCAGCCATTGACTTTGACAACAAAACATAGCCAATGTTTTCTCCTTCCTTGTCAAGCTTGATAAGCATATTTATTTTTTGCTATTCTTACTACTGTGAAAAAAAAGGGTGTAGGATTTCCAAGTGGGAATGGCTCGTAAATTTCACAAATAGCTACTGTACAAAGAAATGGCCAGTAAAACACTTTTCTTGTAAGATTTAGCACCTCACCTTTACAGTGTATGCACGAGTAAATGTACGAAGCCCCTAAGGGGACATGATGATGGAAATAAATATCAGATGGATGGAAAATAATATTTCAATGCTTTTGTGTTCCCCTGACAAACTTTACATTTGCTGACTGTTTATGTTATCTCAAAAAAGTATCCCTTCCTCCTCAAATAGCATTAAAATATGACTTCCCCCAATCTCTTGTTTTTCTATCATCATGTCCCCTTTGGTACTCCGTCGTTTAAGCATTTTAAAACACGCTAAGCAATGCATTTATTTGCAATGCATAGTATCACTCTCAAGACAATAGTCGCTCAGTGTGTACCCGGCTTAAAATGAGTTTAATCTTCAATTGTAGCATGAGGTTAGCATTGCAAATCTCCTCCAAAGAACATTTCTACTAACTAGAAGCTGTATGTTGGACTCTGCCTCAGAAATAGTCTTCGTCGTCACTAACTGGCTTAGCATCCTGATGTGGATCCTGAGGGAGGAATTCTGATCCCTGCAATCGCAAATAGACAAACACATTTTTACATCAAATTCAGCCGGCTGTTCACGGGGGATATTCAGCACTGATTATTCTTTGAGATGTTGGAATAATCTGGCGCTTCGATGTCGACTTTAAAAAGGAAATTACGAAAACAAACAATGCGTGCGCGGTAGTGTTGGCGATCCACAGAGGGTTGATATGCAGATCTGACAGACTCGGTCAGGATTGGCGTCTCGGACTGAGTTTGACTGAATGGTTTCTCTCTCCATGGTTGCGGTTGCCAGATTGGAGCGATTGATCTTTGTGCTAACAGCTAACTGTAAAGAGTGTTAGCTCAGCTGTTGGCGGAGGATCTAGCTAATGCACTTCGGCTTTTTGTCTAAAAGCGGACTCTGGGTTAGAGTGCACACAGTCCCTTTTTTGTAGGACTGATTGATGATAAACAACAATAAAGTTCAAAAAATTAAAGTCATGTTTGATTACCACAGTAAGCAACAATCTCACTCAGACACGGCGTGCATTGTAGAATTTTTAAGCACTGTTGTAAATTTTAATGTGCATTCAAAATCTAAACAATTCGGATAATAAGGTGTATAGAATTATTCACAGAGCAGATAAAAAAAACTTTAATTCATCATTTTGATTTATCCCTTTTCTTAAATATGGTTTAATGTGTGTCAACTTTAATTGAGCGCATGTTAGTCGATAACATGTTATTTTGTAAGTCACAAAACCAAAATGTGCTTTTCATTTAAAATCCGTTAAAATCCAATCCAAAAGTCATTGTCAATGTTAGTATTTGAATGTTTACGCAAACAAAAAGTAATGGTTTTATTAGTTTCTTGTTGGTTTTCGATATAAAACTTGGTGTTTTTAGTGAATATTAAATTTCAGACCATTTGAGCTCTGCTTTGTTTCTTGTATGATGTGTTCTGTTTGGATATATGTACCTACTGACTTCCTGTTAGGTGTGTGTGTGTGTGTGTGTGCCTCCTCCCCCTCACTGACCTGAACACTGCAGGCTCCGTTATCATTAAGGCTATGTGGGGAATTTGACTGGACAGATGTTGTGGTAATAAGGCTTCTCGTATTTGCGCCCATGCGTTTTGTCTGTTCGATTTGTGTGTGGATGAGAATGTGAGTACCTCCAGTGATTTATAAGTGGTGTAAAAATGTCCTACGGTCTGGTTTCAAGCTTGGATCCGAGATGTGTTGGTGTGTGAGAGTTTGAGTTGTTATATGGTATTTTATGCCCCTTAAAGGAACACTCCGACTTTTTGGGACTTTAGCCTATTCACCTTACCCCCCAGAGTTAGATAAGTCCATACATACCTTTTTCATCTCCGTGCGTGCTATAAGTCTGTTTGACGCACCCACCGCTAGCCTAGCTTAGCACAAAGACTGGATGTGAATGGTTGCAGCTTTCATACTAATCCAAATGAGTGACAAAATAACGCAAACGTTTTCCTATTTACATGTTGTGGTTTGTATAGTCACAGACTGTACAAATAAGAAGGCCATATGAGACACAGACATCTTTTGACTGTATAAATACTATATTTTCTGAAGGGGAAGCACTGCTACTTGGGCAGAGTGATAACAATCACCTGAGACGCACCGTGACGAGGAGCAGAGAGTTCGCTTCGCTCAGCGTTGGAATAAAGAGTCAGCAATTACTAACGTTAGATAGAAAAGCATAGTTATCATGGGTGTTTGCTTTATTGTATGAGCTGTGACAATAAACAGGGGAGACCAGGTAATGCAGTACCATGTTTCATTGATTTCCAACCAAAAACGCACCCAGATTTGTAAATATCACATGAATAAATAATTATTATTACAGGAATCAATATATTTTAAATGCAATTTATTAGTTGAACCAAATGTATTCAACAGTAGCCTATATAATATACAGTATTGCATTACTATATGATAGAATAAGGGAAAAGTAATAGCACAAATTGTTTTTGCACAATGAACTCACAGCCTATCGTACCCTTTTGCACGCTCAAGTTCGTTATTTCCATGGTTATTTCAAATTTAGGCTACTAGGCGCGCCGCGCGCAGGGTGCAAGTTCAACGCGGTGAACGCGCCCGTTTTTTTCCCAAGCGCGTCCGCACCGCATCAAGATAAAAACATATTCATACCCTAATCATATAATAGTGTCACTAACGTTACATTAGCTCTGGCTAAAGGCACTGTTACAGTAGGTCATCTAAAAACACTTACCTCAGCCGCAGGTGATCCACTTGTCCTGTCTGTGCTATAGATGGGATAGCCGTATCCTTCAGCACATTATGGTCCGTGTGGCAAATTCCATGTTTTCAAAATAGTCGTCCTCATTGAAATGTACCGAGCAAACATAATGTCCCTTGATAATCTTAGGTGTGTTTGGATAAATATCCAGAGTAAGTTAGCCATTTCTTCATCCAGTCAGCATTTTTAGTTGGAATTCTGTGAAACATGGTATTACCTCCCCTGTTTACAGTCGCAGCTATTTACAATAGAGCGAAATCTCTAAACTAGCACGCTTTTACTATTTATAAATTGCTGACTCTATTACCCAAACACTGAGCGAACTCTCCGCTCCTCACCACGGCGTGTCTCCGGTGATGCGGTTATTACGCCGTCAAAGTAGCAGTGCTTCGCCTTCAGAGAATAGTTCCCAGGTTTTATACGGTTAAAAGATGTCTGTGTCTCATTTGACTTTGTTTTTTGTACATTATGTGACTATACAAATTACAACATGTAAATAGGAAAACGTTTGCGTTATTTTGCCACTCATTTGGATCAGTATGAAAGCTGCAACCAGTCACATCCAGTCTTTGTGCTAAGCTAGGCTAGCGGTGGGTGCGTCAAACAGACTTATAGCACGCACGGAGATGAAAAAGGTATGTATGGACTTATCTAACTCTGGGGGGTAAGGTGAATAGGCTAAAGTCCCAAAAAGTCGGAGTGTTCCTTTAAACGAGCTAACCGCAGCCGAGAATGCTGAGCCTCCTCCATCAGGGAACCAGTCCAGCAATCAAAGTCCCAACCACAGTAACGCCGGGCAGCCCGAGCACTGATTTTCTCTAATGCTGCAGAACCAGGAATACCGATGACCTTCTGCGGCAAACAAACGCTTAAAGCATAGTTCACCCCGAAAGCAACATTATTCATTCCAAATGACTTCCTTCTTCTATGAAACATAAGAGACGATATGTGTCTCTCAAGAATCATTATTTTTCAAAGTCAAAACTGTTTGGTCACCAGAATTCTTCAAAATATTTTCGAACTTGAAGAAAGACATAAGATCTAGATTTTTTATTATTCATATATTCTCAGACAAGCAAAAGAGCCAATGAAACTGCAAAAGGAAAGTAGCATAAAATAGCATAACCTGCACATTTAAAGGGATAGTTCACTTTGAAATTTATTTTTGGTATGTTTTATCTTACCTCAAGGGCATCCAAGATGTAGGTGTCTTTGTTTCCGCAGTAGTTTCAGTTTTGATATTTTTAGGTCAAACTGTTTGTTCTTGTTAAACGACTGAAAACGTGCGACTGAAAACTTGTTAAACGACTGAAAACCACATTAAAACGACATCACGTGACCATTCACCATCACTGGGCGTGTGCGTGCCGGTATAAACGGTGGCTGACGAATCAGGGAAGGACACGTCATGACTGACACCCAATCATAGAGCCGAGCGTGAGCCTCTGCGTCAGCGTTTCTAAACTCTTCCGTATCGTCCCGTCTTCACTAAAACGCCTTCGCAAAACGGAGCTGCAGCGTTTCTAAACTTCTCCGTTTTAGTCTGGATGGGAGGTGCAAATGTAGCAGGTCTCCGTTTTTAAACCCGTTTTAAATCCGTTTTTAATGTTGGTGGTGTTTGTTGACATTGCTGGTCTCTGGAAGGAGAGGCTCGATATGGGCCGTGTGTTCCCTGACTTCTGTGCTGATTCATCTAGAGTAGACTACAGAGGATTGGTTTAGATCAACACTACAGTAGGAGAGGTCTGTGGAATAGTTTACACTTTCATTTGCTGAAATAACCCAGAGAAGAGTGATTTATATCACAGTCAATGGAACAAAATTTGTCTGTATATGCAGTGATTGTTATGTTTCTAGCATGTTCTATGTTTGGAAACCCTAATGGATGGAGTGTGTGGCTTTTCATTTCTTAAACAACACATCATGGCCATATTCCAGGATGACTATATCAAGATTCATCAGGTTTTTAAACTGTGAAAGAATGGAGCATGAAGAATTATTTTACTTTAAAGGAGTAGTTTTTTCAAAAAACTTGAAACTCACCCCCATGTCATCCAAGATGTCCATTCTCGAAAAGAAATGAAGGTTTTTGATGAAAACATTCCAGGATTTTTCTCCATATAATGGACTTCAATGGGAACCAAACGGTTCAAGGTCCAAAAGACACTTTCAGTGCAAACTACAAACTGTTCAAAGGGCTTTAAACGATTCTAGACGATGATTCGTGTCATTTGGTTGATTCAACGAACGAAATGAACGAACTGACTCGGAAAAAGATTCGTTCATTTTGATAAACGAGTTCGACCAGGAGAGTCACAAACGCGCATCACAGAACAGAGCAAGGCGACCATTTGAGCTTATAAAACTTAAACTTTGTTATTTATTTATTAAATGAGTGATCGTTTCGCTTGATAAGACCCTTATTCATCGTCTGGAATCGTTCAAAGCCCTTTTTTTTCAACAGTTTGCACTGAAACTATCTTTTGGACCTTGAACCGTTTAGACCCCATATGGAGAAAAATCTTGTAATGAAAATTCATCAAAAACCTTAATTTCTTTTCGACTGAAGAAAGAAAGACGTGGACATCTTGGATGACATGGGGGTGAGTAAATTATCAGCAAAAGTTTTTTTTTTTAAATGAACTACTCCTTTAAATTCACTGAAAGTGTTCGTGATGTGGTGGAGGACGACTCTTGCATTGACAAAACACGATCCTGAGCAAACATTGATGCACCTTTTGATGGAAATAAATGTTTGGATGTTATTTCCATCAAGAGGTGCATGCACTTTTGGTCCAGATCTTGTACTCCTGTAGTCTCTGATGAGAAATGCATGTCTCTCTCTCTCTCTGTGGGCAGACGACAGCATCTCGGCGGCGAGCACCTCAGACGTGCAGGACCGGCTGTCGTCTCTGGAGCTGCGGGTCCAACAGCAGGAGGACGAGCTGACGGTCATGAAGGCTGCGCTGGCTGATGTGCTCAGACGTCTGGCTCAGTCCGAGGACGCCACCGCTGCCAAGAAACAGCAGAGCAGCAAAGGTAACCTTGTGTGTGTGTGTGTGTGTGTGTGTCATCCTCCCACTGTTTACACGGAGGAAGTGTAGGAGCGCAGCCAGACCAGGATCTGTTAACAGTTTCAATCCAGCCTTGACCCACGGCGCTGAACGGTTCCATTTGAACAGCAGCTGTGTGTGTGTCAGTGTGTGTGTGTGTGTGTGAGAGAGCGTGTGATCCTGGGGGCTGCTTGAGGGAAGGCATTTTAATGTTTGACCATTAAAACTGACTTCACTTTGTTCTCTGTTTAACACACCGTATAAAACACTGGCTGCCTCCTGCCCAGTTTCTCTCTCTCACACACACACACACACGTATGCAGCGGGTACTTTTATCCTTCACTGGTTTAGTATGTAGAGACTTGCGTACGGTAAGTCATTCAGTGGTTGAGAGTGTGTCCCTGCGTCCCAATTCGCATACTATCCGTCCTAAATAGTATTCGAAAATAGAATTAGTACGTCCCAAATCGTAGTATGTTGAAATGAGTGTTTCAAAGATACCCGGATGGTCTACTTTTTCCGGTCAGAATCCGAAGTGTAGATCGATGCACACTCTAACGGCTGATATTGCCCACAAACCATTGCGCGTTGGACGAGGATTCGGTTAGAACTACAAACACGAGTAAAAAGTGTTAAAAAAAACTACAGACACGTAGTCGATACGAGGACGCGCGAGTCCCCGCGGTTGTGTAGAGAGGTTTAGATAAAGAGCTTTGAGTGATTAATTATCAGTATCTAACCTGACGAAAATGAATTTATTCAATGTTGTCCACATTATATTGCATTTGCAGCAACATTGTGAACTTTTGTAAAGACACGTTTAGCCATTACGTTTTAAATGCATCATTATATTCAAATTGCAAACACGAGGAGAGCATGAAAGACCCACAACTGGCAGATGAACGTGCTCTCCGAAACGGTAGGAAATCAAATTAGATAGAATGGAGGATTTTAACTGTGACAAGATGATTGACAGGGCAGTTTACGGTGACAGGATGCACGCAGCACGCGACAGAGCTGTCCGTTAAAGATGACGTGATAGTACGTCCCAAAGCTTGCCTACTCTTTTGCTACACACTCAAAAGTATGTACTTTTTCTTCACAAAAAGAGTACATACTTTTAGGACGTAGTATAAGGAAGCGAATTGGGACGCAGTGTATGTGTTCATTCTGTGAGTGAGATCGCCCTCTATGGGCGGGTTGAGGACATGCAGGACAGACGCTGGACAAAAAATCCTCTGATGACGCTAAATGACGATTTTTGTGTCATCGGAGGATTTTTTTTCAGACAAAAAATACCTAAATCTCTCGTCTCAGGGGAATATGAGCATGGTACATACTTTTAGGACGTAGTATAAGGAAGCGAATTGGGACGCAGCATGTGTGTTTGAGCGGGCCAGTGTTGACAGTCGATTGAGTTTAGAGCGGGTACCTCTCCATCTACTGGAAATATATGAGCAAAACAGTATGCATAAGTATTATATAGGGCTGGGTAATAAATATCGATTTCTCGATATTAATCGATTCTCATTTTTACGAACCGATATCGATTCTTAAATCTCAAGAATCGATTAGTCATCCTGTTTCAATTGAATGAATGGGACATTGTATCGCGGCTGTGCGCATTCAAAAAATCGCAATAATCTTTGTCCTTTGTTACTATTGATATGAAACGAAGTCTCAATTTTCGAATTACGTCCATTTTCTTTAGAAATTCAAAAACATAAATAGCGTTTTGGCGCTGTGGCGTGAGATCGCTCTAGAGAAGCAGCAGCGCTGATCTCTCTTCCGGCTTAATAATACCAGTCACAGCGCCAAATAAACATGAATGAGCATCTGAAAGTGTGTTAAAGATAGAGTACAACTATCGAAATCCGTATCATGTCACATTGATTCGCTCAATCAGCGTTTCAACCGTGGAAAGACGTCAGTTAAACAGCTTGTAATCAATGTCATGTATCGTCATATTTACCTCAGAAAACCCACATCAACTCGTTAGTCAGCTAGAAAAAATAACTCCAGAGAGGAGCATTTTACTAAATATATACACCATATTACATATGCATTATAATCTTAATGTTCTTCAATATTTAATGCATATTTGAATAACTATGGCAAGTTTTTATGACAGCCACCATTTAAATGTTTATGTTTCATATAATCTTCTTATTATAAAAATAAATAAAAGTGTAATTTAAGTGTTTGTATAGCTACAGAACAGTTCATTATTACCTTCATATTAGGCTAATGAAGCCTATAGGCTACAACTAGACTCCCATAGTGTACAGCATTTAAGAGATTTGATTCCCTTGAGAAAAATGGCCATTTATTGTAACTGATATCCAAAATAATCGATATTGAATCGAATCGAATTGGGAAATTTGTCTCAATACCCAGCCCTAGTATTGTAAGTACAGAACATGTAACAACAACCATATGCTATAGTGGCATTGGCGATCCATAAGCCTGTGTAATGTTGTAAATATTAATAATAGGATGAATTTGAGCATTTAAAATTCTAATATATTCAAATATTAAATAAAATAAGGAATAGAATGCGAATAGTATTATAGAGGAAGATTGACAGCCCTAGTGTTTTTTTTTTCCAGTAGTGTTACATTGTCGTCCCATGACCTTGTTCCCAGGGCCGTCGGCAGGGTTTCATCGCTGAGGTCCCAAACTTGATCTAGTGAAGAAAATGTGGATTTCTCTGATCTACATATGTGCATTTTAAGACACTTAAAGGGATACTCCACTGTTTTTTTCATATTAAACTATGTTATTCCCGTAACTAAGACGAGTTGATACATGACACACTTTGTTAGCACTTAGCTTAGTCCAATTTATTCAATATGGGCCAAGCAGAGAAGTGACCAAACACCTCCACGTTTTCCCTATTTAAATACTGTTACACGGGTAGAGTAACTCGACCTAGGACGGTGACACAAAATAAAACGTTGCGCTTTACTAAGCTTGAAAGTGGATAACTATATATGTGCTTGGGAGCGCTTCGACTCGGCACACACACTGAAGATGCGGTCGCTCTAGTCCTCCAGTTCCAGTCAAAAATCATTCACACAGATTTCCATTTGTATGTCAGATGATAGTACAATTATTCGAATGTGTTTTTCCAAAGCGTATAAATGTATCCAATTAGACCAGCAGACAGACGAATGAATATTTTACTCAACGCCAGCACTAACAAAGGGCAACATTTCTTGAAAATGAAATATTAAGAGCAGAACAATTTATATTCACTATACACTTTTCCATGACTTGAGAAGATTTTGCTCAGATTTTCCCAGGCCTGAAGTTCCTTGTTATTTCCATGTTTTTGACTATTAAACTGCAGACTTGGATAAGGCAGCATTATCTTTATTAGTGTTTTATTATACATTTTATACATACAATGGTTTAGAATAATTTCAGATTTTTTTATGTTTTTGTCTATAATGCTTACCAGGCTGCATTTTTTTAATGAAAAATACAGTATTATGTACAATGCAATGATCAATCTGAATGTTCAGCAGCATTACTCCAGTCTTCAGTGTCACATGACCCTTCAGAAATCATTGTAATATGATGATTTTATGCTCAAAAAACATAAATTATTATTTTCAATGTTGAAAACACCATGGTCGTGTAGCATTTTTTTCCCCAAAATTCTATGATTAATAGAAATTTCAAAAGAACAGCATTTATTGAAAATATATAAATGTCTTTACTGTAACTTTTGATCAATTTGACAAAGTATTTAAAAGTATTTTCTAATTTCTTTCCCCCAAAAATAAAAAAATAACTTCTTACTGACCCCAAACTTTTGAATGGTAGTGATTAATGTTACAAAAGCTTTCCGTTTCAGATCAATTCTGTTCTTTTGAACTTTCTATTCATCAAAGAATCCTGAAATAAAAATGTAAAAAACTGTTTTCAACATGGATAATAATCATAAATGTTTCTTGAGCATCATATTATAATAATTTCTGTTGGATCATGTGACACTGAAGACTGGAGTAATGATGCTGTAAATTCAGCTTTGATCACAGGAATAAATTACACTTCACTACATATAGATTCACATAGAAAACCGCTGTTTTAAATTGTAATAATATTTCACAATATTACTGTTTTTTTTTTGTTTTTTTTTTATCAAATCATTGCAGCCTTGGTGAGCAGAAGAGACTTCTTTTAAAAACATAAAACATCTAAAACTTTTGACCGGTAGTGTATATTCCTATCAAATTAATAAAAGATTCAAAGAACTAAAATGATTATGGTTTCCACAGAAATATTAAGCAGGAAAAACTGTTTTCAACGTGGATAATAATAAGAACCATTATTAATAATTAAGGACCAAAAATAATTGATAATTATGAGTCCTAAATCAGCATGTTTTTGGACTGGAGTAATTCAGCTTTGCATCACCGGAATAAATATAATTTTACAATATATTCAAATGTAAATCAATTATTTTAAATTGTAATATTATTTCACAATATTAGTGTTTTTATTGTATTTTTTCAGAAGAGACTAATTTCCAAAACATTAAAAAATCCAAATTATTGCAAGCCTTTGACCTCCAATGTATTTTATTTGAAATTATACATATTATTACTTTTTTATATAAATATTCCAAAAGAGGGAGAAAAGAAAAATAACCATGAAACAATTTTACCAAATGAAAACAGTCCGTGAGCAATGCAAACGGGCAAAACGAAAGCAAGCAAACGCAATTCGAACCCAAGCGACTGCCAGACAAAACCATCAGAACACACACACACACACACACACACACACACACTACTCATTCTTCTTATGACTGTTTTCCACATTTTACAGTATTAGTCATCAAAGGCTACTGGAGGCTAATTGCCAAAATAAACCTCAAAATAATGATGCGATTTAAGGCTTGAAGACTCAATCATTACTAAAAATACATAGTGACTGATCATCTCTCCGGACTTCTTTTCTGTTAACATGAAAATTATTAATACTGGATTTTTAATATGTTGTGCTTTCATTGTGTGGCATATATTTGGTGCATTCATATTTAAACCTATCTATCTGGGCTTCAAACCGCAACTATTTGAACTCGACACAATGCATTGAATCTCAAAATGGTTCTTAAAGATCATATTTTAATAATTAAGAGCCTGATGAGCCCAACTTACTTTAGTCCTGCTGTCACTATATTTTCTTTGCCTTATAAGCTACCGTTCATTTTTTTAAAGAAACCACTTTTATTCAGCAAGCATCCATTAAAGACATGCAGTGTAGACGTTTATAATATTACAAAAGATTTGTTTCATATAAACCCTGCTCTTTTGAACTTATTCGTCATCGTATAAATAACACAATAATTCAACTATTTTCAACATTTGAGCATCAAATCATCATTTCTGAAGGATCATGTGACACTAAAGACTGGAGTAATGATGATAATTCAGCTTTGATCACAGGAATAAATGACATCTTAGCATAATTACATCTAAAACAGTCATTTTAAATTGTAATATTTCACAAAATTGCTGTTTTTACATGCGTTTTACGACATCAAAAACAAACTCTCACCAACCCAAAACTTGTGAACGATCGTGTATAAATTAGGAGTTATTAACATTAAATGTCTGTATGACCATATATGCAACACTTTAGGCACTTGCAATTGGTTAAATATAATAATAGTAATAACAACACTTTTTAGTGTTTTTATATATATATATATATATATATATATATATATATATATATATATGAAGAGTTCAGATGCAAAAGCCTCTAAATGCCATTTGAAATTTTCTTCTAGAATGATGATTTTTATCAAGCTTGTATATTTAAGTTCAGTGATTTCACTTAAATGGCAATGATAATTACCTATTAATTGTTATTTAAGTGAAATTTCTGAACTTAAATATACAAGTTTGATAAAAAAAATCATCATTAAAGAAGAAAATTTCAAATGGCATTTAGAGGCTTTTGCATCTGAACTCTTCATATATAGCCTATATAAAAATATATATTTATTTGAAATATTGCAGTGCCCTTCATGGCTCCCGATTCTCCTTCAGTTCTCATTGGTTCTCGGCATGGCTCAATCCCATATCTCTTCCCCCTCATTTCCCATAATCCCCCACATTAGCATCTTTCCCCAAACTCTCACTCTTTCCACTCCAGTCGTCTCTCCTGATCCGGCCGCTCTCGGGACGGGATCTGTGAACGGACTGGAGTGTGTTCCCGCTCGATGTAGCGCTTTTGCAGTTAATCTGATCGATGTTGATGGACGACTCGAGATGTGTGTGTCAGTACAGCGGTGGGCTTTATTTCGGCTGTTACTGGAGTGTTTGTATTGTTAATAAGAGTGTCGTGAAGGACGCTGGATGTGAATAAGGATGACTTTACCTTTGCATGCTGGATTTTAAGCATGAGACGATGGAGAATGCCTGTGGTTTTTGGAGACAAACAGATTTTCTGATGGAAGGCAGATATTTCCTCGGTTTCCTGTTGGAGTTGGGTCACACAAGGGCTTCCTGTGAGACTGTGCTGACTAGACAGACACACACACACACACATTACAGTATAGTGTAGTGCAGATGTATACACAGGAAGAAGTCATCTTATGCTTGAATGCTCAAACTTGAAAGCCGTCGCACACACACGCATTCATTCATTATTTATTTGATGTAAACAGCATGATCTGTCGTGACAGGATGAAGGATTAATGGGATAGTTCACCCAAAAATGAATCCCATAATTTATTCACCCTCAATTTATCCTAGGTGTGCAAGACTTCCTTCTTTCAGCCAAACACAATCAAACTTATTTAACAAATATACCGGCTCTTCCCAGCTTTATAATGGGAGTGAACGGTACACTGTAAAAACTAATATACTATATGTCTGTCAAATCAACTTAGTTAATGAATGTGGTTCGATAGCATAATATTTTATACAACAAATATCTCCTTTGTTGTATTCACTCAATTTTTTTATTTCAATTAACTCAAAATTTTAAGGCAACTAGGTAACTTGTTTAAGTTAAACCAACAATTTTTTTATTTATTTGAAAACCCAAACAATGCATCCATCATTCATAAAAATAATCCATACGACTCCAGGAGATTAATAAAGGCCTAAGTGATTCTGTAATAAAAATATGCATATTAATTACTTTATAAACTATAATCCCTGGTTTCCGTACAGGAGTCAAGTTACGGCGTATGATGGATGCATGATTGATTGTTTAATTAAATATTTTGGCTAATTTTCAAGTAATTTGGACAAAATATAATATGACTTTTGTGAAAACGTATAATTTTCCCCCTTTTTTTGTACCTGTAATCCTGGTTAAATTATTATTATTACTATTATTAGTATTATTATTACAATAGCTCAAACAAGATCATAGGTTTGATTCCCAGGAAGCATCGCTTTGGATAAAAATGTCTGCCAAATGCATAAATATATACATTATTATTTCACATATTAATATTGATGAATACACTGTAAAAAAAAAATCTAATCACAACATTTTTTCTTTTGTCAAATCAACTTAGATAATTTATGTAGTTCAGAGAACATAATATTTTGAGTTTCTAGTGATTAAATGAATCTCCTTCATTGTATTAACTCAATTTTTGCCATTTCAATGAACTTAAAATTTTAAGGCAACCAGATTACTTATTTTTCTAATTTAAACCAACAATATTTTTTTACAGTGTAGAAATGTTTATCTGTAAGATGGTTTTATCTTCTTGACTGTATTGTTATCAGCACATCTAATGCAAAAGCTGAAGTGAATTTGCCCCAAATAATGTTGAATCAGTTGATTTATCAAAATAATTGTTCACTGTAACTGTAGCCAATAGGAGTGAACCGTCTCATTTTACCATGTTTAAATCCGGTCCACTGAATTCTCCATAAAATCAGCACAGATAAATATACAATATATATGAGGTTAGAGCTATTTTTAATCTGGGAATAAACCAAGAGAACTTTATAAATGAATATCTTGTTAAAATTGTTGATTAAATATGTATAAACATCCTGATTCAGCTTTTAAAGAAAGCCACCCGAGGGTGATTCTGGACCAGGCATGAATGTGAGCGGTAGTTGTTTTGTTGAGTCAAACACACACATTCTCTCAGTGGTCTGATGAGGTCAGCCACACACTGTGTGTTTTTGTTGTGGGCTAATGGAGCGTGAAACAGAGCCATGTGGTTCTGACATCGCATCGCCGCCTCCTGATAATATACACACACACACGTGTGCACGCGTGCCCTGGAGAGAAACTATCATCTGAATCCTGCACACAGCTCTCTGAGAGCAGAGGTCAAGAGAAGAGAGGGTTTTATATAGCACAGCTGATGCAAACCATTGCAATCATGGCACTAGCGTGAGAATCCCACAGCAAGCTCAGTCTGTCACACGACAACCACAGGAAAGACTATCCAGACATCTGAGATTCTTTTCTAATTGCATTTATTTTTTGCCTAATGTCGTATACTAAACACAAAGCTTTTGATTGTCTTAACCACAATGCTTTTGGCCAAATTTAAGCAAAAGCCATTGCCGTCTCAGAAATGAAGTTCTTGGCTAGTGTGTGGAGTGATTGCGCACTGAAACACGAGTTTGAATGCTTCGGAGTGCAGGAGAATATTGCTGACTGTCTTGCTTGCCACAAATTCAATTCAATTCTAATTTATTTGTATAGTGCTTTTCACTAGGGGTCCACGATATATCGGCCACCATATCGGTATCGGCCGATATTTGCTCATTTTTATGTTATCGTTATCGGCCCGATAATAAAATTTGGCTGATGTATTAAAGCTGATAAATAATGAATTATTTCCTTCAACACTTGACACCTGAGACAATTAAGATGCTTGAAATATGATTGGAATCGAAAAGGAAAATATAGTTAAGTGCAAAATGTGCTGTCATATCGGTAGGGCTGGGTAATAAATATCGATTTCTCGATATTAATCGATTCTCATTTTTACGAACCGATATCGATTCTTAAGTCTCAACAATTGATTATTCATCCTGTTTCATTTGAATGAATGGGATATTTTATCGCGGCTGCACCCATAAAAAAAAGCGCAATAATCTTTGTCCTTTGTTACTATTGATATGAAACAAAGTCTCAATTTTCAAATTACGTCCATTTTCTTTAGAAATTCAAAAACATAAATAATGTTTTGGCGCTGTGGCGTGAGATCGCTCTAGAGAAGCAGCAGCGCTGATCTCTCTTCCGACTTAATAATATCAGTCACAGCACCAAATAAACATGAATGAGCATCTGAAAGTGTGTTAAAGATAGAGTACAACTTATCGAAATCCGTATCATGTCACATTGATTCGCTCAATCAGCGTTTCAACCGTGGAAAGACGTCAGTTAAACAGCTTGTAATCAATGTATCGTCATATTTACCTCAGAAAACCCACATAAACTCGTTAGTCAGCTAGAAAAAATAACTCCAGAGAGGAGCATTTTACTAAATATATAGCCACCATTTAAATGTTTATATTTCATATAATCTTCTTATTATAAAAATAAATAAAAGTGTAATTTAAGTGATTCATTCATTATTAGCCTACCTTCATATTTGAATAAATCTTGCAAGTTTTTTATGACAGCCACCATTTAAATGTTTATAGATATCGGCTACATGAAATTATAATGAGAACATTATAATTGTGTTAGGGGATGGATTTTAATTGTGAGACTTTTGTTTTTGCAATCAGGCTTTCAAAAATTAAATAAAAATTGGATTTAGATTTATCGGCCGATATTATCGGTTATCGGCTTTCGAATATAAAGAATTATTGGTTATCGGTATCGGCCAAAATGTTGTTTCAAAGCAGCTTTACAGAAAGTGCAATTCAGAAATGTGCATAGAAAAAATACAGTTAGTTAGTCATGTATTCGATTAGGACAACACATCGCCGGCGTCGGGTCGTCTCTTCACAGGTGTTTGGGGATCTGAAGTCTCCGTGAGAGGCTGGATACAATCTGGAGCTGACGAACGCTATTTACCACAGCAGAATAGCAGATGGGGAATAATTAGCATAGCTGCTGTTCATAATATTACTGCATTCCATCTGATTCAACTGTGCTATAAAAGCATTATGTGAATGCTTGGCTAAAGAGATGCGTCTTTAATCTAGTTTTAAACTGGGACAGCGAATCTGAGCCTCGAACAATATCAGGAAGGCTATTCCAGAGCTAAATGTGAGAACGCCCTCCCTCCTTTAGTGGACTGAGATATCCTAGCAATGACCAGAAGCTTTGAATTTAGTGATCTTAAAGAGCGTTATTGTAGGGCGATAGAAGGTCCATTAAAGGGATAGTTCACTTTAAAATTAATTTTTAGTAGGGCATCCAAGATGTAGGTGTCTTTGTTTCCGCAGTAGTTTCAATTTTGATATTTTTAGGTCAAACCGTTCTTGTCTGTCAGTCATATAATGGAGGTCTATGGTTACCACCTCAAAGAGCATGCACAGAGAAGTCCAAATGAAACATGATTTAATGACTCGTAAATGTAAGTACACATTGATGGCCTAAGACACGAAACGAGCGAAGAGTATTTTCTCACACAAACCGCTCGTTTCGTGTCTTAAATCATGTTTAATTTGGACTTCTCTGTGCGTGCTCTTTGAGGTGGTGACCATTGACCTGCTTTATATGACTTTTCTAATAATACAAAGCTTAATGCTAAATCCTGAAGTATCCCTTTAAGATTACAGACTGGAGATATCATGTTGTTTTCTTGAATCATCAATAAATCAGAGCACTAATCCAGTTACGTTGTCTGAATGCTGCCTCTCTTTACTGCCTATTCTGTCTCTGTCTTCCCTGATCTTTGATCAGGTAATTTCATTAGTTCAAGCATGTAAACGTCATAGAAATCAGTAGAATCTTTAATCACAAGTGTCTGGAAATTTCTGTTCTGAAAGTTATGTTCAGCTTAAAAAAAAATCATAATTTCTATGAATTAATCATTGCAACACTTTACATTAAGGTTTTTACAGTAAAGTGTTTGTTTTTCTGTTACAATGGAAAGCTTATTGTAAAGTGCTACTATTATTATAATATATATATATATATATATATATATAAAGCTTATCCAATTGGACAATTCATGGATATTAAAGGCAAAAAAGTGTGGGAAGGTTTACAGTAAAGTACTGTAAATGGCCCAACATGTTCCCTAGATCTCAATCATTGTTTTGAGGTATAAGAGGGGCTAAGAGTGTGTGTGTTGTGTGTCTTGCAGGTCAGACCGCACTGCGTGAGGCTTATTCAATGTCCTGCATCGCCAACGGCAGTTCCAGCGGCCGCAAATCTCACAGAGATACTTCCACAGTGTCTATAGCCAAGAAAGAGACACTCTCCTCCGCCGCCAAAAGGTAACACACACACACACACACATAACTGAAACATGAAATTGATCCTCTACACGTTCTGAATGTCTCCCTTCTCGGACCCGCTTCAGCTCGTGATGATTTGAGCCAGGTGTGTGTGGTTAGTGGATTTGGGAGATAATCACAATGAGCAGAAGTGGCGAAGCTCCAGGACGGGGTTGGGAAACACTGCACTAATCGCATCTTTTTCTTTACGTTTTGACCTTGAGTTCACACTGAGACGGCGTAGCCTACTAGCCACTTTGGTGGGTTGAATTATATATCTAATGTATACATTTTCTAATTGTAGTCTTTTATAAAGGCATCTATTTAGTGCGGTCAAAAACATTGATTTTTCAATAAATATCGATACTAAAGTATCTAAAACACTTCCAATACTCATTTTTCGCAGAATAGAAACACAATACCAGCTGTGCTTTCTCACACAAATATTTTTTGGTGTAACAGGGCTTGAAGTTTTCTGTGGGATTGCGCATCATTTTACTCGCTCTTGCAGATTTTCTGTGTGCATAAATCCGCCTCAGTGCAAAATTGAGTTATTTTTCGCTGCTTATTGTACTTAAACAGTCAAATCCACTCAAAATAATGTCAAAATGGCGGTCTTGGTGAGTCTTCACGTAAACAGTCAGTTATGTTTGAAGTGAATGTAAATACATGGGAAAGAAAACGCTTGTGTAACAGTATAAGAGATCCCTGCGTCGGGTCTTAAAGTGACAGCAGCCTAATATACCTACTGCCAAATTATGAGATAAATATATATATATATATATATATATATATATATATATATATATTGGTATAGATGGTATAGATGCCAAAATTGTTACCAGCTAAAATGTGTCTAGTAACTTTGGAAAACCCAGATCAAGCCCTGGATAGATATCTAATCTGTTTAAATGTTTTATGATTTGTATATGTGGCTGCATATATGTGCTAAAGATAAATTGTTGTGCAATCTTTATATTACATTCCTGGAAAGATGATGGAGCTTGACCTGAATGAGATATTTTGCTGATAAAAGGATCATGCCAGAAGAATAGTGTGAGAACTTTATGTCGGTATAATCTCAGTGTTTTACACATGCAGGTTATGGTGATTTTCCGACGTTTCAGTGTGCTTAAATGCTTGAAACACTAGAGAGCGTTTAGAGACGCAAATGCAGTTTTCAAGCTTATCCGGATGAATGTAGACATAGCCTTGAAATAAAAGTAAACACAATTATTTTTTAATAGATAAGTACATTTAAAGGGGTCATGAACTGGCTTTTTAAATTTTATTATATTGTTGTCTGAGGTCAACTTATGACGTTCGCTTGGTTTTTGCATTCAAAAACATTGAAATGAATAAGTAATAGGCCATTTTGTACCCTAGTTTTGAGCAACACTATCTCACGACCAATTCGTATGAATTCGACGAATGATTAAAAAGTGTCTAATTCGTACGACCTCACTCGTACGATTTGTCTAAACCCACGTGATGGTTCGGTTTAGGGACGGGGTAAGGGGTCGGTCATTCGTATGAATTCATACGAGTTGACCAATCCGTAAAATATGTACGATTTAGCAAAATCGTACGAGTGAGGTCGTATGAATTGTTACGATTTAGCCACTTTTTAATCATTCGTCGAATTCGTGGTCGTGAGATCGGGTTGGTTTTGAGCCTAGCTGAAAAACGCTGGGTTTTTATGGGCGTCTCGCACTGAAAACTTGGAAGTAAACGCCCACTGCTGTGAGTGGATAACAGTTTTCCATATTATAATGAGTTTCAACTCACCCATCGAAAAAATCTGGAAATTGTTTTGAAAACGTCCAATTTTATAAAATGGCGACCAGAATGATTCGCCCATACATGTTCGACCCAGAGTCAGAGTCAACCCACTTTGAAAAACGAGTTGTTTGCTGAGGCTGGTGTCAATAAAAGCTCTCACTGGACTAACAAGTTCTGAAACTTACAGGATATTCTTATAATATGATGACCTCTTTGATGTCAAAAGCTCAAGGAAAATTTGATTTCTCAGTTCATCACCCCTTTAAAACTAGGCCCATACTGTCTTCTCTTGTGGGAAAATGATGACGAGCCAATGTTGTCGACTGTTCATTGTTCAAATGTTTAATGTGTGATGATATATATTCATCTGAATGTGTCCGTGTCGAGCCGCTCGGGTCTCCTCATCTTTTCATGTGTGTCAGGACTTACCTGCATGTTATTTTCACAGTGGCGGAGAGCGGAAAAAAGACAAGCCTCTGATGGAGGGGATCAAGGAGAAAGAGGAGACTAATGATAAAGCGCCCTCAGCGCCCAGCACCCCTTCCAGCAACCCCCCCTCCCCTCATCCCCCACAGCCCCAAAGACAAGTCTCGGAGAACAAGGGCTCGACCCCGACTGCCAAAAGGTTCCTCCCAACAGCCGTGCCATTTCTGGCAGTGTTCGAATGGCGTTTGGCAATCTGCTTGCAGCGGTTTCGCAACCTATTGACGTAAAGCCAAGGGGCAGGGCTGACACGCTTCCTCAATCAATATCAAGATCAGTAGAGAGCAACGCTGACTCCTTTTTTATCTGCCTATGCTCCGGAAATATTTTCCCCATTCATTTACTCCATAGGGATTTCGAAAAAGTATTAACTAGTTCTAAGCCTTGGGCCAAACCAATCATCTCCAAGATAAATCACAACATTAAAATATTTGATTTAAAAAAGAATGAACTACTCGTCCCGTAAAGCATGCAGATGTTACATTTAAAATATGATCAATAACATGATTCATTTTTTTTTAACTAAGTATTAGAAGTTCAAAAGTTTTGAGTCAATGTAATTTTGGATGAAGTCTCTTCTCATTTATTTCATGAAAAATATAGTAAAAATAGTAATATTATTGTGAATTTTTTTTTACAGTTTTAAATCATATATATATATATACTAGTATATATAAGCTAACCCTCAAACCGTATTCACTTTATAGTCCTTAATCCTGTAATTGTGGACAAATGTGGGCACAGAGGACATATTTAGAAATGTGGGCATAAAGTTTTGTCTATCCATTTATGGTGTTTTTTTTTTATTTTGGGGGTATTTTTGAATTTATTTACTTGAAAAAGTACCATATTTTCTATGTAAATTATGCTTAAGTATATTAAAATATCATTCCAATAAGTTCTTAGAGCTAAACCCTAAAGATGAAGTGACTTTGCTGTCACCTGGTGTCTTATTTTGGCTTCTTTTAGACTGCTCTAAATGACAGTTTTTTCCCATTCATTTCTATGAGTGCCCATTTTTGACCCAAATACAAGATTAAGGAGGTTTTTTTCACCCACGTAACATTGCAGAATTGAGTTAAAAAAAATTATGTGTGTTCAGGAGGCAAACGTAGGAAAAGTATCCAAGTCTTGTACCGCTCAGATCGAGGGAAGTATTTTTTAAAAATAAATCAAAACTATTTTGTCCACATTTGTCCAGAATATGGTTTTAGGGTTAATAAAAATTAAATAAATAAATAAATGTAATGCATCCTTGCTGAACGAAAGTATGAATTTTATTTTATTAAATGTTATTGACCCCATACTTTTGAATGCTAGTCTATGTATGTATAAGTTATTTGGCACTGCAAGGAGACCAATTCACTTCCGTTTTTTGCAAAACATCTATGATGTTGTTTGTCACATATAAATCACACAGATCTCAGAGCTCAATGTAGAAAGGTTTGTGTAGGTCAGAATGTGGTCACTCCGCGTGATCCACCCAGAAGAGGAAAGTAATGGAAAGCAGATGTGCTCAGACCCTTAGTTCCTGCTCAGTAATCCATGCAGTAATCATGCTAACACATTAGCTCAGCAATGCTTCAACACCATTCTAGTCTGTACTTAATAACCCAACAACCCTGCTGAGTTATTCATATTGACTCTGCAAGCTGTCCCATCCAATTACTTAAAGAGGAGCGGAAAACCAATTGGCCGTCTCCTTAATGTCGTTTCATGGCCCGATCCATGCTTCCTAGACAACGCAACAAGAAAATGATCTGCCAGAGTCTGGCCACAGTCACATTACTTAGAGCAATCCTCTGCAAACTATGAAGATTTACCACACAAGAGTCTTGTGGTTAGCGCAGTGCATTTGAAAAATGTAGATATGTCTGTATCAGTAATGCAAGATACGCGTTTATTTTCTTTATTTTGGCTTAGAAATAAGCAACTAAGATGACATGCATGGTGTTTGCACTAACATAAATATTCATGCTAAACTGGTTTCTAATAGCACTAATTTGATGCTAATTTACTTGGAGAGACGTAAAGTAATGCAGTTGGTCAGCAAAATTCAATTGGTGGAGTTAGTAGACCAAATCTTGATGTAGGCCAAGTCTTGTAGAGCTAGTACCATGGTATTACGTGGTAAAACATGGTCTTTTTATTGGCTGATGGCATTGTGGTGCACTCTAATACATTAATTAGGGATTGACATCATTAAAGGAGTAGTTCACTTTTGAAAAAAACTTTTGCTGATAATTTACTCACCCCCATGTCATCCAAGATGTCCATGTCTTTCTTTCTTCAGTCGAAAAGAAATGAAGGTTTTTGCTGAAAACATTCCAGGATTTTTCTCCATATAATGGACTTCAATGGGGTCCAAACGGTTCAAGGTCCAAAAGACAGTTTCAGTGCAAACTGTGACGCACGTTCGTGACTCTCCTGTTCGATCTCGTTTATCAAAATTGACCAAATGACTCAGAAAAAAAGATTTGTTCATTTTGATGGACGAGTTCGAACAGGAGAGTCACGAACGTGAGTCACAAAACAGAGCAAGGCGAGCATTTGTGCTTATAAAACTTAAACTTTGTTATTTATTTTTTTCAAATGAGCGATCGTTTCGCTTGATAAGACCCTTATTCATCGTCTGGAATCGTTTAAAGCCCTTTGAACAGTTTGCAGTTTGCACTGAAACTGTCTTTTGGACCTTGAACCGTTTGGTCCCCATGTAAGTCCATTATATGGAGAAAAATCCTGGAATGTTTTCATCAAAAACCTTAATTTGTTTTCGACTGAAGAAAGAAAGACGTGGACATCTTGGATGACATGGGGGTGAGTAAATTATCAGCAAAAGTTTTTTGAAAAGTGAACTACTCCTTTAAACCTCACAAGTGGCCCCATATGTAGAGCAAAAGCCAGTTTTTCACGTGGAAGTGTGTCCGCTCTGCCCCGGAGTACTCTCCGTTCCTTTCCCTCCTCTCTTACTCCCATGTTCAGTGAGGTTGGAGGTACTATGCTACAGCTCTGACCGATTGAATTGCATTAAGCCCAAAGTATTCTTTTTCAGCGTATCCTTTCAAAGGATACAAACACGTTTCCAGTGTCTGCGCTATTTCTCTACAGAAGTTACAACCGCTAAAATGTCTTTGTTCTCGCGTAAACTAGAGCTGAATGTATTTCCAACGCATTCTCATCCTAGGGTATCATATAATGACGCTTTTGACATTTCGCCTAAATCCAACGCACATGACACCCTTTAGCGTCAATATAACACGCTTCGGTTATGGGTAGGTTTAGATCTGGGGTAGTGTTAGGGTTAGACCACTAGGAGGCGCCTATATATCTGCGTCTCATATTGACGCTAAAGGCTGCCATGTGCGTTGGATGTAGACGAAATGTCATATGCGTCAGTATATGACGCCTTGGGATGAGACCGGGCTGTTTTTTCTTAACTCCGTCGCACAGGCGCTCATCTATTGTGGCGCTCGTGAGGAGTGTATTGTTGTTGTTTCTTTTTTAACGAGTGCAAAAAAAGTTCCGTCCAGATAGAAAAGCGACTATGCTAATGATGGATTTCCCAGTACGCACTAACACACCCTAACGTGCGCTCAAAAAACAAAGTATACTTTGGGCTTTAATGTTTGTGTGTACTTCTGAGTTTCTGGATCACTTCTCCCCTGAGCTCCATATTCTCCTCTACACTCTTAAAAGTCAAAGCTCTTTATTGGCATCTATGGTTCCACGAAGAATCTTTTAACATCCGTGGAACTTTTCCATTCCACAAAAGGTTCTTTAGATTATTACAATGTTCTTCACACTAAAATGGTTCTTTGAAAGAAATAAAACTTTTGCTGATAATTTACTCACCCCCATGTCATCCAAGATGTCCACGTCTTTCTTTCTTCAGTCGAAAAGAAATTAAGGTTTTAGATGAAAACACTCCAGGATTTTTCTCCATATAATGGACTTCAATGGGAACCAAACAGTTCAAGGTCCAAATGAGAGTTTCAGTGCAGCTTCAAAGGACTTTAAATGACGCCAGACGATGAATAAGGGTCTTGTCTATCGAAACCATCGATCATTTCAAAAATAAATAACAAAGTTTAAGTTTTATAAGCTCAAATGCTCGCCATGGGTGTTCGTGACTCTCCTGTTTGAACTCGTTCATCAAAATGAGCGAATTTTTTTGAGTCATTTGGTTGATTCAATGAACAAAATGACTCGAAAAAAGATTTTGATGAACGAGTTCAAACAGGAGAGTCACGAACGCGCATCACAAGGTGAGCATTTGAGCTTATAAAACTTAAACTTTGTTATTTATTTATTAAATGAGCGATCGTTTCGCTTGATAAGACCCTTATTCACCGTCTGGAATCGTTTAAAGCCTTTTAAAGCTGCACTGAAACTCTCATTTGGACCTTGAACCGTTTGGTTCCCATTGAAGTCCATTATATGGAGAAAATCCTGGAATGTTTCCATCAAAAACCTTAATTTCTTTTCGACTGAAGAAAGAAAGACATGGACATCTTGGATGACATGGGGGTGAGTAAATTAAAGTGAACTACTGAAGAGATCTTTGGAGAACCTCAAATGGTCAATCTATGGCTTCACTGCAGAAGCTTTATTTTAGAAGCTAAAGCTTAGGGCTGGTAACCAGAAGGTTGCTGGTTCAGGCTCCATGATTACGTTGGCCTTTAGTTTGCATAAAGTTCAGACTCTCCCAATATTTTTTCGATGCTCTACTTGCTTTTCTGTCAATCCCCCACACGAGCCTCCTGTTCAGTCCCATAGAAGGGATGGTCCAGAAAACAAGTTTGCTAACGTTTTCTTCTTGCATACAGCTTCGCCTGAGGATAACGCTCCTCTTCTTTCCCTTTCTAAATCTCTGATGTGTGTTTCCTTCTCTACCTTCCTTTAGCTTGGCTGTGTGGCGCCTTTTCCCTCAAACAATATGAACTTACCACAGGACTGGGTCTCAAGATTTCAGATCCCCAGTGTGTACTAACCGTCGAGTGGATTATGCTTTGGCATATGCATGGTCTTTCACCTGAGGGATGCAATGGGCGTTGCTTGACTTCTGGCTTCCAGTGTGAAATTAACCAAATTGGAGGAGTGTGTATTTGAGTTTGGAGGATCTGAAATGAGATTGCATTTAGACTTTGTGGTTAAATTGTCAGAACAAACCTGTGACTGATTTTTGGTGTAGATCTATAATAGCTTCATTACCTCCAAGCTCACAATACCTCTCGCCTAAATATTGAACTTCTCCCCTGGACTTGTTTTTCCGCTTCCTTTTCCAATGAAATCCGTTTTTCTTGTGTAATTTCCGTCTCCGGCAGGGGTAGCAGTGCAAAGCGTGCTGGAGGAATGGAGCGTTCTCAGAGTAGCACATGGGACAGTGGAGAGGAGAACAGGAATAAGCTGGTGAAAGCAGCCTCCACATCCAAACTGCTGTCCAAAGTGGTGAAGAACGCAGAGAAGTAAGTGTTAGCTTCCTTTTGTCCACTTAAAGGAGTAGTTCACTTTAAAAAAAAACTTTTGCTGATAATTTACTCACCCCCATGTCATCCAAGATGTCCATGTCTTTCTTTCTTCAGTCGAAAAGAAATTAAGGTTTTTAATGAAAACATTCCAGGATTTTTCTCCATATAATGGACTTCATTGGGAACCAAATGGTTCAACGAACGTAATGAAACAAATTGACTCGGAAAAAGATTTGTTCATTTTGATGAACTACTTCAAACAGGAGAGTCACAAAAGTGTGTCACAGAACAGAGAAAGGCGAGCATTTGTGATTATAAAACTTAATTTACTTTTGAAATGAGCGATCATTTCGCTTGATAAGACCCTTATTCATCGTCTGGTGTCGTTTAAAGCGCTTTGAAGCTGCACTGAAACTCTCAATTGGACCTTGCACCGTTTGGTCCCCATTGAAGTTTATTATATGGAGAAAAATCCTGGAATGTTTTCATCAAAAACCTTCATTTCTTTTCAGGATTTGAGAATTTTTCTCCATATAATGGACTTCAATGGGAACCAAATGGTTCAATGTCCAAAAGAGAGTTTCAGTACAAACTGCAAACTGTTCAAAGGGCTTTAAACGATTCCAGACGATGAATAAGGGTCTTATCAAGCGAAATGATCGCTCATTTAAAAAAAAAAAAACAAAGTTTAAGTTTTATAAGCTCAAATGCTCGCCTTGCTCTGTTCTGTGACACACGTTCATGACTCTCCTGTTCGAACTCGTTCATCAAAATGAACAAATCTTTTTTAGTGTCATTTGGTTTATTCAACGAACGAAATGAACAAGTTGACTCGGGAAAAAGAATTGTTCATTTTAATGAACGAGTTCGAACAGGAGAGTCACGACTGCTCATCACAGAACAGAGCAAGGCGAGCATTGAGCTTATAAAACTTAAACTTTTTATTTATTTTTTTAAATGAGCGATCGTTTCGCTTGATAAGACTCTTATTCATCGTCTGGAATCGTTTAAAGCTCTTTGAACAGTTTTCAGTTTTCACTGAAACTGTCTTTTGTACTTTGAACCAGTTGGTTCCCATTGAAGTCCATTATATGGAGAAAAATCCTGTTTTCATCAAAAACCTTATTTTTTTTTTCGACTGAAGAAAGAAATACATGGACATCTTGGATGACATGGGGGTGAGTAAACTTTAAATGCTCTTTTTGTGTGTTCTTTGGGGGAAAGTCATATCTGTTGGGAACATTGTGAGAGTGAACAAATGATGACAATAATATGAATTTTTATTTTTGGATGTAACGTATGCCTACAGTATAACACATGAACAAACACGCCATTTTTGTCTTGTGTTAACAATGTTTTGATTTTATTCCCATTTCCTCTTTAGACACAGAGATCCAGTCATCAGCCAAGGTAAAGTCTCATTTTGCCTTCTACGTGATCTATTATGTTTCATCTTCATTTTTCCCTTATATATTCCTCTCATTTCCTGTATCACAGTGGTGCAGGCAAAACTGATGCGCATTAAAACAAATCAGACTCTTACAAGCATGTCATTTCCACAGTAAAAACCATTTCAGAAGCTAGCATTATGCCACTGATAGCTCTTAGCATTTGGCGTTGCCCCAGGGCAAGATTAGCAGTGACGCTGAAAAATACTCGAGGCTCATGTTAGTGGGCGAGTGTGCCCTGGGACGACCTATCCCGCGGCTGGATTTAGCCCTGGGCCGAGAACAGTACAGGTGTGTGAGCACCACCTCCATCTCTCAAGACAGTTTAATCTTGGCAAACACGTCCACAGACTGCATTCCTTTGACTTGTGGTTTCTCATTTGTTGTTCTAGATATTTCTAATGATCACACCCATCTTAAAAACCTTTGACATGTTCCTTGTCTGTCATTCTTTCTGTGTTTGTTTTTTGAGAGATTATTATTTCTGTCCCATACCCAGCTAAAATGTCAACCCGTGAAAAAAACAGTCAAGGTAAGGCCTTCGTCTCTCCAGGGCCGAGCGCTCCCGTACCCGCTTCAGGCTGGGCTATACGCGTTTCTGCCACTAATCCCACTTTAATTCCCTTAACATGTTGATCCATCTGAAGGATCAACGCTCAGTCACTTCTTCCACTTTCCTTCTGTCTCTCTGCCGCTTTTGTTCCTCAAAATCTCTAAGGAGTAGTTCACTTTTGAAAAAAAATTTGCTGATAATTTACTCACCCCCATGTCATCCAAGATGTCCATGTCTTTCTTTCTTTAGTCGAAAAGAAATTAAGGTTTTTGATGAAAACACTCCAGGATTTTTCTCCATATAATGGACTTCAATGGGGTCCAAACGGTTCAAGGTCCAAAAGAGAGTTTCAGTGCAAACTGCAAGCTGTTCAAAGGGCTTTAAACGATTCCAGACGATGAATAAGGGTCTTATCAAGCGAAACGATCCCTCATTTAATAAATAAATAACAATGTTTAAGTTTTATAAGCTCAAACGCTCGCCTTGCTCTGTTCTGTGATGAGCGTTCGTGACTCTCCTGTTCGAACCCGTTAATCAAAACGAACAAATCTTTTTCTGAGTCATTTGGTTGATTCAACGAATTGACTCGGAAAAAGATTCGTTCATTTTGATTAACGGGTTTGAACAGGAGAGTCACAAACGTACGTCACAGAACAGAGAAAGGCGAGCATTTGTGCTTATAAAACTTAAACTTTGTTTTTTTTTATTAAATGAGGGATCATTTCGCTTGATAAGACCCTTATTCATCGTCTGGTGTCGTTTAAAGCCCTTTGAAGCTGCACTGAAACTCTCATTTGGACCTTGAACCGTTTGGTCCCCATTGAAGTCCAAAATCCTGGAATGTTTTCATCAAAAACCTTTATTTCTTTTCGACTGAAGAAAGAAAGACATGGACATCTTGGATGACATGGGGGTGAGTAAATTATCAGCAAAAGTTTTTTTGAAAGTGAACTACCCCTTTAAATAACATTTCTGGAGCAAGGGATAGTAAGTGGATTTCCTCCCAGGATAAACGACGAACACACATCTCGCTTGTTCATGTCTTCCCACAATTCAGCTGGTCTAAATAGGTGACCTTAGAGATTCACCACCGGTAACTCATTAGCAGAAGAATGTGTTTTTCTGAAGTAATGATGCCAGAATCTCACTGAACACATCATCTAGCCCATATTTCACCCCCAAAATCAAAGAAATACAAAAATGACATCTATTGTAACATTATTTGTGTGACAAATGCGCACATTTTGACCATAATGCTAAAATCTCATTCTCATTACTGTACAGTTTCAGAGCAAAATATTTTATATATATCATAAAATTTTAGTATTTGTTGTACTAATTTATATTTAGTTATTTAACGTGCCTTGTGTCGTCCCAAACCTGATGACTTTCTTCTGTGGACGATTAAAAAAAGATATATTTCGAAGAATGTTAGTAACAATAAAAAAAAAAATTTCTGTCCGTTACGTTCCACATAAGACTTGGAACAACATGAGTGTGTCTAAATGATCACTAAAATATCATTTGTGGGCGATATCAAGTAATTTCTGAAAGTATATACTGGTGATTTATTTTTTAAAGGTTATCTCAGGTCAGATGTCTTGTTCTGTGTTAAATACTTTATATAATTACATGATGATGATTCTGGAGACTAGAGAAAACACTGATTCTTTGTCCATTTTTTCACCACTTTGATATTTCTGCTTTTCTTTATTAAATCACATTATAATTTGGGCATTATCATTGCTCTGGCCCTTCTGCACGGCGCTTGAGGCTTCGGTTTTGATTTGCTTGGGTTTTTGAATGAGTTCAGCGCATGAGCTTTACTAACTCCATCAAAGAGCTTCACTTAGAAACCAATATGTAAAAACTGTTAAAGTTACCCGGAGAAATGTTAGAAGGAAACCTATATGTTGTGTATGTTATATTAAAGGAGTCGTTCACTTTTAAAAAACTTTTGCTGATAATTTACTCACCCCCATGTCATCCAAGATGTCCACGTCTTTCTTTCTTCAGTCGAAAAGAAATTAAAGTTTTTGATGAAAACATTCCAGGATTTTTCTCCATATAATGGACTTCAATGGGGACCAAACGGTTCAAGGTCCAAATGAGTTTCAGTGCAGCTTCAAAGGGCTTTAAACGATTCCAGATGATGAATAAGGGTCTCATCTAGCGAAACATCGCTCATTTAATAAAAAAAAATAAAGTTTAAGTTTTATAAGCTCAAATGCTCGCCTTGCTCTGTTCTATGATGCACGTTCGTGACTCTCCTGTTCAAACTCGTTCATCAAAATTAACAAATCTTTTTTCAAGTCATTTGGTTCATTCAATGAACGAAATGACTCAAAAGACTCTTATTCATCGTCTGGAATCGTTTAAAGCACTTTGAAGCTGCACTGAAACTCTGAAACCGTTTGGTTCCCATTGAAGTCCATTATATGGAGAAAAATCCTGGAATGTTTTCATCAAAAACCTTCATTTCTTTTCGACTGAAGAAAGAAAGACATGGACATCTTGGATGACACGGGGCGAGTAAATTATCAGCATAAGTTTTTCAAAAGTGAACTACTCCTTTAAAATTACCTAGCAAACCAGTCTCTTCTCAAAGACCATGTGCACTGGCAAATTTCAACTCTTTCAAAGTCTAATCTCCAGATGCATGTACTTCACATGAGATGCGTTTCATATAATAGTTGCTAATTTGGTTAATAATCATTCATTCTTAATAGTCATTTATTTTTTGTAGTATTTTGTCTATTTGAATGTCTTTTGTTCATCAAATCTCTTCACAGAGGGAGACTACATCAAAATGTTCATGCGAGGACGACCCATCACAATGTTCATCCCGTCGGACGTGGAGAACTACGACGAGGTGCGCACCGAACTTCCCCCAGAGAGACTCAAACTGGAGTGGGTGTATCCTTCCCAGCATGACTTGCGCTCGGCACATTGTGTTTCTGCATTTGCTCTTTACGCCAAGTTTATTTATAGAACACATTTCATTAACAGTGGCCATTTAAAGTGATTAAAATTGGCAAAATAATGAAATAAGACTTCAATTCAGAACATATTAATACATAATAAATTATTATATTTATTTATTTAATAGAAATCATTTCTAAATTCTGTTTTAAAATGGATGAAATCAGGGCTGTCAAACGATTAATCGCGATTAATCACTTCTAAAATAAAAGTTTGTGTTTACATAATATACGTGTGTGTGGTATGTATAATTATTTTGTATATATATATATATATATATAAATACACACACATGTATGTATATATTTAAGAAATATTTGCATATAAATATATTTATACATAATTAATATTATATATAAATATTTGAAATATTAATAACACATTTTTGTTAAATATATCCATGCATGTGTCATGTGTGTATTTATATATACAAAATAATTATACACACTACACACACACACACATATATTATGTAAATACAAACTTTTATTTTGAATGCGATTAAACGCGATTAATCGTTACCCAGCCCTAGATTAAATATTATAAGGTAAGAAGAGTATTATTTACTACGGTTGTCAAATAATTAAAAATGTACTTAAATATTTTAAGTTGACTCACTGTACTAAGAAAATAAAAATAAAAATATATATTTTTTTTTTATATTAGGATCCCCATTAGCGGCCCATTTAATGGCAGCTAATCTTCCTGGATGTGTAAAGCATTGCACAGATATGACCAATCTTCAGAAGTGATGGTGTAGTTTGTTGTTGGTGTTTTGTTGTGTTCTCCTTGACTGACGGATAGATATGGATACAGGGGTCGTGACTGCCGTGCAAACGTGTACTTGCTGCCTACCGGGGAGATCGTGTACTTCATCGCCTCGGTGGTCGTGCTCTTCAACTACGAGGAGAGGACACAGCGCCACTACTTAGGACACACCGACTGTGTCAAATGGTGAGACTGGTGAAAACACATCTGGTGTGTTTGAGGACATGGTCTTGATTCAATTGCCAACTCTTACTGAATGTTTCTTTGAAAAATGCTGCTGAAGCCCAGAGGGCCGTGTTGTGCGAGCTTGTGTCCTGTGTCAATGGCACTCATTCAATTGGAGTGGACAATTCAGTTTAAAACGTTTTTACCACTTGTCATGGTTGTAACAGTGTAATTATACAAGTACTGAGTAATATTAATTAACTACATGTACTTACTATAGGATTAGGCTTTAGCTTGTACTGTTATTACTAGAGTAACTACAGGTAACGTAGTGGTAACGTGGTAACAACAACACATTAAAACTAAACGTTGGGGGCTTACACGTACATACACTTACAGTGATATGAATCAGTTTGGACACCCATGCTAAAGTTGCCTAAAACGAGGAATAAAAAAAGGATAGTTCACATTGAAATTCATTTTTGGTATGTTTTATCTTACCTCAAGGGCATCCAAGATGTAGGCGTCTTGTTTCCACAGTAGTTTCAATTTTGATATTTTTAGGTTGTCTGTCAGTCATATAATGGAGGTCTATGGTCACCACCTCAAAGAGCATGCACAGAGAAGTCCAAATTAAACATGATTGAATGACTCGTAAATGTAAGTACACCAAGATGTAATTCTCTCTCTCGTTCTCTTACAGTCTCGCTGTTCACCCAGATAAGATCCGTATCGCCACCGGACAGATCGCAGGAGTGGATAAGGATGGAAGAGTGAGTTTGATCAACATAACTATTATGATGAACACTAACTTTCCTGTATGTTTGCCTCAATGTATGCTATTGTTTCAAAGTTTGCTATCAGTGAAACAAGGATGCATTAAATTCATCAAAAGTGACAGACTTTTTCAGTGTTATGCAAGATTTCTTTGTCAAATAAATATTGCTTTCTATTTATCAACACATCCTGAAAAGATATGACTGTTTTCAACATTGATTAAATATTTCTTGAGCAGAAAAACATCATATTAGAGTGATTTCTGAAGACTGGAGTAATGATGCTGAAAACTATGGAAGCGTGTTTCCGCCATAGAATGAAAAATATAAAAAGTAATTGCGACTTTTTATCTCACAATTCTGACTTTTTTTCTCAGAATTGCGAGATATAAAGTCAGAATTGCGAGATATAAAGTCAGAATTGTGAGATATAAAGTCAGAATTGTGAGATATAAAGTCAGAATTGTGAGATATAAAGTCAGAATTGCGTGTTATAAAGTCAGAATTGCGAGGTATAAAGTCAGAATTGTGAGATATAAAGTCAGAATTGCGTGTTATAAAGTCAGAATTGCGAGATATAAAGTCAGAATTGCGTGATATAAAGTCAGAATTGCGAGATATAAAGTCAGAATTGCGAGATATAAAGTCAGAATTGCTGATATAAAGTCAGAATTGCGAGATATAAAGTCAGAATTGCTGATATAAAGTCAGAATTGCGAGATATAAAGTCAGAATTGCGAGATATAAGTCAGATATTATAAAGTCTGACTTTATATCAGCAATTCTGACTTTATATCTCGCAATTCTGACTTTATATCTCGCAATTGAGATATTAAGCCAGTTAAGTCAATTCTGAGATATAAAGTCAGAATTGTGAGATATTAAGTCAGAATTGCGAGATATAAAGTCAGAATTGTGTGATATAAAGTCAGAATTGCGAGATATTAAGTCAGAATTGCGAGATATAAAGTCAGAATTGCGAGATATAAAGTCAGAATTGTGTGATATAAAGTCAGAATTGCGAGATATTAAGTCAGAATTGCGAGATATAAAGTGGAACTGCGTGATATAAAGTCAGAATTGGGAGATATTAAGTCAGAATTGCGAGATATAAAGTCAGAATTGTGTGTTATAAAGTCAGAATTGCGAGATATTAAGTCAGAATTGCGAGATATAAAGTCAGAATTGCGTGATATAAAGTCAGAATTGCGAGATATTAAGTCAGAATTGTGAGATATAAAGTCAAAATTGTGAGATATAAAGTCAGAATTTTGAGATATTAAGTCAGAATTGCGTGATATAAAGTCAGAATTGCGAGATATAAAGTCAGAATTGTGAGATATAAAGTCAGAATTGTGAGATATAAAGTCAGAATTGTGAGATATAAAGTCAGAATTTTGAGATATTAAGTCAGAATTGCGTAATATAAAGTCAGATTTGCGAGATATAAGTCAGAATTGTGAGATATAAAGTCAGAATTGCGAGATATAAAGTCAGAATTGTGAGATATAAAGTCAGAATTGCGTGATATAAAGTCAGAATTGTGTGATATAAAGTCAGAATTGCGAGATATAAAGTCAGAATTGCGTGATATAAAGTCAGAATTGTGTGATATAAAGTCAGAATTGCGAGATATTAACTCAGAATTGCGAGATATAAAGTCAGAATTGCGAGATATAAAGTCAGAATTGCGAGATATAAAGTCAGAATTGCGAGATATAAGTCAGAATTGTGAGATATAAAGTCAGAATTGCGAGATATAAAGTCAGAATTGTGAGATATTAAGTCAGAATTGCGTGATATAAAGTCAGAATTGCGAGATATAAAGTCAGGATTGAGTGTTATAAAGTCAGAATTGCGAGATATAGTCAGAATTGCGAGATATAAAGTCAGAATTGTGAGATATAAAGTCAGAATTGTGAGATATAAAGTCAGAATTGCGAGATATAAAGTCAGAATTGCGAGATATAAAGTCAGAATTGCGAGATATAAAGTCAGAATTGTGAGATATAAAGTCAGAATTGCGAGATATAAAGTCAGAATTGAGAGATATAAAGTCAGAATTGTGAGATATAAAGTCAGAATTGTGAGATATAAAGTCAGAATTGTGAGATATAAAGTCAGAATTGTGAGATATAAAGTCAGAATTGTGAGATATAAAGTCAGAATTGTGAGATATAAAGTCAGAATTGCGTGATATAAAGTCAGAATTGAGAGATATAAAGTCAGAATTGTGTGATATAAAGTCAGAATTGCGAGATATAAAGTCAGAATTGCGAGATATAAAGTCAGAATTGCGAGATATAAAGTCAGAATTGCGTGTTATAAAGTCAGAATTGCGAGATATAAAGTCAGAATTGCGTGATATAAAGTCAGAATTGCGAGATATAAAGTCAGAATTGCGAGATATAAAGTCAGAATTGCGTGATATAAAGTCAGAATTGCGTGATATAAAGTCAGAATTGTGTGATATAAAGTCAGAATTGCGAGATATAAAGTCAGAATTGCGAGATATAAAGTCAGAATTGCGAGATATAAAGTCAGAATTGCGTGTTATAAAGTCAGAATTGCGAGATATAAAGTCAGAATTGCGTGATATAAAGTCAGAATTGCGAGATATAAAGTCAGAATTGCGAGATATAAAGTCAGAATTGTGAGATATAAAGTCAGAATTGTGCGATATTAAGTCAGAATTGCGAGATATAAAGTCAGAATTGAGCGATATAAAGTTAGAATTGTGTGATATTAAGTCAGAACTGCGTGTTACAAAGTCAGAATTGCGAGATATTAAGTCAGAATTGCGAGATATAAAGTCAGAATTGCGTGTTATAAAGTCAGAATTGCGAGATATAAAGTCAGAATTGCGTGATATAAAGTCAGAATTGCGAGATATAAAGTCAGAATTGCGAGATATAAAGTCAGAATTGCGTGATATAAAGTCAGAATTGCGTGATATAAAGTCAGAATTGTGTGATATAAAGTCAGAATTGCGAGATATAAAGTCAGAATTGCGAGATATAAAGTCAGAATTGCGAGATATAAAGTCAGAATTGCGTGTTATAAAGTCAGAATTGCGAGATATAAAGTCAGAATTGCGTGATATAAAGTCAGAATTGCGAGATATAAAGTCAGAATTGCGAGATATAAAGTCAGAATTGCGTGATATAAAGTCAGAATTGCGTGATATAAAGTCAGAATTGCGTGATATAAAGTCAGAATTGCGAGATATAAAGTCAGAATTGTGAGATATAAAGTCAGAATTTTGAGATATTAAGTCAGAATTGCGTGATATAAAGTCAGAATTGAGAGATATAAAGTCAGAATTGCGAGATATAAAGTCAGAATTGTGAGATATAAAGTCAGAATTTTGAGATATTAAGTCAGAATTGCGTGATATAAAGTCAGAATTTTGAGATATTAAGTCAGAATTGCGTGATATAAAGTCAGAATTGCGAGATATAAAGTCAGAATTGCGTGATATAAAGTCAGAATTGCGAGATATAAAGTCAGAATTGCGAGATATAAACTATTCTGAGGGGGGGAAAGTTAGTCTTAGTAACTTAGTCTTTTTCCCCTTAGTATTGGCCTGATTACTTGCAATTGCGAGTTTATATTTCACAATTCTGAGAAAAGATGTCAGAATTTAGACATATAAACTCACAATTATGTGTTATAAAGTCAGAATTGCGAGATGTAAACTCGCAATTGTGAGAAAAAAAGTCAGAATTGTGAGATAAAAAGTCTCAATTATTTATTTTATTTTTATATTCAGTGGCGGAAACAAGCTTTGATCACAGGAAAAATGAACATTTTAAATGTATTAAAATAAAATCACAATATTATTGTTTTTACCGTATTTCTGATTACATAAATGCAGTCGTGGTGAGAAGAGGCTTCTTTCAAAACATTAAAATGATAATGTTTCCAAACTTTTCACAGGTACTATATATTAAAGTATTACTATTTTAATGTAATTTTCATCAAATAAAAGCATTGGTGAGTAGAAGTCTATCAAGTATGCAGGCATTCATACTCTTTTAGATTTATCATCTGACCTTGGCAAATGATTTATACAGCTTAACTGTTGTCAGGATCTGTTAAAGTATTGTACTTCTGTTCTCCTATAAGGCAATATTTGAGAATGATCTAGAATAACTGGATAGTTTACATTCTGCTTAAACAAACGTTCAAGACACAGTGTGTCCTGAAAGTTCAAAAACAAACACATTAGCTGGTGAGTTTCCAGAACATAAACCACTAAACGCTGTGAAAGCACTTTGTATGAGTGTTCATGTTGCGTTTAGTTTTCCCGTTATACTACTTGTTCTTTACTGACAATGGTACTTGTTTATCAGAATAACCTTTTCGAATGTTTCCCTCGTGTGATCCTCAGCCGCTCCAGCCACACGTGAGGGTCTGGGACTCGGTCAGTCTGTCCACGCTGCAGATCATCGGCCTCGGCACCTTCGAGAGAGGAGTTGGATCCCTCGCTTTCTCTAAAGCCGTGAGTCTTCATTTAATTGCATTTCGCTATTTGTTTTTAATGAGCATTGTCTAATGACTCCCTCAACAATACCCTGCTTTCAGGAAGTAACTCATAATACAATGAAACGGATAACTGAAACTATATACAATTATATTACACAAAATCAATGTTTTTAAAAGGGCTTATTGTACTGTAATGTAGCATCATAACATACATATGTAGAGAGTAGGACGTTTCATGTTCAATAAAAGCTGTTTCGTGTGTAAAATACCCTCCAAATTACGTTAGGTGGCGTTATTAGGTTTCGAACCTAAGCTCCGCCCCTCACTTACGGCCCTGGCTCTGGTGTAAGAACGTAAGCTCCGCCCCTTACTTCCGGTTCTGGCGCTGAAGTTCTGAAACTGGTGTGCTGCGGGTCTGCAGCTGGATACTATAGCATCAGTGGGTTAGTTACAATGTTTTGAAGCATCGAAAATACATTTTGGTCCAAAAATAACAAAAACTACGACTTTATTCAGCATTGTATTGTCTTCCGGTTGTGTTGTGGATCCGCGTTCAGTGACGTCTGAGCTTCGGTTACAGTCTGAGGGAGACGCACGCTGTACAAAACAATCTTTACAAACATATCTAAGGATTTCCACACAGAGGAAGACTTGCATTTTTTTGCCCAGCCGTATTTATTTGAACCCGAATACACGGACACAAAACAAACAAAAACTACTTTATTCAGCATTGTATTGTTATTTTTTTGTTATTTTATTGTTATTTTTAGACCAAAATGTATTTTCGATGCTTCAAAACATTGTAACTAACCCACTGATGTCACATGGACTACTCTGATGACGTCTTTATTTCCTTTCTGGACAAGGACAGTATACCGTACACACATTTCCAATGGAGGGACAGAAAGCTCGCGGACTAAATCTAAAATATCTTAAACTGTGTCCTAAAGATGAACGGAGGTCTGACGGGCTTGAGTCATTAATGACATCGTTTTCATTTTTGGGTGAACTAACCCTTTAACACAAGATGTTGGAGGGTCAAAGAAAGTCATATGAAGACCTGTAATTATAAAGATACATTTCTAGCGCTGACTGATTTTAAATCGTAATTTAATGGACCATACCTTTAACAATTCCTGTAAATCAGCTATAAAATTGTATTTATTGCATGGACGAAGGACATAATGTGTTTAAATGCAGAGTTCAACATTTTTTCCCCCTTTAATGCTGTTAAACTGAAAGTACGAAGCAACTGTTTGGTTTTACACAAGACTACCTCACAAAAATGCTTTCAGTTTATGAACCTTGAAGGACTTTCAGATCCTCACTTTTTCTTCTTTCTTTTAGTTGTTATAGAAAGTGAAGTCATTATTTAGTGATGCTGCTTTTAGCCACTCTTCTCCATGAGATGTGCAGAAAATACTGAAACTTTCAAATCTAAATTAAAAGCAAACCTTTTTAGTCTGGCTTTCTTGATATCTCTTATTACACCGACCCCTCATATCTCATAGTTTTATTATTTGCTCATTTAAATGAATGGGCCCCTCCATCGTGGAACACAGACGACACCGCTGGATATTAACCGGGGCTTGGAGCAAAAATTCATCCAAAAATGAATTAAAATCCCCCCAATATTAAAGATAGGGGGGAGAAATGTCTCTGTGTAAATTCTTTTTTTAAATATGTATAAAGGATATTAAGCACTTAGAAACAGGCCTCTAAATCGCAAAGGCCTCTGGCAAGCATGATGACTAAAATTTGTGAAGTATCATTTGTGATACGTTTTTTTTCTCCTGATTTATATGGAAATCTATGACCCAGGAGGAAGTGTTTTTTTAAAGGGATAGTTCACTTTGAAATACATTTTTGGTATGTTTTATCTTACCTCAAGGGCATCCAAGATGTAGGCGTCTTTGTTTCCACAGTAGTTTTTAGGTCAAACCGTTCTTGTCTGTCAGTCATATAATGGAGGTCTATGGTCACCACCTCAAAGAGCATGCACAGAGAAGTCCAGATTAAACATGATTTAATGACTCGTAAATGTAAGTACACATTGATGGACTAAGACACGAAACGAGAGGTTTGTGTGAGAAAACGAACAATATTTATATCGTTTTACCTCTTGTAACCACAGCCACAAAGCACCCACGCCCTCAGATCACTTGCTGTGGTTACAAGAGGTAAAACGATATAAATATTGTTCGTTTCTCACACAAACCTCTCGTTTCGTGTCTTAGTCCATCAATGTGTACTTACATTTACGAGTCATTAAATCATGTTTAATTTGGACTTCTCTGTGCATGCTCTTTGAGGTGGTGACCATAGACCTCCATTATATGACTGACAGACAAGAACGGTTTGACCTAATAATATCAAAATTGAAACTACTGCGGAAACAAAGACACCTACATCTTGGATGCCCTTGAGGTAATCTAAAACATACCAAAAATTAATATCAAAGTGAACTATCCCTTTAACCTTGTGTTTCAACACCAGACGCAGCAATTTTTGGTCATGTCGAGCTATAAACAAACGATATGCAAATATAAACAGCTCTTTTTCGGGGTGACTAAACATTCATTGATTCTAAATCTGTGTGTTTGTGTGTAGGACTCAGGCACTCATCTCAGTGTGATCGACGACTCTAATGAGCACATGCTCACTGTGTGGGACTGGCAGAAGAAATCAAAAATAGCTGAGCTAAAGGTACGTGGACACACTCTTTTTATTCACCACATATCACCACTCCCTTCCTTTGTTCCTTTCTTATATCCTTCTCAATCCTTGTTGCAGTCCTCCTTCTTTCACGTTTTGCCGTGTCTGTTCCACTTGTACCTTTTTCCACCCTTTGCTTCATTGCACACTCCTCTTTTATCTCTTTGTTCTTCATGTAATGGTTTTGCCAATGGACTGTTTTATTAGACAACCAATGAAGTGGTCTTAGCGTTGGAGTTTCACCCGACTGACGCCAACACCATTGTGACTTGTGGGAAATCCCATATCTTCTTCTGGACCTGGAGCGGTTCCTCACTGGCACGCAAACAAGGCATCTTTGGTGTAAGTACACACATATCACTGATTTATTTTATGCACATCATTAAAACCATGAGGTTTTTTAATGCACTTTTAATTTCCCAGAAACTGCATTATCAGACTAGTTTCGAAATCCTTTGTCTTGTGAGTTCAAGAGTGTTCTCTAAACTCAAAAACATTTCAAAACTTTAATTCAATTATTATTTAGCATAATCACTTTTTATGATGGTATTTGTGTGGCATTTTTTTTAATTATTAAAGGAGTAGTTCACTTTTGAAAAACTTTTGCTGGTAATTTACTCACCCCATGTCATCCAAGATGTCCATGTGTTTCTTTCTTCATTCAAAAAGAAATGAAGGTTTTTGATGAAAACATTCCAGCATTTTTCTCCATATAATGGACTTCAATGGGGACCAAACGGTTCAAGGTCCAAAAGACACTTTCAGTGCAAACTGCAAACTGTTCAACGGGCTTTAAACGATTCCAGACGATGAATAAGAGTCTTATCAAGCGAAACGATCACTCATTTAAAAAAAAAAAAAAACATTTCTTTTTCCGAGTCATTTGGTTCATTCAACGAACGAAACGAAAAATTGACTCAGAAAAAGATTTGTTCATTTTGATAAACGAGTTCTAACAGGAGAGTCACGAACGTGCATCACAGAACAGAGCATAAAAACTTTTTTTTTTTTTTAAATGAGGGATCGTTTCGCTTGATAAGACCCTTATTCAACGTCTGGAATCGTTTAAAGCCCTTTGAACAGTTTGCAGTTTGCACTGAAAGTGTCTTTTGGACCTTGAACCGTTTGGTTCCCATTGAAGTCCATTATATGGAGAAATCCTGTAATGTTTTCATCAAAAACCTTAATTTCTTTTCAACTGAAGAAAGAAAGACATGGACATCTTGGATGACATGGGGGTGAGTAAATTATCAGCAAAAGTTTTTTGAAAAGTGAACTACTCCTTTAAGATCTTTTAGTAAGAATATTGTACGTAGATATTACTGTTTATTACTACTTTGTTTCACATAAATACATTTCTGCTTGTGCTCATTTAGGGTGTGTTCGGTTCTTTTGGTCTGGAACCAAAAAATAAGACATTTATTCCTGGTTCACTTAGCGTTCACAGTCATTTTCAAGACCAAACCTATATTCAAAACAGATTCTATGACCTATATTTTGCGAATGAACTCAACTCTTAATCCCAATTTCAAGACGATTTCAGAGAAAAGTCATAAATATTGAGTTAAATAGAGTCATAGTGATATTTCCAAGAAGCATTTATAGCCTAGTTCTGCAGGTCAGCTTGACTACAGAGTTCATAAAATCTGACTTTACATTTACTACTTTTGTTTGTGTCTCTATGACAGAAATATGAGAAGCCCAAATTTGTGCAGTGTTTGGCTTTCCTTAATAATGGAGACATCCTGACCGGAGACTCGGGAGGAATCATGCTGATATGGACCCGCAGCACGGCTGAACCAGCGCCAGGGAAAGGGCCGAAAGGTACACACACACATATATACTATACCAGAGGTAGTTGAAAACACTTTCCACCGGATTGCTTTCGTAGTGTAAACGCCCATGTGATCAAATGTGTTCAAACAGCTACGTCTACTCTAGCATTAGCTGGATGCCGGGATTTAAACTTTATCGGCTGGAGACCCAAGCTTGGTTTGAACTTTGAAGACAAAAAAAAATGGACCAAGAACAATGTTCGGCCGTTCTTTGGCTGTCAGAGCAGAAACTAAAGCTGATGTCCTCCGTGTGTTTCTGTCGTCACCTTTCAGGTTCATATGTAAATTGTGTGAGCATTTAAAACATACATTTACCCACCCCTCGAAGAAATCAGGACAGATGTGGTCGAAAGTGGACACAAGAGACTGATTTAAACACCAGGTGTAAACGGGAATGCGTCTCTCTCGTCTACTAGTAATCTAATCAACTGAAACACATCTTAATACCAGATGTAAACAGAGCCTTAGAAAGTGAGTTTATCAAGATAAATACAGTAATAGTAACAGCCTGCACAGGTCAAGAAAAAAAGACACACTGCTAAAGGAAATCTTAGTTTATTTCTCATGTCATCACTGTGAAAATGACTTGAAAAGCTCAGTTTATGATTGCCATTCTGTAAAAAAAAAATAGTTCTTCGCTTCAGTAGAGAAATAAACTCGGTTAAACAGAGGAATTTACTTCACTGTGGTAAATGCAACAAATAAAACCTTGCTGAACCTCACATTTGACCTGCTAAGGCCCATGTGTGCGACCATATGTTTGTGTCATTCAGCAGAAATAGATTGAAAAGTTAGATAACATAACAGCACTTATTCGATTAATAATACTGTACAATTTTAATCATTTAAAATAGTATTACAATATAAAATAACTGTTTTCTATTGTAATATATAATAAAGTGTCATTTATTCCTGTGATTAAAGCTGTATTTTCAGCATCATTACTCTTAGTCTTCAGTGTCACATGATCCATCAGAAATCACTCTAATATGATGCTCAAGAAACAAATCTGATTATTATCAATGTAAGAAAAAATAGTGATGCATTTTTTTTTTTTTCAGGATAAGAAACTGGAAAGCATTTATTTTTTGTTAAATTGGTTTTTATTCAGACATCAAATAGTCTTGAAATAATTACAGGTTTCAGGATAGATTTCTTATATGCAGAAAAAAAAAAAATAAATAAATAAAAATAAATCTTTTGTAACATTATACATTTATTTACTGTCCTCGTTGAATAAAAAACATTTTGTATGACCCAAACATTTGAACAGGCATGTAGCTAATCAAAAACAAAGATATTATACAAATCAAGAGATGAAGACATACAGTAAGAGGCATTTGGGATTATTAGGAACACCTGTTCAATTTCAGTTTCTAATCAACCAATCGCATGGCAGTTGCTTCAATGCATTTAGGGGTGTGGTCCTGGTCAAGACAATCTCCTGAACTCCAAACTGAATGTCAGAATGGGAAAGAAAGGCGATTTAAGCAATTTTGAGCGTGGCATGGTTGTTGGTGTCTTTGCCAGACGATTTGCAAGAGCTCACTAAAATTGGACAGTTGAAGACTGGAAAAATGTTGCCTGGTCTGATGAGTCTCGACATTTAGATGGTAGAGTCAGAATTTGGCGTAAACAGAATGAGAACATGGATCCATCATGCCTTGTTCCCACTGTGCAGGCTGGTGGTGGTGGTGTAATGGTGTGCGGCATGTTTTCTTGGCACACTTTAGGCCCCTTAGTGCCAATTGGGCATCGTTTAAATGCCACGGCCTACCTGAGCATTGTTTCTGACCATGTCCATCCCTTTATGGCCACCATGTCCCCATCCTCTGATGGCTACTTCCAGCAGGATAATGCACCATGTCACAAAGCTCGAATTATTTCAAATTGGTTTCTTGAACATGGCAATGAGTTGACTGTACTAAAATGGCCGCCACAGTCACCAGATCTCAATCCAATAGAGCATCTTTGGGATGTGGTGGAACGGGAGCTTCGTGCCCTGGATGTGCATCCCACAAATCTCCATCAACTGCAAGATGCTATCCTATCAATATGGGCCAACATTTCTAAAGAATGCTTTCAGCACCTTGTTGAATCAATGCCACGTAGAATTAAGGCAGTTCTGAAGGCGAAAGGGGGTCAAACACAGTATTAGTATGGTGTTCCTAATAATGCTTTAGGTGAGTGTATAATGTACAGTCAGTGGGACAGAATAATTAGCTACCATGATGATCATGTCCGAAAAAGCCAAGGTACTGCCCGAAAAATACTTTTTTAAAATACCATGGTATCTTTTAAAGTTTTCTTTTGTTTCGTCAACACTATAATGTCCATCAGTTCATTACCCAGAAGCACTGTAATGACAGCAACACTAGTGACAGAATGAGAAACTTCTAGAAATCGGTGGAAATCTGGTGATATGTGACTGAGCGCGTGTGTTTGCATGCACACGTGCTGGAGTCTGTGTGCACGAGTTGACAGATGGTTTTCTTAGTGTTGATCCTGGAGTTGTAATGGTTTTCACTGGCATGCTGTGGAACTGGATTGGCGGCACCACAGGCTGAACCAGTGCCAGCTCCTGCTCATTCATCACTGCTTTATTTATCTCCTCAATGTGTGCATTACAGTCCTGTGGTGGAGCGCCCCCTGCAGGACACATGCTTCCCAATATCAAATCCCTTTCCTTGATATTTTGAGTTCATTAATCTGTGAAAGTGCAGTTATGGAATCAAACTTCAAAACTGGCTATATTTACATATTAGTGACACCCGATCAGATCAGAAGATCGCCCCCACGGTCACACGGTTAATGAAATTGATGCTTTTATTCTCCAGGGATATATTAAATTGATCAAAAGTAACAGTAAAGACTTTCAATGTTACAGAAGTTTCAAAGATTCATCAAACAATCATGAAAAAACAATTATTGAAAAATATTCCAGAAAAAACTGTTTTCAACATTTGATCGTGATCATAAATGTTTCTTGAGCATTAAAATCGTCATATTAGAGGGATTTCTGAAGGATCATGTGACACTGTAGACTGGAGTGATGATGATGCTGATGCATCACAGGAATAAATTACAGTTTAAATGGAAAACATTATTTTAGATTTTTAAAAATGCAGTATTGATGACCCAAAAATACTTTTCAAAAACGATCAGTAACTTTGTTACACATTACATGCAGTTACTGTAGTAATAACTATAGGTTATGCGTAATTGCATGCAACTAACTCTAAACCAAAGCCCCAAAACCCTAACCCTACGGTACGTACGTGTAGTTCATTAATATTACACCTTAAAATAAAGTGAAACTAAAACATTTTACTTGTCAACTAACTTCTTGCTCCACCATGAAAACGTGTTGAATTATGAATCATCATTAAATGAGTTTAATAATGGAGTTATGAGTGTGTTGCTGTGGAGTTGTTCTTGTCTTGAATCATTCATCATATGTGGTGTCCTGAACCGGCCTCGTCTCGCTGGGTTCCTGTCTCAGCATCTGTAACTGTAGAAGTGTTACAGTGTGTAACGTCAGTCTGTTCAGCTACACACTCTGTTTCAGAAATGTGTGTGTGTGTTTAGGGACTCCAGGGCTCTATATTTTCCTTGGTTTGGCTCTTTATGCAGACAGCCGAGCCATCAGTATTATTACAGGAGGATGTGATAATCTGCTGGAATTCCCAGAATGCATCATCATCACACACACACACATGCACCCCTGGCCTCACTGGCAAGCGTATCTCTGCGCTTCTCTCTCACTGGCTTTTTTAAAAGCCCTATCACATCTCCGACAGTCTGGCACAGAGAGTGCATTAGCCAGGACGGGTATTTGTGGTGGTGTGTTCCCGGAAACTGTTCTCCATCTGTGTGATTAACCCGTCCCATGATCCCACAGCGTTTCAGATCGCGCGTCAGATCAAGGCTCACGACGGGAGTGTGTTCACTCTGTGTCAGATGAGGAACGGCACTCTGCTGACAGGAGGAGGGAAAGACCACAAGATCATCCTGTGGGACCATGACCTGAATCCAGAGAGAGACATCGAGGTGAGAGACATGCTGGAACTAAAGCCACACAAGCTGCGTTTCTATTACCCTTCAATTTGCGCAAATTGAAATTGCGAAATGAAAATACGCTCAATGGAAACACGTCAATTGCGCAAAAACTCCCGTTTATCGCAAAAAAAGTTTTTACGCTCGCATGAGGAGGTTTTTCAGGCAATTCGAAATAGGATTTTTTTTCGCAAATCTGCAATGGAAACAGATTTTGCGCATTTACAGTCACCTGACTTGGAAGACGGAGTGTGTTTTAGGTCCGTGTCTGCAAATAATAATACTAATTATCATCATTAGCCTATTCTAACATTTATTAGGCTACATATGTAGAAGACGCTTTTATCCAAAAAAGCAACAAAGCAATTCGTCACATCTCATTCATAGTAGCCTACAGGTTGGACAATAATAATAATAGGCCTAAGATTACCACAAATAAACACTCGATTTTGACCAATATCCAAGAGTGTGCGGAGTTTGGAGCACGCAATGGATGGCAGACAGACGCGGGCGCGCCGTGAACACTTTCATTTTCCCATTAACAGTGGAAACAACTTAAAATACTCTAGCATTTCTGGTTATACAGAAAATAATAATACATTATTCGCAACTAGTTTTATTTGCGTAATGTCACAATAACAAGAAAATGTTGTGCTTTTGTAAAATAACATAAAACAATCAGGCGCGCTTTATGATCTTCGTGAACTGGAGCGCGAGAACTGAAACAATAGCCTTTAGCTATAGACTAAAGCTTTAAATGTCCACCTTAAGAACAAATTCGAATCGTAAACTAATACCTTCTGATTATGTAATCCGTATGGAAGGTGCCGTTCTCTCTAAAGGTGCATCCGGAGATTATGTTTTTAGCTCGTTATTTTTACAGATGCATTTATGATAACTCACCTATTCAGCACTGCGGGAAAAATATCATTAATATCCACGTTTTTGGCCTTAGAAAACCAGTAAAATCTACATTTTTTTTCCCCATATTAATTTGTGAATATTTTAAATGTTTTAAAGGGGGCAAAAAGTCATAAACAAATATCTGAAATTTCGTTGAGATGTAGCCTATATAGCGCAGAATTGGTGTGGTCAAACTAAAATTATGGTGTTCAACTTTGCGTTTTAAAAATACAACAACCGTTTATTTTTCGTTTTGCAACGACCGTTTGGACATAATACAAGATAGAGTTCTTTATTAAATTCATTTAAAAAAAGAAACAATAATCACAGGAATAGCCTCTCTAAACCTCAAAGAAATGCCATCAAGACATCGAAGCAGAAATAAGGGAGAAACACCAGGAACTCCGTGTCTTTCCCTGCCATTAATGCTTGGATAACACACCACGTCTCCTTCCATTAATAATAATAATGTCTAGTGCGGTGCATGGCTGTGTCCGTTGCCATGATTTTTGGAAGGACTTATCGCGAGAGGAAAAAAGGACGTTTTAGTCGCATAACATCGGTTAATGGAAACGCCGTCATTTCGCAATAGTTTTTTATCGACATTTGGAAAATATCGCAAAAGTTTTGCGCAAATCTGTAATGGAAACGCGCCTACACTCACTCTCCCTCACTCACTCATGATAATTGATCTTTTCAGGATTATTCTTTTCAGAAGTCTTGGTTGTCACTTTTGATCAAATTAATGCATTCTTAAAATAATTAAATAAGTAAAAGTTGTAATTTCTTTTAAAATAAAATTGTGCTGACCCCAAACTTTTAAATATGAGTGTATGAGATACGGATAAATATCATTTGCAAAGTAAATCAGTCACACATTATTTAATAACTCTGTTTTAGTGTCCTTGTTACATGTACCTACCATAGTAATAACAGTAAATTATGCAACTAACCCTCAACCAATTATATTACACTGTACTTAAATATATAATTACACTGTAACAATGACACCTAAAAATAAAGTGTAACCCATTATTTGATGGTGATGTTGTTACAGTGTAGGCACAGAAATAATTACTGAGTAATATTAATTACCTAAATGGACCTACTATAGGCTTAAGCTTTGGTTTAGAGTTAGTTTTTTTGTAATTATGCATAATTAACTGTTTTTACTGTGTACACTAGTACAGTACACAATACAACCATAACGTAACAAGCACGTATAGCAACATAAGAAAATAACACGCCTCTGTTTCCCTCAGGTCCCAGATCAGTACGGCACCATTCGAGCTGTGGCCGAGGGCAAGGGGGAGCAGTTCCTGGTGGGAACGTCCCGCAACTTCATCCTGAGAGGAACCTTCAACGATGGATTCCAGGTGGAAGTGCAGGTATACCGCTGATCACATGTGCACCTTCAGTGAGGGGCAGGAAGCTGGATTTCCAACACACACAGAGCGGATAACGTCGCTCTTAAAGGGATACTCCCCTTTTTTTTGGAAATAGGCTTATTTTACAACTCCCCCAGAGTTAAACAGTTGAGTTTTACAGTTTTCAAATCCATTCAGCCGATTTTCGGATATTTGGAAGTATATCAGTAACCAGACAGTGTCTGGTCTCATTGACTTCCATAGTATATTTTTTTCCTACTATGGAAGTCAATAAGTTCCCCAAACTCGTCAGGATTAAGGTGGATTGTTCTTCAAGAATGTTCCGCTCTTGTTTGTCATTGTACACGAAACTTCACGCCAATAAATCAAAGCATAGATATGCATATCTCAAGCATAGATATCTATATAAAGGCTAGATATCTCGTCCACGCTGCTCAATTTTCTACCGATTTTCAAACGGTCTGGTTTTTTATAAACGTCAGAGATGTAGTTATGATACTGCATACTTATGAATAATAAGTGTATAAATAAATAATCATCCAAGAATTATAGCCACGTTAATAACGTTTGTAAGAAACCTAACCGTTTGTAAATCCGTCAAGATTTCAACGAGATAAGACTAAGAGTATTTCTTACATCAGATACCACAGAGCCCGCCAGAAAGCCTGTCTGTGACAAGATGGCCGCCGGTGATGACGATAAATACTCCGCCGTGAGACATCTAGTCTGTGTCTGAAACCGCTCACTCGTTCACTCATTCACTAATCCCTATATAGTGTATGGCATTTGAGTGCACTATATCTGCTAGGAGTGAAGGAGATGAAGTGAGTGAATTCAGACGCTGACGTTTACACTGTGCGTCGGAGAGTTGGAGCTGTCGCAGAAAAGGCTTCGTCACGCATACTGATAAAACTCCTTTTATCTTACATTACCTAGTTTATAAAATAATATTAACAACAATAACAATCATAATGACTTTATTTTGTAATTATACCTCCGTGCCAGCTTTGTAGTTTCATCGACTGAAATTGTACATTAACTCTCACGTTCACAGATGACGTGTCGTCGAGCGCCCTCCGGCGACCGTTATTATGTTCAAAACGACGATTAACGGATATTTTTCAAATCCTCCACTGGATGTAATGTAATCTCTGGTTTAAACTTGCTCGCGCCGAACTTTCATGCGCGCTCAGTTCTCTCGCATTGGATTGTGGGAAATAGGGCTTTCAGCGAGTTACATCGAATGTACACTCGAATTCAGAGAGGATTGTGGGTAAAAGTAGTGAATGAATGTAGGGAATGATGTCGTTCACTCAGAATTCGGACACCACTACAAAATGGCCGACACCCGATATAGTGCACTATTTAGTGGATAGGGAGCGATTTCAGACACAGCTCTAGCCTTTATATAGATATCTATGGTCTCAAGCGCCTCTTTACGTTTGTCCTAATGCCTGTTAGGTGTTCGTGGATTTGCCTCTTTCTATCTCCTCTTTAGAATCGATTCAATGAACACTTGTGTCTTAAAATCGAACTGGATTTTTCCAGCTGTATATTCAAGGGAGTCTTTGTTTTTAGGGGCACACGGATGAGCTGTGGGGTTTGGCGTCCCATCCCTTCAAGGACCTGTTCCTCTCCTGTGCTCAGGACAGGCAGGTGTGTCTCTGGAGCTCAGTGGACCACACGCTGGAATGGACCAGACTGCTGGACGTAAGACACACACACACTAACACCCGTCTACGGACGTGTGCTCTCACGCTCTGTGTTAGATGTGGTGGCGACATGACCTAAATCTTACATCAGTGTTGTAGTCGAGACCACCTCACTCGAGTCCGAGTCGACACCGAGACCAGTGAGGGTTGATTACCTAATTTACTTGTATTTACTTAGAGAAATCCTTTTTTTTTTTACTGAATTTACTTAGAGTTTAAAAAATATGATCAGTTTAGGGTAAAAAGGCCACATAGTAGGTGGTGTTAAAAGTAATTTTATTACAATTTGTCATGCGCAGTTGCGCACTAGAAAATCACCAATCACTGGGCGTGTCAATCAATTTAAAGAAATATTTTATTAACATACATTAATAATCATGAAAAATATTTTTAATTGAACTCGGGTGGACTCGGGAATAATTCTGAGTCCTAAAAAAAAAAAATGTTCGAGTACGAGTCAATTCCGAGTCCCAATGGACACGAGTCCATGACAAGACCAAGACCATTAAAATATGGTCTCGAGTCCGAGACGAGTCCGAGTCTCGAGTACTACAACACTGTCTTACATCATGATACGAGCTGTATTTCACCATAATGATCTATATAACACAATACTATAGGTCTTTTTGCTTTAGAATAAGGTTTTTATATTATAAAAATTTTTGATTTCATTGAAATGTCATAATTCTTCATAAGAAAGAACTAATAAAAAACTCTCAAGCTTACTGAAACAAGTAAACAGTCAGTGATTACATAAGAAAATAATTACAAGCAATAAGATGACAAATTAAAACAGAAGAAATAGACCTACCTGAAAAACGTTACATAAATCGTAAAAAGTGATCAAATATTAAAAAATACATTGAATATCTTCACTGTGTAAATGGAGACTACTTGTATTCTGACAGAAAAAGTGATTCAGCCAAGCACATTGAGAGATTTTCTCTTTTTTGTTGTTTGATGAACATTAATAAGAAAATGTAACTTTGTCTGCTGTCACTTTAAGAGCGAATGCACTGATCCAATATACTGTTACACATGTGTTTTCTCTCTCTACGGTTCATAAAGATGGGCATTTTGACACATAAGTGTGTGTATTTGACCGCTCAAGCGCAATTAGGCGGCAAAAAGAACTCATTATTCAAACACTTTATGAGCAGCGGCTTCGAACGGTCTCTCAGACCATCGGGCATTTAGTGAAATAAGTTCTCTTTCGCTGCTTATTGCGTTTTAACGGTTTAAAATGAATTATTTCTAAACAGCAATGGTTAAAAACACACAAACAATAAGCTTTTGTGACCGCTGCTTGGATAGGAAACACTGCTAATGTCAAGCTAATGCTAATTTGGTAACACTTTACAATAAGGTTCATTAGTTAACATTAGTAAATGCATTAACTAACATGAACTAACGATGAGCGATGCATTAGTAACAGTGTTTATTAATCTTTGTTAATGTTAGTTAATACAAATACGGCTGTTCATTGTGCGTTCATGTTAGTTCACAATCCATGAACTAATACAACCTTTGATTTTAATAACGTATTAGTAAATGTTGGAATTAATATTAACTAAGATTAATAAATGCTGAAGAAGTATTGTTCACATATTGTACATGTTAACTAATGAACCTTATTGTAAAGTGTTACCGCTAATTTCAATATTACAGTTGTTAGTAATAATGCACACAATATGCCTCCTGTGTTTTTTGGGGTTTGTTTTTGCCACTGTACTTGTTCTGTACTTGATCTCATTTTTTACTGCCATAAATTGTGCATTTTATTATTCCATATATTTTTTTTTTTTTAATTTCACAGCATTTTAACTTATAGCCCAGTGTTTCAATATTCAGAAAATACCAAAGGGAGTAAAATACCTTCATCCAGATGTAATATATGCGTAATATTCCAGAAACAACTCCAAAAACTACGCAGAATAAATAGACGTGCTTGAGGGATTTATTGGCAAACTTTACAACACATGCCACAACATAAGTGGTTCTTGCAAATCTTTTATCTTTACCGAGGCATCAATAAAAAGACAAGTTGCACAGTTTGGTTCATACAAAACTTTTTCACAGAAGCGCCTATTATAACAGCGGTTCATTTATAATCGAAGCGCAGTGGATAAGACACATGCCTTTGGTGTGAGAGACCCGAGTTTCGAATCCACTGTGAGACACCAATGTGTCCCTGAGCAAGACACTTAACCCCTAGTTGCTCCAGAGGCGGGCGACCTCTGACATTTATAGCAATTTTAAGTCACTTGGGATAAAAGTGTCAGCTAAATGAATAAATGTAAATGTATAAAAAGGATATCCACTAACTCCTCCTTGACATCTTATCCGCAGGCTGTTTGTAATGGTGCAATAATACAGAATTTAGTTGATGTGCGCATATCAGGTTTTTTTTACAATAGCTTTAAAGTTATCCAAACCTTCGGACCACTAGAGGGCGACAGCACACTTCCCAGAGGGCCATATAATGGCTTAACATTATTTTAAACGAGGCAAAACAGAATTGAAAATAAGTTCAAACAGCTCAAATCAATACATATTTCATATTTTCATATGTTTTCCTCCTCAAATGTCGTTTTATTTAAGCTCAAGGGTTTCCGCAGCCTATAGTATAGGAAGGGAAGTGTGGTATCCAGACCTGTTAAACTCCTAAATGTTTCTTTAGGTAGAAATTGCTATTTATGAATTAAAAGAAATTAAAGACTAGAAACATGTAAATGAATTGGTCATAAAAGTGTGAACCTGCAATATGGTCAGTTTTAAAACATCTGGAATAATTGTATTTCATTATTTGAATTATTTATATTTATTTTTTATTAGGGCTGTCAAACGATTAATCGCGATTAATCGCATCCAAAATAAAAGTTTGTTTTTACATAATATATGTGTGTGCACTGTGTATAATTATTTTGTATATATAAATAGACACATATGCTTGTATATATTTAAGAAATATTTTCATGTATATACTGTATATAGATTTATATATAATTTTTATTATATATACATATAAATATTTTATATATAAATAAAAAATGTTTTAAATATACATGCATGTGTGTGTGTATATATATATATATATATATATACACAAACACAAAATAATTATACACAGTGCACACACATATATTATGTAAACACAACTTTTATTTTGGATGCGATTAATCGTGATTAATCGTTTGAAGCCCTATTTATTATTATTATTATTATTTAATATAATAATATATTAAATAATATACCTCTCCTAGTTTCTGTAGATAAAATAAAAAGGTTTTTATTTTAGCAGTGATATCAGTCGAGGTTGTGAATGTGTGTGTGATGTGTGTTTAGGAGCACGGGCACTGCGCAGACTTCCATCCCAGCGGTTCGGTTGTTGCCATCGGGACTCACTCAGGGAAGTAAGTGACTGCCATCTCTACTGGGAAATCTGGCATCCATCCATTTAACACTGAAAAGGTTTAGCGGCTGCAGTTCAGACAGTGTGTGTGTGTGTGTCAGGTGGTATGCCCTGGACGCAGAGACTCGAGACCTGGTGGCCATTCACACAGATGGCAATGAGCAGCTGTCAGTGATGCGCTTCTCTGTCGGTGAGTGTGTGTTTGTGTGTGTGTGTCTGTGTGTTTGAGCCGACGTCCCTCTTGCTCACCGTTTCACCGTCTCTCTTCCCAGATGGCACGCTGCTGGCAGTGGGATCACATGATAACTTCATTTACCTCTACACCGTGTCGGATAAGGGACGCAAATACAGCAGATATGGGAAATGCACTGTGAGTATCTGACGTGGTTGTTTGCACAGAATTAAAAACAGCTCTCTGTGGAATTGAACAGAAGGTGCATTTAAAGTAGAGCCCGACCGATAAAGGATTTTGAAGGCCGATAACGATACAAATATTTTTGGGTTTTAAAATCCGATATATCGGCCAATATTTTATTTATTTATTTATTTATTTTAAACTGGACATGATAGTCACAAATTTTGTCATGCTTATTTGAGTTGAGAGAACTGATGGGGATGTTCTTTTAATTGTTATTCAAGCAATGTATGTATCGTGCCCAACTCAACGAGTGTTGCCAACAGGGATGGTGTAGAGTGCCCTCTGGTGGACAAACTATACAACTCCAACACTCATGACATGGTTCAAGCGTTATTCGCCCGTTTTTATTTTATTTTTGAAATATTCAGTTATCGGCCATTATAACTGCCGATACCGATAGTTTGGAAAATACCTAATATCGGCCGATAATATCGGTCAGCCGATATATCGGTCTGGCTCTAATTTAAAGTGCCCCTGTTGTGCTATTGTATTGACTCCTACAATAGGTTTAAATGTATCCAAGGTCCAGTCCAATCATTTACGTTCCAGCATCAGATCTTTTCTCACATAGTCTGAGTTTTGGTTTCTCTAAAACCCTCCTTTCTGCTCTGCTGTGATTGGTCAGATGGCCCAGTCTGTTATGATTGGTCGACTGCTTACAGTGCATATCGGAAACCAAATGCTCATTAGCATATCAGTGCACACTGTAAAAAAATGATATGATCGATAAGTTATGACAAAATATGTTTTTATGTTACTTTAACTTGTCAAAATAATTTAAGCAATTAAGTTATTCAAGATTCAACAAAAAAATAGGGGTGTGAATCTCTAGGCACCTCACGATTCGATTCGATTACGATTCAGAGGGCTGCGATTCGATGTTAAAGTGTTTATTGATTATCTGAATCTTTTTGTACTAAACACGAGGTTTAGTCACGTCATTACCGATAGAGGTGGGCGGAGTTATGAGGTTTAACTGACAGTTTGAGGATCCAATGGAGACACGAGGTTTAGTCACATCATTACCGATAGAGGTGGGCGGAGTTATGAGGTTTGACTGACAGTTTGAGGATCCAATGGAGACACGAGGTTTAGTCACGTCATTACCGATAGAGGTGGGCGGAGTTATGAGGTTTAACTGACAGTTTGAGGATCCAATGGAGACACGAGGTTTAGTCACATCATTACCGATAGAGGTGGGCGGAGTTATGAGGTTTGACTGACAGTTTGAGGATCCAATGGAGACACGAGGTTTAGTCACGTCATTACCGATAGAGGTGGGCGGAGTTATGAGGTTTGACTGACAGTTTGAGGATCCAATGGAGACACAAGGTTTAGTCACATCATTACCGATAGAGGTGGGCGGAGTTATGAGGTTTGACTGACAGTTTGAGGATCCAATGGAGACACGAGGTTTAGTCACATCATTACCGATAGAGGTGGGCGGAGTTATGAGGTTTGACTGACAGTTTGAGGATCCAATGGAGACACAAGGTTTAGTCACGTCATTACCGATAGAGGTAGGCTGAGTTTTACGGTGTTTGTGAAGGAAGTGAGACTGGAGTTACTGATGTGTGTGTGTGTGTGTGTGTGGTTTCATTGATGCTTGCTAGCACACAAACAAAACTTCATAATATCAAACTGAGTGATTTATTGTAAAGAAAAATACATCAAAAACACATTTTCCACAAAACATTTGTCAAAAGAACTACAGATCACCACGCTGATTAAGTATTTAAAAATGGCTTCGAAAAGTCAAGTTAGTTCTGAAACAAAATCCAGGATTTGAATGCAGGTTTAATAGTTTATCTACGCAATTCATTTGAGATTCATACATTTTGAAATTTGACTTAAGTGTGCAAAAGTGTTGTAAACCATGTGCAGTGTGGGAATGCTGGACTTCTTCTGACCTACATAAATCACATGTCAGGATGTGTATGAAAGTTGGCAATGGAGCGATAGGTGATCTTTATATTCTAGTTGGAACTGGATAGTGTGCAGATAGCAGGCTTTCACACACACACACACACACACACATAAAGATGTCAGTGCTCATGTGGGAGTGAAGCCTGTGGACTCGGATAAGCAGAGATTGAGCTGGGTGGAAACCCTTCCAGCATTATTTATTTATTATCATTTCCAATCCTTTGATTAGTTGTCCGTGTCTGTGAGACGTTTCCGGTCTCGCTGGAGATTTTAGACTTTTGAACTCAATTGATTTCATGCATCCTGAGCTGGATTACGTAATAATCATTATTTCCTCGGCCCTATGTTGTTTTAAACTTGTATGACTTTGTCTTCTGTGAAATATCGAGATGTGTTTATAAATGAGATATTTTCAGATTGTCCAAGCTGATCTTTTCTAGACATTTAAAATGGATGTTCATTTGCGGTCAGGTTCCAAAAAGGACAACAAAGGACCCTAAAACGCTCATCAAAGTGATCAAACTTGTACGCCACATCTTAGTCTTCAGGATCAGTAATTCCCTTGCACACTTGAGCTAACTTTTAAAAAGAGTACATTTATGAACAATTTCGGACATGCATGTTTTGATTGTCCGCATCTGAGGCAATAAGTGCATTGCATTATATTTACAAGTTATTGAGTTTATTTTAGCAATGTGGGCGCTCAGTTTTTTTCTGTAATTTGGCCAAAATAATAAAGGTATTAAAGATGACGTACTTCACACAGGCTATTTAAGACCATATTGGCTATGACTCGATGACAAACGCTAGATTAAGACACTCTTCTCCGCTCCTCAAATACATAAAACATTTGCCTTTTATATATCATTTTTTGAGTATTAAAAACTCTGTACCTTACTCTGTACATTACCGATAGAGGTGGGCGGAGTTATGAGGTTTGTCTGACAGTTTGAGGATCTAATGGAGACACAAGGATTTAGTCACATCATTACCGATCGAGGTGGGTGGAGTTATGAGGTTTGACTGACAGTTTGAAGATCCAATGGAGACATGAGGTTTAGTCACGTCATTACCGATCGAGGTGGGCGGAGTTATGAGGTTTGACTGACAGTTTGAAGATCCAATGGAGACATGAGGTTTAGTCACGTCATTACCGATAGAGGTGGGCGGAGTTATGAGGTTTGTCTGACAGTTTGAGGATCCAATGGAGACACAAGGTTTAGTCACGTCATTACCGCTAGAGGTGGGTGGAGTTATGAGGTTTGACTGACAGTTTGAAGATCCAATGGAGACATGAGGTTTAGTCACGTCATTACCGATCGAGGTGGGCGGAGTTATGAGGTTTGACTGACAGTTTGAAGATCCAATGGAGACACGAGGTTTAGTCACATCATTACTGATAGAGGTGGGTGGAGTTATAAGGGTTTGACTGACAGTTTGAGGATCCAATGGAGACACGAGGTTTAGTCACGTCATTACCGATCGAGGTGGGCGGAGTTATGAGGTTTGACTGACAGTTTGAGGATCCAATGGAGACACAAGGATTTAGTCACATCATTACCGATCGAGGTGGGTGGAGTTATGAGGTTTGACTGACAGTTTGAAGATCCAATGGAGACATGAGGTTTAGTCACGTCATTACCGATCGAGGTGGGCGGAGTTATGAGGTTTGACTGACAGTTTGAAGAACCAATGGAGACACGAGGTTTAGTCACGTCATTACCGATATAGGTGGGCGGAGTTATGAGGTTTGACTGACAGTTTGAGGATCCAATGGAGACACGAGGTTTAGTCACATCATTACCGATAGAGGTGGGTGGAGTTATAAGGGTTTGACTGACAGTTTGAGGATCCAATGGAGACACGAGGTTTAGTCGCGTCATTACCGATCGAGGTGGGCGGAGTTATGAGGTTTGACTGACAGTTTGAGGATCCAATGGAGACACAAGGATTTAGTCACGTCATTACCGATAGACAGGGCCGGCTTTGCCGACAGGCGACACAGGCGGCCGCCTGGGGCGCCATCTGCTGTACGGGGCGCAAATTGCAGAATTGAAAAAAAAAAAAAAGTTAATTAAATGTATGTATCGTATCATGAAAGCTGCGCACACGCTGTACACTTTTACTGTACATTGTCTACACTACACACTGCTTGTATTTGTCCATTTCTTTTACAAGATTATACAATCCTAAAAAACGACTGACTCCAGGCAGCAGGCAGCTGTCAAACTCACGCGCGTTGCTCAGCAACCGGGAGTGGCGCGAAAACATATGTTATGCGCGAGCCAGATATCTGACAGCTGGTTTTAGCGCTTTAGTTTCCTCGGTGTAATACGCACGGTTCCGTGCCTTCGGCTCAAAATAGTCCTCGTCGGCTTTGTTTCGCCCGATTCGACATGTTGACAAGGGGATGCCCGCGTATATTCAAAATGGTTGTCACGCGCTGCTTTGTTTACGTTATGTGTATCTGCAGCCGGCCGACAGCGTCGGTTTTCCTTTATATCGCCAGAAATAGACAGTTGGCTCATTGCACGCAGGCGCAGAATATAGCTGACAGTCGCCTGTAGTTCTCTCGGTGTGTTCAAGTCATGGTTCAAGTGCAGCTTTTTACCCCGGCTTTCATCAGCGCTAGTTCGTCGGCGTTATATTAACCTTCAAATGGTCTTCGTTTCCTGTTTACACTTCTGGGCTTCGGGGTCTATACGACCAACAATTGATTGAGTAATTGTACAAAAAATATAAATTTTTAATCATACAAATATTATATATATATATATATATATATATATATATATATTATTTTTTGTTTACTTCTCATCTATTCATTAATGCTGTGTTTTTGGAGATATAAAGTACTTTTGTATCCATATACCACACAATTCCTCAACTACATTAGCTTGCATGAATTTTTTTTTAACGATACATTATGCTCTAGTACTAGGCCTTCATTTCTGTGTAAATATTTTCAGATTTATGCTGGATTTTTTTTTTTTGACACATGAAGAAAATATTTTTAGTCTTTTTTTATTACTATTTTTAATTTTTTTTTACAATGGGGGGGGGGGTTGGGGGGTTGAGGGCACTCTCGCCTTGGGCACCAAATAACCTAGAGCCGGCCCTGCCGATAGAGGTGGGTGGAGTTATAAGGGTTTGACTGACAGTTTGAGGATCCAATGGAGACACAAGGTTTAGTCACAAGCTCTTTTTATTACTTCATTTATTATTCATTCATTGGTTAAATATTTGCAATTGATGATTTATAAAATTAAAATAACAGTAATGATAAAATATGGAGATGCAAGTTTTCAACATTGTTTTGGTCTTTTCCTTGCACAAAGATATTGTTTGGCTATTGAATGCACTGGTTGAATGAATTCACATTTATAGTGCTCGTTTTGTCGTCTTTGGAACTAAACCGTATAAAAACACTACATTTCATTGCAGGGAAAAGATGAGCTTAGCTATTCTACAAAATATCTTCATTTGTGTTCCCTGGAATATTTTTTTTCTTGCAAAACATACAGTGATGACATTTTTTTGACATACAACTTTTGAGTTTCAAATCTTTTAATCTGTTTCCTCAGGGACATTCCAGCTACATTACACATCTTGACTGGTCCCCCGACAACAAGTTCATCATGTCCAACTCAGGAGATTATGAAATCCTTTACTGTAAGTGTCTGACCGCGGAAAAATCTCTCTGAAAAAACATTAATATCCGATCATATTACATTTTTTGTGTCTGTGTTTGCGTAAAATTCACCATGATTGTTTCAGAGTGTGGTTTGTCGCTGAAACGTTGCGTTTTGTTTTCCCGCTTCCACAGGGGACATTCCAAACGGTTGTAAGCTGATTCGTAACCGCTCTGAGTGCAAGGACATCGACTGGGCCTCGTACACCTGTGTGCTCGGATTCCACGTCTTTGGTCAGTGTCTGTGGAGTGATGCATTGTGGGAGTTATTGGTTAGAATGACGCCTGCATTAATTATGTATTATGAGTATTGTGTGTGAGTGTTATGCGTATGCATGTCTCGTCAGTGTTTTCCAAACGTGTGTCTGGTATTTGAACTGTATGCTCTATTTAACACTCATTTCCTGTCAGTGGTTCAGTCTTGAGGGGGTCTTAGTCATGCTCTCGCTCACACACACCAACACACAGTTACTGGCAGTCTAAATGAGCACATTTTGGACCTCTACTGTTTTTATATAAAGTAAATTATAAACTATATATATGAAGAGTTCAGATGCAAAAGCCTCTAAATGCCATTTGAAATTTTCTTCTAAAATGACCATTTTTATCAAGCTTGTATATTTAAGTTCAGTAATTTCACTTAAATGACAATTAATAGGTAATCTTCATTGCCATTTAAGTGAAATTACTGAACTTAAATATACAAGCTTGATAAAAATGATCATTTTAGGAGAAAATTTCAAATGACACTTAGAGGCTTTTGCATCTGAACTCTCTCTCTCTCTATATATATATATATATTTTTTTTTTTTTTTTTTTTTTTTTACTGTGTGTGTGTGTGCATGATTTTCTATCCTGGTGGGGACTTAACCCTGAATGCACACAGACTCATGGGGACTTGTTGTTACTTTGTGGACCTAAATTGAGGGTAAACGTGCTTATAAATCATACAGAATTATTATTTTTTAATGTTAATGTTTTAATGTTTCCTGTGATGAGTAGGTTTAGGCGTAGGGTTAGTGTAAGAGGATGAAATATACAGATGGTACAGTATAAAAACCATTACGTCTATGGAGATACGTCCTCACAAAGATAGTAAACCAGACGTGTGTGTGTGTGTGTTTGCAAAAGAATACTCATCCTCAAAAAAACAGTAAAAGGAGTAATATTGTGAAATATTATTAAAGTTTAATATAACTGTTTTCTATTTAAAACATTTTTTAATTATAGTAGTATGCAGTCTAGTAATATGCAGTATACATAGTGTGTGTAAATGGAGATGTCCCCCAGAGGAAGGTTTTGTCATATTTAGCTTATTTTCTGCTGACACATGTTGCTCATCACCCGTTTATTAGTCTGATTGTCAGTCATCTGTTCTCTTCGTCTTTATTCACGCAGTTATAGTCTGTCGTTGTAATTTCGCTCCAATTCTGAGTGACTTCATGTCTAAGCAGGATGATTTACAAAACCCAAAAGTAGTTGAGGCCACAGAAGTCACTTTATCTGTCAGCGGAGTGTGCTGTCTGTAATGCTGGAGACGGCTGCACGTTTACACAAAGACAGCCCAGTCTTCACCACAGCTCCACATATTTTAGCACTTTATTAGACTGGAAAAATATTTGGTTGAACTGTACGAATTCCTCAGCACTGAGCCAATAGATTAGAGCAGTGCGATGAATGATGCTACAGAAAAGTGTGTGTGTGTGTGTCCTATACCTGGTGTTCTTCTGCCTCCTGCTGGTGATCTTGCTGAAGGCTCCTTATCCATTTATGATCATAGTTTTTGACTGTGCTAATGAATATTATATTGTCAAAAAATACCTTGCCTTGTTAAAAATTAAGAAGGAATTGAATTCTATTACTTCTTGCCACCAGTTTAAGATTAAATTACAAATTTGGGTAAATGTGTAAGCTTTATGCCTACAGAATATTTAGTCAGCCACTGATTGTGCAAGTTCTCCTACTTAGAATAATGAGAGAGGTCTGTAATTTTCATCATAGGTACACTTCAACTATGAGAGACAAAATGAGGAATTATTTTTTTTTAAAGCATTTATTTGTAAATTAAGTTATAGTATTAAATTAAAAGCAGTCATGAACCATATTCATCAATGCAATTGTTTAAAGGGGCTATACGTAACAATGTTCATGTATCATGTGTGAACAGTGTGTTATGAAACTTAAAAAATGAGATTTCCTAGGTATAATCTATTGTCTCAAATATACTCTATAATCAATCTATCATAACATTGTGATTTGAATGATCTGTTGATATGACGGGCTTATGCAAATATATCCACATCAATCTGATCTATGATTGATTGAAATCTTCACAGTGTAATAATAACCTTTGACTGACTAAAATGACTCTTATATGAGCAAGAACATTCTAGAAAAGTGTGTGTGATGCACCCGTTTATGTCTCGCTTAGTGGAAAAACAAACGAGGCAGTAATAAGCATGATGTAATGTTTTGTTCCTCCGCGTTTCTTGGAAATATCACTTGTTTGAAAAGCTACATTGTTTTAATAGTGACAGGCTTGTGATGAATGTAGTTATTAAATTGATAGAATCTTTATTGTAGTTACAGTGTTGTGATGTGTGTGTGTGTGTGTTACAGGTGTTTGGCCGGAAGGCTCAGACGGGACAGATATCAATGCCCTGGTGCGATCTCACAACAGGAAGGTGATCGCTCTGGCTGATGACTTCTGTAAAGTGCATCTTTTCCAGTATCCCTGCTCAAGACCAAAGGTCTGTCACACACACCACCTTCTCTGCTGTAGTTCAGAGCAGTTTATCCCTATGGCTGTGGAGAGATGATCACAGAAGCAAACACATGGTTAAAACCAGATCATTCTCAGTTGGTCTGGCAAAGTGTCATAAACCATGTTTCCTTCGACACGTTTTTATCCGAATTAAGTGATATTGAATGAAAAATGCCTTATGGAAACTCGATGAAATTCGATGAAATCGGATTTTATCTTGATCGATATACTGCTAATGCCATAAAAGCTGATTGAAACGTTATTTGCCGAATAGAGAATACAACCCCTTCAACAACCGCCTCGCATACATTATCCCGTACATATATCTCTATCAATTGGCACATAAGCATTATTAGGCTTCAACTTGTGAAATATTGATCATTTGTTGGTAGATGGCGCGATCCGTTTGGTCTAACAAAACTTCGTTTGCAAAAGTTTGCTTGAATGTTGTTCGATTCAGTGCGAAAATGAATGGAAACACCTTAAAATGTCTCAAATCAATTCGATAAACCAATTTGATCGCAAAACAGCATGTGACGTCATTACGTACAGGTTTTTATTCGCTTTAAAGCCGTTGGATGGAAACGCACTTTCACCAGCTTTATCCGCATGAGTTTTTTAACAGAACTTCAGATAATTCGATTGACAAGTGGATGGAAACATGGTTATAGACAAATCATTTCCAGAGGGAAATGGATATCACCAACGGATATCACGGATAGACCTAAAACCAATCAGAGCGATGAAGGAGATGACGTATGCAGAATGGCGGAGATACATCCCTGAGTGTTGTTCTTTGCTCGATTTTTAACAAAAAAAAAACGTTCGAATCGCCTAAAACAGACGCGATAGCTGATCCAAATGAGTGATGTTCGACGACGGCGTCCATCTTTGCAATGTAGGCTACAAAATCTGCTTCAAAATCCCAGCGCTGTCGTCATCGTGTAAAGCCCGCCTCAACGTTTCTGATTGGTGCCGCGATTTCGACGGATTGGAAATGGGCTTGAATGAGCTCTTTGCCAGACTAACTTTCAGAGCAAATTTGCCGGAAGTTGTCTGGGTTTTCCCAGGCTAAACACATGGTTTAATTCAATTCACAATACAAATTGTTTCAAAGCATCTTTACAGAAAGTGCATTTCAGAAATGTACATAGAAAAAATACAGTTAGTTAATCGTGGTTTGTCAGATCTGTGCGCTAGGGCATGATATAATCTCACAGTTTAGTCATATGTATAGCTCCTAACTTAATAAAACTGGCTGTAAGGAATGAGTTCCAGGGATTTATGTACTATAATATATACTATTGTCTAGAGCCCCACCGATAAAGGAATTTGAAGGCCGATACAAATATTTGTAGGTTTTAAAATCCGATATATCGGCCGATATTATTATTTCAGAAACTCGCAACAAAACATTAACAGATTTCCCTAACATTAGTTATTTGTAGTTATTTATGAGTTTTAACTAAAATAATATGATAATGCATTTTAAAAAGAAACTTTTATTTTATTGTCCCAACAGAACAGACTGATAGTGGCATTAGCTAGTTTTGTGGTTAGCTAGTCTATGAAGAGCCATAATTTAGCAATACTGCAAATTGTAAAACATACATTTTCAATATAACAGGCCAAGGAGAGATGATACGTCTCAGTGCTATAACTGTCACGCGCTATTAAAGAAATACTTCAGTCACATTGTCAAAAGTTAAAAGGACAGTCAGTCAACTACACTGTAACAACGTAACGCAACTATTACTAGCTAATTCCGCTTCACTCTCGGCTTATTTAACAGCAGCAAAACACTCATGACATGGTTGAAGCGTGTTTCGTCCGTTTTTATTTTATTTTTGAAATATTCATTATCGGCCATCATAACTGCCAATACCGATAGTTTGGAAAATGCCTAATATCGGCCAATAATATCGGCCTTCCGATATATCGGTCTTGCTCTACTATTGTCACGTGCCTGTGATTATCCCTCCCATAGCTGTCAACCCTCCCGTTTTTTCCGGGTTTCTCACGTATTTTTACTCTTTTCCCGCTGTCTTCCCGTTTTAGTATTTTCCCGTAAAATATCCCGTATTTTTACTCTGATTGTCGTTTATTCTCAGATGCGGCGCCGCGCGCGCTGGCCGGAGACACACTGGCTGTGTGGCGTGTCCGTTTTTATTTCGGTTCCCATGTTAACAGATCCAGAAAAACGCGTGCATGCTAGAAATAGAACTGACGCCTATTTTTTCACGCGACACGCAAGCGTGTTGAAAGCGTTTCCAGGCAAAAAATAATAAATAAAAAATAGGAAACGATGTTTATATGTCATTTTGTACTGGAATAGCCTACATTTTACATTTTGATGTTTGAAAGTCAAGGTTTTTACATAAATTCAGATATCAATGTAATTTAAACAAATAATAATTATAATAATCAATTTATATTGCCATTAGTTTTGCCTATATATAATTTAATGTCATATAACATATGAATAAAATATCTTTTCTTTTCTTTTTTTTCATTTGTTTCTTATGCTCTTAACAATGATTACACAAAGAAGAAGAAAAAACTTTTTAGGATATAAAGATGGGATGGGCTACAATAACAACAGAGTGTGTCTTCTGAGTGACGGTCCACCACCAGGCTAAATATAGGCTCTTTAAAACTACATAAAATGTGTAAATGTAATTGAAATAAACAGACAGCCCACTTCCCTATTTTGTGGGTTTTGGAAGATGTGATAACAGTTGAAATTGTTGTCGCAAAGGCAAGAGCAACACACCGCTAATCCAAATGTAGATTTTTTTTTTCTTTAAATGACACTAGTTTCTAGGCTAGTTATTAACTCTTTAGACTTTTAAGGATTAGTGCTTTATTTTTAAAGTTTGTGGGTAAGAATGGTGTAAAAAAAAAAAAATCCCTTATTTTGGGGAAGGATTCCGGGAAAACTCCCTTATTTTCAATGTTCAATGTTGACAGCTATGATCCCTCCGTGTGCAAATGTTAGCATGCGTGCCATCGGTTTAAAGAGTATTTTTACCTTTTCAGACGGTTCAGACTGCAAATTTGCATTCAAAACATCATTCCTGTATCTGATTTAGTACCACATATACAAGTGGCCCAAATCAGAATTAAAAAGATCCGATTGCATGTGCTGTTTACACTGTTATGGAAAAAACAATCTGATTCGCTTATGAGAAAAAAAATTGGATTTGAATCCTCTTCTTCCTGCCGCCTGAACGTAGTTGGGTGAATTTCCCAAGGCCAGGGCGATTATGTCATTGATTTATTTGAAATTTGATTGGTTTTGTTATTTAATTGCAGGCCCCAAGCCACAAGTACAGCGCCCACAGCAGTCACGTGACAAACGTGAGCTTCATGCACAACGACAGTCACCTGATTTCAACGGGCGGCAAGGACACGAGCATCATGCAGTGGCGTCTGGTGGAAAAGACCTCTTCCCTGGTGCACAGCGACTCCAGCTTGGGCCTGGGCGATTCCCTGCTGCACAACTCCACCCCTCGCCCTGTGGCGTCGGTACCCACTGAGCCCATGCCGGTGCCAGCCTCGCTACCCATCAGCACCCAGCCTGACGCCAACACTCCCCCTCCCACGCCCCCCGAACCCCTGCACACGGCCACCCCTAACGGACAGCAGGACGGCTCGGCCGAGACCCCGCCCCCTTCGGATGAGGCCACGCCCCTCTCTGACAGCACCCTGAGCCCTAAGGACAGCCTCGAGCCTAGCGACGACACGGCCACGCCCAGTGACGAGGGCATGCCCTTTAACCCCCCCTTATAAAGCGGCCCGACCCCTTCTCTCGCCTGCTCAAATTCCTGGCGGATTCTTCTCAGTTTTTATCCTTTCGAGATTTTCGTTTCGTGTCTTAGTTTGTTGTTACGTCGACGGTTTGTTCGGTGGATGCGGTCGTGGAGGCATTGGTCCGATTCGGATGGTGAGGGATTAGGAATGTGTAGTTGAAAACACACACACACACACTACCACACGAACACTAATACACGGAAAAAAAGAGGGAAACCGAATTACCAGTTCATACACACAGACTAACATACAAATGGACACATGCTTTCAATTGATTGGCATTTGGGATATACAACAATACTCTTATTGATTTTCCTCGCTTAACGAGATGGTTCCCTTAAAAATACAAATAGTCATCCTCATGTTCTTCCAAACCTGTATGACTTTCGTTGTTTTGTAGACGTTTTAAAGATGTTCCGAAAACAACAATGGACCCCTTTGACTTTCATTCTTCAAAATATCTGCTTTTGCGTTCTGCAGAAGCCAAGTCATGCAGGTTTGGAACGGAATGGGGGTGAGTGAATGATGTTCATGTTCAGATGTTAAAATAGCCATTTTAATGAGGTCACATGACGCTCATTTGTATTCTCTCGCTCTCTGTGAACATTGGTGGAGGAAAACACTGCATGTAAAGCTGATTTGCATGCTTGCATAGCATCTTTCCCTGAGCCAAAAACTACTGGACATGTATATCTGGCGACACCAGGCTTACTGGTCGGACTCAAGGACCTCGACGATTCAGGCCATTTAATGATTATCATCGCCTCGAATAGCCATAAACAAAGCAAACACAAGCCTGACCTGCCTCAAGATGGGCGATAAATCCCCCCCAGCGTCAGTCTAAAGATGCCGTGCCACCCTCACATCTCCATCCGTTTTAATCCTTCATCCAAATGACTCTCTTCACTGAGACTCGATTGTTTTTAGGTTTCATTTTGGGACTGTTTTTTTTTTCTTGTCATTTTGTTCGTCGGACTGAGATGTTCTTGTTTTTTACCGTATGAGAGAAAGGAAAGATTAAACGAGTCTTAAATGTGCGTGCGTGAGTGTGTATGTGCACGCGAGTCGCCGCTTCTTTCATTCCCTCTCTCCCTCACATTTTCTCAGGATCACTCTTTTTGGAGAGAGTCTAAAAGAGAAAGTCGAATGTTTCCCTCAACTCCTTTTTGGAATAGCACCAGAAAGTACCGTGATTTGCACTCAATGGCAAAAGTATTGCGTTCACCAGAGAAACTTTGCGTTTATCATATGATTTGGCACAAGTATTGGCGAGTGCACACAGATATTCTCAGGGGAAAACAATACTTTTGCAAGAGAACGCAATATAATATTTTTTTCTCCCATCTAATTTTTTCTCCCTTTTACTCAAAAAATACCATATGATACCACCACTGTTCCATGATACTGCCACAGTACTGGATGCTCCCAAGCCTTTATGTGTTCCCCTCAACAATGCATGGAAATATGGATGAAAAAGAAGCTCAACTAAATAATCAATATACGACCTATGGATTTTACATGCTTCAGTATCGTGTGATGAAAAAATGATCAAAATCAGAGAGTCCTCCGGCTGCTTGATGAACGAGAACCGAAATCATCAATATTATGACATGAGAACCAGTGTTGTAGTACTCGAGACTCGGACTCGTCTCGGACTCGGTCTCGAGACCATATTTTAATGGTCTTGGTCTTGTCATGGACTCGTGTGCATTTGGACTCGGAATTGACTCGTACTCGAAAAATTTTTTTTTTAGGACTCGGAATTATTCCCGAGTCCACCCGAGTTCAATTAAAAATATTTTTCATGATTATTAATGTATGTTAATTAAATATTTCTTTAAATTGATTGACACGCCCAGTGATTGGTGATTTTCTAGTGCGCAACTGCGCATGACAAATTGTAATAAAATTACTTTTAACACCACCACCATGTGGCCTTTTTACCCTCGACTCTCTATGGACTCGGTCTTGACTCGGACTCGACTCTCTCTGGTCTCGGTGTCGACTCGGACTCGAGTGAGGTGGTCTCGACTACAACACTGATGAGAACGGCTTTCAAACCAGCTTTACTTGAGGGAAGCATTGTGAGGTGATGAATTGCTCTCTTTGTGCAGTCTCTGTTGACAAAAGCATGGTTTACACACTCAGATTTCAGGATGTGATGCCGTAATGGCGGATGGGATTGGGAAACGTGGCACAAATACACCTTTACGGTCATTTTCCTTCCTTTTATCATGAAAGAATGACAATCTTCTGTGACGTGAATGATATCATACACGTCAGCATTCAGATACTCAGTATTGAAGGATGTCAAGACTCGACTGCCTCACGTTCACACAGTATGTGTCTGATCCAGGGGATTTTTAAGTGCATGAAATGGATGTATTAGCTGGCTTTAGATGGAGTGTGGTGTTTGTGTGTAATGCAACTTTTGCGCTGTAGATGGTGTGTAGTCGAATGCCCCTCAGCTGGTCTGCAGTTAACTTTTTATACCTTTTTTATGGACTACTCCTGTTTTTTTAAGCAAGTGGGAAGGTTTTCACTGAGATTGCCTTAGATAGATTGTCCATCCGAGTTTTTTGTCTTGTCCTGTACAGTGGGACACTTACGCCACACTTAAAATGTATGAATTTCAAAGCATTAGGCCTAGTTAGGGAAGTGGCATTGTAACTGAAACATAGAAATTCAAGCTTGACATTTGAATGAGTTCAAAATGAAGACAAAAGTACTGAGACACGTTGTGGATGTCAAACGTTTAATGTGTTTCCTCTGCTAGGACTTGAGATGAAAGTGCCCACTTAATATATGCACTAAAACCACCAGCTGATTAAAAGTCATTGACAAATGGCTCATAAAAGCGATCATATTGTATCTAATGTAATGGCATTCAGACCTCTTTTAGTGTGACTTAAGTATCAAAATACTTTCGGGGCCATTTGCCTGTACGCCTGGCCTCTTAAATCTCAGAATCTCTACACAAGTTGCAGGCGAGTACGTCGCTCTTTCACACACCTTCGTTGTCATCTTTGTTGTTGCATTCAGGGCTGGCTTTATTGTGTATATATTGGTGTACCTGTATGTATATAACTATTTTGCGGGGAGGGCGGTGCTCTGAAGTGCTTCATGTCATTTCATGATTTCATCCACAAGAAAAGTGAGGTATGGACGAGTTCAGATGCGTTGGAGACTCCAAGAACATGCTCGTTTATCTGAAAGCGGTTAGCCGAACGGAGCGTTGCATACACAAATGTTGCTTGAATGTTGCTGATGATCTGCCTTGTTTTTTGATGTTGAAAAGAATGGTGTGTTGGAAGTAGTAATGGTGAAGGTTTGTATTCAAAAACACGAGGAAACCATGGATATCAATGTATTGGGCTTCACCGTTGAGGAGACTGTTGTTAGTGTTTTTATATCTGCTAATATCCAAGAGCTAATTTCCAAAACATACACGGGAGAGAGAGGAAATGCAAACGTCCGGGTCTAGATTCCCATCTGGTGATTGTATTTACACTTGGAGGAAATGTTGGGCTTGAGTTCAGCTCTGGACTTCGAAAAGCTTTACTGTTTGCAGGGTGTCTGATTATATACTCATCGGATAACGGTGCCGAGAAAAAGCTAAACTTGTTTTGATGAAAAGAATGACCGTTATGACCGCATGATCCTGATTATGCAAATGATTTAAGGATGTTAACAAAATATGGAAAGGCAACTTCTTTTTTTTTTTTTTTTTGTGACAAAGTTTGAGCCAATCTGTCTCTTATGCATTCCTGCCAATGGGCAGAAAATACTGAAGAATTTAGAAAATAAAGAAACATTTTAAAAACAGTTGTGTATTTCTTCTGGAGATGCCTTCAGTCATTTATACATTTAAAGATCTTTCACTAATGTTTTACACCTAAATAATTAAAAAAAAATTACTTTTGACAAATGTTTAAAACAGTGTACACTCATGACCAGCTGAGTATTGCTCACTTTATCTCTTTAACTTTCTCTATTATTCAACTCTTCGGTTGTGTAATAAATTAGTCATGGGCGACAAATGAACCTGTCTGTGTGTGGCCTCTGTAACCGAAAACCTGAAACGCTTTCGCGAGCTTCTACATCCACACCAGTAGGTGTCAGTATAAAGTCCGACACCACTGTGGTTTCCACGGAAGTCTACAAGTTTTCTTTTTCTTACAAACCAGGTCTGCGCCTCTAATCGCATACTCTTTTGAGTAGATACTAATTTTAAACTAAAGACCTCTAAAAAGTGTTTAAAAGTGTACAAGTGTGTTCCAGACGCAGGTGTACTATATCGCAATCTTGTCATTATTGTGACCAACTACAGTTGCGTTGCCCATTCACCATCCATCGTACACTTCCGAATCTCACCAGAAATAGTAGGTCATCATCAGGTACTTGCTTTACATTCTGTTTCTTTTGTCACATACTGTTTTTCAACTACCTTATAGTAGGGAAGTGTGCATTATTACATTGCATTTGATACTATAAACCAGAACATTATTTTAATAGACTCGAAAATGTCATTGGCATTAGTGGAATTGCATTGGCAAATCATACTTATCTGACCGTTACTAAATTTTAGCAGTAAATGATCGATGTCACATCGATCACAAGTTATGGAGTACCACAAGGCTCAGTACTAGGACCATTGCTGTTCGCTCTTTACATGCTACCCCTGGGACTTGGGTGATCTCATTAGGAAGCATGGCTTTAGTTTTCACTGATTATACTCGCCTCTATATTTCCTCACGCCGTGAGAAACTACTAATTTACTAAATTAACTGAATGCATAGCTGATAAAAAAATAGATAAGTAATTTCCTATTACTTAATTTTAAAATAAATGAATAAATAAACAGATTATAATTATTGGACTAAACGACTCTGGACTGTTTCATGTAACTTAGTTCTCCCTCGCTGTGTTATGGGTTTGTTATGTGGGAATAAATGTGCTGTTACGTTCGTGAGACAGCTGAAAGCCTACTCATGTCATTGACCGCGTAAAACATTATGTTACAGGAATCACTAACCCGTCGATCTTGTAAGAGATCTAAGTCGATCGCGAAGAGTTTTCAAAATCAGAGAAAAAAGCCTATTGTGTGTAGTAAATAGTGTCTATGAGATGCGGAGGTGCGCGCGCTGTTACAGTCATGTAATTTTTGCCGCGCGCACCTCCGTCCTTTGGACTCATGGGACGCATCGAGTATAAACGAGGTTTTACCCATCTCAGCCACAGTAACAGCTCATATTAGCCAGCTAAACTATTACTACCCTGTTAGAAAAAATATATAGCTACATATAGTTTCATGTGGTTCTTCTCCCTCACTGTATGTTTGTTTGGAGAGAAAAAGTGCTACTGGTTACGTTTGTGAGACAGTCAGCTGATTACTATTATTATATTAAATTATATATTAAAACCCTTGATCCTCACCTGACTATGGCTTTGTAAACTGTATCCATGATGTGGTTTATAATGGACTGTGGTACAGAAACAGTAACATTAATGTTACACACTCTTGTCTTACTCTGGCTATTCTCTGCTGTCTCAGCCGACGAGATGTGTGCCCCGTTTTAGCAACTTCTTTAGCAATTTTTACCGACTGACATTGTGTGGCTACGTGAGCTAAGAGTCGCGAGATCCTCAACCACATGGGCTGATCTGATAAAGAAACGGCCCTGAGCTCTCGTTGCATTTTCTGATATGTAAAACATGAGTTTAGTGGAAATTTACTGTGTTCCCCCTCCATACTTACTGGGGGGTAGAAGTTCACCTTTTGCAAGGGACAGTAGAAATTAGCATTCATGAATTTGGAAGTAGACCACATTCATAGAGTGTGCCAGTTATTCATATATTCTTAAGATCTTTATTACCTTTTGATTTACTTCTTTAGGAATGAGTCACCCTGAGTCCTTTAAAATGATAGGCTACTAAACACAATCCTTAATGATAATCATTCAAATTAAAACCATATTCTTTTGTGAGTGTGGGATGCGGGGAAGGAGTGTGAGAGGTGTTCGAATGTTCATTTGCAGGCAAGGTCCTTCGTCTCTCAGACCTGTGTTGAGGTTGATCTTCAACCAGTTCTTCTAGTCTTACAAGAACAAAACCCAGCGCTGTAACTGAGACCATTGGTAAAGTTCACTGTTTATTCAAAAATAGGCATTACTGTTTGGTTGTGTACCATAAAAACATTTTGGGTTACATTGCTAGAAAGAATATCATGTGCATTGCAATAATTATAACATATGCCTTTTTACGTTACTCCCAACCATTTCTACTAGTGCTTAACCGAACCAACCCCATGCTAGTATACTTACTTATTGTGATTATTTATTAAAATATTCATAATATGAGTATAAAACACAGTTAATTTCGAAAGATGCTTTTTTCTGAATGGTGTAGATGCAACATCCACCAACAGGGGGCAACAGAGTCCGAGTCATTCCAGCAAAACCTTGATCCCTCAGTCGTGTGAGTCAGCAAAAAAATAAAAATAAAACACACATTAAAAAAAAGAGCTTGCTGCCCCTGTAACCTCTGAAGTTTGGACGAGTAAACAAGCAGCAGACCTTGAATGATGTTTGCTCTTCAGTCTGTGTTCGAGAGAGAGGTTATGTTGTGTGCATTTCTTCCTGACTCAGAAAAACGGCCTGTTCTCTGCTGTACTGATAAACCTTGATTTATTTGTTGATTTCTGGATGACTAATATTATTTCTTCACTATATTATGAGCATGCACATGAACAAGACGATATCTACATTAAGAACATGAAATCACAGTCTGATTGTCAATTTTGCAACGTTGTTGCAGTGGTGTTGGAACATGATGATGATGAAGGAAGCTGGCTGAGTGTGAAGATCAAGCATTGCACTTGCTTTCATAACAGCAATTCCAGCCTTTCCTTTGACAGAAGTTCATGCTGACGCAGCCCTTCTCTCCAGTCACTGTGAAAGAGAAGATTTGAAATATATCATATTTTATCTTCCTTTTCCTAGATGATCGGTTTGAAACATCTACAAAATGAGGAGACCAAGGGCAATTGTTATGTGCTAAATTTCCTAAAATCAACTAAAAATCAGATTAATTTTTTCTTCAACTGTTCAAAGTTTAGATGACTTTAACTGGAATTCACACCAGGTTGTTAGTTGTGCAACTTTGATGTTTCCAACAGAAGTCAGTCGCATTGTGATGAAATCGTTCTAATCTTTGAAACTGTATTTGATCTGATTGTGGAATGTGGAAGCGTGCAGTTTGCGCACTCATTTACCTCTGGTGTAGCAGGCCTGAGGAACTTTACTTTTGCAGTGCAGGACCATGTTCCTCACCATCAGGAAATCCTCCCCATAGCAATCGATGGAATAATCCGCTGCACCACAAACAGACAAACCGACCGGCCATTAGAACAGTACAATGATGACGGTTTCAGACATTTACGACGTTCCTGCATTAAAAGTCCTAATAAACCCTCTACCTGTTAACTGTCTTTCAACTGCTTTTTAAACATAGCCTACAAGTGAGAAAAAGCACTAGCCAACCTTAAATAGTTGTAATTTGTGAATGTTTTGGAATAGGTTGGTCTCTCAAAATTTTTAAGAAGCAATCTGCAGATTATAGCTCAAATTGAAACGCTTGGGGAAAAAAATAAAGTAAAATAAAAATGACAGAAGTTTAAGGTTACTGTAATAAATAGTTTGCCTATTAATCACTTTTTCTATTTTAAACTGTATATATATATATATATATATATATATATATGAAGAGTTCAGATGCAAAAGCCTCTAAGTGCCATTTGAAATTTTCTTCTAAAATGATCATTTTTATCAAGCTTGTATATTTAAGTTCAGTAATTTCACTTAAATGGCAATGAAAATTACCTATTGTTTGTCATTTAAGTGAAATTACTGAACTTAAATATACAAGCTTGATAAAAATGATCATTTTAGAAGAAAATTTCAAATGGCATTTAGAGGCTTTTGCATCTGAACTCTTCAAATATATATATATATATATATATATATATTTTTTTTCCTTCATCAAACCTGCATGTCTTACTAATTTGTTTTGGCATTGTACCAAAAATAGGCACCAGGAGACATTCCATTGACTTTCTCATGTCACTCATCACTTCTATCACAAAACAGTCAGCAAATATGGAACCTTGAGTCTCATAACTTTCCAACGATATGTCTCTTCAACATAAGAAAAAGGTTTGATTCTAAAATAATGCAATACATTGTGTTATATGAAACATGACACCAGAGCAGCTAAAAGGGTTTAAAGGAGTAGTTCACTTTAAAAAACTTTTGTTGATAATTTACTCACCCCCATGTCATCCAAGATGTCCATGTCTTTCTTTCTTCAGTCGAAAAGAAATTAAGGTTTTTGCCAGTATATTTCTCCATTATAATGGACTTCAATGGGAACGAAACAGTTCAAGGTCCAAAAGACAGTTTCAGTGCAAACTGCAAATGAACGATGAATAAGGGTCTTATCAAGCGAAACGATCGCTCATTTAGTCACGAACGTGCATCACATAACAGAGCAAGGTGACCAATTGAGCTTATAAAACTTAAACTTTTTTTTTTTTTTTTTTTAAATGAGCGATTAAAGACCCTTATTCATCGTCTGGAATCTTTTAAGGCCCTTTGAACAGTGTGCAGTTTGCACTGAAACTGTCTTTTGGACCTTGAACTGTTTGGCTCCCAGTAAAGTGCATTATATGGAGAAAAATCCTGGAATGTTTTCATCAAAAACCTTAATTTCTTTTCGATTGAAGAAAGAAAGACATGGACATCTTGGATGACATGAGGGTGAGTAAATTATCAGCAAAAGTTTTTTTTAAAAGCGAACATTTCATCTATTTTCAACAACAAAGTACAATACAGCAGACAGTAATGATCTGATGTGATTTGGTCTGACTTACCCATGCAGAGAGGCAGCAACAGGAGCAGGACGAACAAGGCCTTCATTGTGGATCTGTGTTTTGCTGATGCAGTGTCAGTGTTGTCCAGCTGTCTGTTGGAATCTGAGCTTTTGCACTTTTATAGCGTTAATGTGGATACGCAAGTGTGACGTGTTTCAAACACACCCATACGCACAGTGTGCAAAGTGTAAACTGTCTTATCTTTTAGAAACAAATGGTGATGAAATGCGTGTTATCATGGATTTGGTCAGAAATACACACTGACATTTTTTTTCTCACAATTTCACAAATACAAAGAAACAGCAAGTATATTAACTTCTATAAACTAATATTTAAGTAGCATTTTATTTTACAGTCCTGTTCCACATATACATACTAAGTACTTATTATAGCAATTAAAATAACTAGGTAATAAAGTTTTTTAATGTAAAATAACTCTGAACCAACCCCTAAACCTAACCTTTCTTAGGCAAGTACACTGTAAGTACATGTACTGTAAAAAACATTTAAATGAATAATTTTGCAATACAGTGCACTGGATTGTGTGCATATGTATTTATATTGTAGCCTACTTGTATTTAAAAGTACTTTAATGTAAATAGAATTTCATTAAAATTACACTGTTGACCGTCCCTTAAGCCTTAACTGTACCCACGCCACCAAACCTGTCCTGACAAACCTTATCCTGCGCAGACTAACCTTATCCTGCTCAAAAGCAGCACAAGTCTTTCGCAATACATCATCAACACACTTAGTACAGTGTAATGTACTTAGGACACCATAGCCTGCTGCAAAAAAGAAAAAAAAAAGTTGCTGCCCTCAATTTTTAAGTACAAGCAACTTGGATTTTAAGTCATTTCAACTTTAAAAATGAGTTGAATCTTGTATAATTGATTTTTAAAAAGTTGAAAAGCATGCAAAAACATAGTTGTCATAACTAATAACTATCACATAATGTATTTTTTACAGTGATTTTTCTTTCTTTTTTTATTAGATTCTTTGTTTAATTTACTTTAACAACTTACTGTTTAATAAACCATGTTTTGTTGGATATTGTGTTATTCACATTTTCAAATGTGAATAAAATTGATCTACCGGTGCAGTTCGAGCAGTTAAATTTAATGCTTGGATGATTGAATCCAATTGGGGTTAACGTTGATCGACCAGAACGTCAGACTTCCTTCTTTTGACACTTCTGATGGTGCGAAGCCAGTTCACATTCCAGAGCTGAGAACATCAACACTAGTGATAACATTGTGTTTATTTTCAAAACAAAACACTTTAATGCAGCATCATATAAAAACATCTTTTTGTGTAAGACGTCCTATGCTGTAGAGCATGTGTCATAGTGATAGTTCTGTGTTTAAGTGAATCATCCGGTACATGATGATCTGATAATGATTGAGCTGCTTGTACCTGGGAGTTTAAAAGGTTAAGATGTGCCAGCCAAGGTGAACCTTTAAAAGGTTAGTTTAGTTCTGTCAGTAATTGCTCACCCTCATGTTGTTCCAACCCCTGTAAGACTTTCTTTCATCTTCGGAACACAAATTAAGGAGTAGTTTACTTAACTTTTGCTGATAATTTACTCACCCCCATGTCATCCAAGATTTCCATGTCTTTCTTCAGTCGAAAAGAAATGAAGGTTTTTGATGAAAACATTCCAGGATTTTCTCCATATAATGGACTTCATTGGGAACCAAACGGTTCAAGGTCCTAATGACAGTTTCAGTGCAGCTTCAAAGGGCTTTAAACGACACCAGACGATGAATAAGGGTCTTATCAAGCGAAACCATCGGTCATTTCAAAAATAAATTAAAAAAAATTAAGTTTTATAAGCACAAATGCTTGCCTTGCTCTGTTCTGAGATGAGCGTTCGTGACTCTCCTGTTCGAACCCGTTCATCAAAATGAACAAATCTTTTTTCGAGTCATGACTCGAAGGGTCCTAGATGAGACCCTTATTCATCGTCATTTGGACCTTGAACCGTTTGGTTCCCATTGAAGTCCATTATATGGAGAAAAATCCTGGAATGTTTTCATCAAAAACCTTAATTTCTTTTCGACTGAAGAAAGAAAGACATGGTCATCTTGGATGACATGGGGGTAAGTAAATTATCAGCAAAAGTTTTTTAAAAGTGAACTACTCCTTTAAGATATTTTTGAAATCGGAGAGCTCCTCCATAGGCTTTTATTAAGAGAGAAAAAGAAAATAAAAACTGAAAACTGAAAAGAGAAAATAAAAACAAAGACATAAAACAATGTTTTTTATTTTCTCTTTTATACCTTCTGTACAGACCTCTGTGAAGTTGGCACCCCATAAAACGAAATAATCTCCAAAACTATGCCATTGGTTTGTGCTGATTTGTGCCGTAAAAACGGACATTTGTGCTGGTTTGGATTTTGAGATATTGAAGATTATTTTTTTGGTTGTGTTACGTCACTCTCCACCCCATGTAGTTCAAATCGCTCCACGATTTTGTGCCGTTACGATGAAAATTATGTATTTTTCCCATCCTTAGAAATAGAACATTGGATTCGGGACAGTGACGTCACTCCACCCCACCTCGTCTAAATCGTCCCAAAACGGTGCCTTTTGTTTGTGTTCGATTTGTGCTGTTTTGTGCCGTAGAAAGAACCATAAAAAATTATACAAATCTTCAGACATCACAAAATCTTTGGAGGAGTAGTGATAAGTGACGTCACGCAAGCAAGCCGCGCTCTCCATCTCGTCAACAAACCTGTCTGGTGCGTTTGTGCTCGCACAGGGCCGGGAGTCCGCGACTGCTGTCATTGTTCTTTTCTTCTTTAGATACGAAAATGTTTTAGTGCCAGTGATTCCCGAGGCTTGCTGAACAGTGCTGCTTGAACGACGCAGTGTCTCGTTCCCTGTTCTCAGGGAACAAAGGTTACAGTCGTAACCTGAGATGTTCCCTTTCGAAAGGGAACTTGCACTGTGTCGTTGATGCTTTGGGGAACGATATACCAACATCACCATGCTGAGGGAAGTGCATGGCAAATAATGGCTGTGAAAAAAACGTCAAACATGGCAGTTTCACTAAAATGCCAAAACACTCCTCCTCCGGGTCACAAACAGGCTGTCCCTGCGGCCACTGCCCAAGCTATAAGCCTCAAAAAGGCCTCCAATACAATGAAGGCCTACCCCGAAAGCTTCCATGGAAGGGGTTCATTTAAGGGAATATGGCCAGGGGGTCCAAAGGAGTCCCGCCCGGTCATTTTCTGAGGGGGACATGAAGTCAACCTCGCATGCCACCAGGGAGGCTGACCTGGTCTAATTTACTGACCTAGTCTTGCTAAAACCCGTCTGTTTCCTAAACAGAGTCTCTACCATATCTTGCCTCACTTGTGGAGGCATCCGATAGGGAGGACTGCGGATAGTGGTAGCAATCGCTCTCAGACCGGATCATAGAAATGGGAATCCTGGACAGTAGAACTCAGCATAGCGCTTTCTAACCCTTGCAAATGAGGGGAGTGACTCTGCTCGATCCTGAACCTACGCAGTGCTTCAAAGCCCCGTGGAGGCTGGGCACTCTTAAAAGGGACCCTAATGAGGGGAGCGCCTCCAACTCTAGAGCTGATCTAACAGGTAGGCCTCATGAGAGAGAGAGAGAGAGATGACCTTCCAACCAGACTTAGGTAACTAAGTTTTCTTACAGCATGGTCCTCAGATAGATTCTGGAAAACTGTGCTCAAACCTGATAAGTATAAAAGTCCTTTTGGGCAAGTCATGCCACTCGGCCACCGTATTGGCAACGCCTCCGTGGTGCAGCTATTTTGGACTAACAAGACCAGGCTCCTACTGTATCTAAATGAATGGGCAGAGAGTCAGAACTGCACTTTCACTGGTCACCAGGAAATAAAAACGGCATGTATAGAAACAGCAGTAAAATTTGATAAAAATCGCTGTAAAAGTTTGATGACTTTGCCCCAAAATAAGGTTTAAAACACCTTTTTCCCCATAGGTTATAATTTTACTACGCACGCACAAGGGTTCTCTCCCTCTCTGTCATGCACGCTAGACGGTTTGAAACACAGTATGTGCTTGCTCACTTTAGATTCCGGCCGGGAGATTTGAACTAATTTGCGGACATCAGGGAGCCGGAACTTCCGGGATACTTGGGATGTCTGATATTTACACAACTCACACATACACTGTATATCAAATCTGCCGCCTTTTCAAACAGTAATGTATTTTCCACTGTCGCAAACCTTAACTCTGCACATGCATCGGTGGAACCAGACGATAGGCTTAAATGTTTCCCGGCTTGACTGTTAAAAGCAGATGATTGGCTTTCCAGCGAGAGGGGCGGGACATGTGCATACAACCGCCTTTGGTGTTACGGGTTTTCCCTATATAGTTGTATTAAGAATTGAGGAAGTGGCATGTCTCTATATAAATAGTCTCTTTCCACCAAAAAAGAACTGGTTCGGAACTGGTGCTGGTTCAAAGTTGGTTCGGAGGAACCTTTTCAGAACCTGTTTGTTTTTCCACTGACCAGAGCGCCCAGGGAACGACGTCGTTACGTCACTGTGTACGTCGCCATGCGTCTTAGCTAGAAACGCTTGAAAGTACAACATTACTTTGGGATTATCTCTAACTCGTGTACCAAGAAAGCTTTAAAAACAATTGAAATATGTAAATCTTTTAATCTTTTCCTTTGATATGTAATCTTTTCTGATAAGTGATGTATCCCTGTCTTGTGTCTTTTTTGTTTCTTTCCATTTATTTGTTCTAGATTGTGACTGTTTTCTTCTTTGTTTACAATGTTTTCAATAAAAAATAAATAAATATAAAAATAGAAACGCTTGCGCCAACTTCAAGCATAACAATTACAAAGGCAGTGTTTCTGCAAATGTTTCTCCTGGCTTTGCGATCCATTATTGTGATCAGAAAAGATATTTAGAACACATCTAAACCTGCCCCCAACCCCCAACGTAAGGATGACGGGGTAAAAGAACGGTTCTAGTCCAGAAAAGAGTTGGTGCCGCTTTGGAACCAGTTCTCCTGGCCGAGAACCGGTTCTTTGGCTGCCGAAACACAAAGAACTGGTTCGAGTGCAGGCACCGGCTCCGAACCGGCTCTCAAAATGCGTTGGTGGAAAAGGGTATCGACCAGGATCTGGGCTAGAAACAGGGAGGCTCCATGGGAGCCTGCAACGTGATACTTAGTGCCTTTGCAATGCTAAGCATCCAACTCGTTGGGGAGCTACCAAGGGGGCTGTTAAAAGCCTAACTACTTGATGGCGGGACTATTCAGTAGTGGATCCCTTAAAGCAAGGGGAGTACAGTCCAACACTACCGGACTATCGACGAGGTCTACTCTAAAGACTAAAGCTTTGAATGTTGCGGGCATCAGCCCAGGCAGTGCTTCGGCTGTGAGGGAACTCAACCATCCCAACTGGGAGGGAGTAACTAATCCATCTCTACCTGAGCCTGGGTGGTATCATATGAGCTATGGGTGTCAAAGTACTCTTAAATAATGACCCTAACAAGGGGAGTACTATCAGCATGACCCTGGGGAATGTATCAGGGTCGAGGCCTATTATCTTGTATTTTAACTAGACAGATTTTACATTCTCCATTAAACCCAAGGAAACGGAGGCCACAGTAAGTGACCAACCACATTCAACCTTATGACTTGAACTCTCTTATTCAAGGGGGAAAAGGCTTAGCTGGATAAACTAGCTGCAATATCAGCTCTAAAGGGTGGAGGCCTGAGCCTACTACTTCTTGCTTTTTAAATTGAAAGGTCTGACAACGATCATGAGATATCTGGGAGACTTTTTGAAGATAGCCTGCTACCTATGCTGCTATCTACCCTGTACCACCACTAGCATTTTTACACATAGTGTGAAAGACAGGCCTTGGCTAGATGACTATTCTAGTAAGAGGAGGCCAGTACTAGAAAAAACTAGATTTACAGGAATAACATGTGCTGATAGGCTCTTCCTCTAAGAAACCAAAACTCAGATACCGAAAGGCATTTTCCTAGAAAATTAAGCCTAAGCCAGATTTCGAGGAAACGCCGTGAGGGCTGACACACAAATATTGTATGACTGAAGTTCAAACGACTCTCAAAGTGAGGTGTTGTGTGTCAAGTATCAAAGACTTTTTAAACATGCTTTTCAAATTTCAGGTGTGAGAATAACTTGTTGCTCTTCTTTTTACTTGAACTAAACATACATTATGGACACTTAACATTAGACAAGACAAGCCAATCAGAGATTGTTGTTGTTGTAGAAGATCATGGTGTCATGGTCTCGTCTGCATACAATTGGAAGATCATTTACAGTATACTTAAAACCAGGAGTACAGAAACAGAATACACTGTTTTCTCACGTCAAATGTAACTTAATTTCTTTGTATTAGTTTCACAGGACACAGAAGGCGACAATAGAGAAGAAGATGAACTCAATGGTGAGGTTTATTGACAGGTAAATGGATATACAGGAAGAGCAGGTGAGGGGCAGATGATGGAGCACACAAGGTTAACAGTTCTTTGTTTTGCAGGATATAGATGTTGACTCACAAGGACACCAGACAATATGGGTAAATTGAGCTTGAAGAGGAAAAAAATAAAGGTACTTATCCAAGGTGGTGGGGGTTGAAACATTTGTATTGTTTGAGTAGGCGAGCCGAATTTTTTTTAAAAAAATGACAGGATATGAATCTATTAATTTGCCACTTCAAAGTGACAGCAAAAACAGTCCCTTTACTCTAAGGCCATAAATGTCACAATCAGCTGCTGAGTAACACAAATAACTCCACATGATTTTTCTCTATCACAAATGTTGTTCAGATAACATCATCTTTTGAGTTTCTGTTGAATAAACTAATCTTTTTCTTTGTATCACCTCAAATATTCAATTAAGTCACTCAATTCCTGAGGGCCACAGCTCTGCACAGTTTAGCTCCAACCAGCTCCAACTCACACCTGTAACAAAGTTTCTAGTAATCCTGAACATAGACATAATATATACATAGACGCCCTATTGGCCGCTTTGGAACGTTGCTGCGATACGTCAACGGGTCCGCCATTTTGCGGAGGTCAAGACTGCATTGTAATTAAATGCAAGTAAACGGGTGAGCTGCGTTTTTCTATATAAAAACATTCTTGGACAAGAATGGTGAAGATCCCCGTACTGAGATATTTAAGTTTGCTCATTGTGGAAAAAGCATTTTATGTGATTGACCAGATTTTAGCAATAACATTGATAACTGATGGATCCTTTATGAATACATATGTTGTGGTACAACTGGGCATGCAGTGCAATGCAAATAGTAATTATATCATAAAGTGAAAAGTACTAGTAAATAGTTTAGTCAATAAAATAAACAAATAGTATACAGCAAATAAAATGGTAATGAATACATGTAAAAATATTGATAATAGTTTATTAATAATTCTATAATAATAGCAATAGAATAAGACATTTCAACTACAGAATAAACATGAAAAATATATTTAATATTTAGCTCTTTGTGTTAAATTTCAGTTTTATTGATCAGTAATAGGCTAGCCATTATAACAGAAGTAGCTTCAGTCAAACATACAATGTTAAAATAGCCTAAATATAAAGTTATGAAACTTTACTTTGCCCTCAGCCAAAACTATTTACCGGGGAACCATTTATAGATTAATGAGACCAAAGGTAAACACAAATTATACGAATTATATCTCATGTTTAACCTCTAGACTAGAGACATCCGAGCCAGCGACAACCGTCAGAAGCACTGGCCGAGGTACGGCTGTTCCAGGCGGGGGAGACGAGCGCTGCCCCGCAGCAACTCCGAAAACTTCAGATCAATTTTTTAAATAGGCTCTATCTTTATAAACAAACCACATATTTGAGCTTTAAACAATTACATTGTCGACTGAAAAACTATTAAAACTACATTGCTTGACACAATAACAGTAGTATTTAATCTCTAAACGTTACTTACTAATTAAATCATGACCAAATACAACCAAAAACAAACATTCAGTCTTGCTTGTGAAAGGTACTTCCTCGAAAGCTGTTTTCAGTTGTGTGGCGATTTTCACAGCCCCAAGCAGCGCACAAAACAGGCATTTTTCTCAATTCCCGGTATGAGAGGTATGGGGAAAGTTGCTCTCCCCAATATGGCGGCGCCGTTGACGTGTACGCTCCAGCGGCCAATAGGGCATCTATATATTATGTCTATGATCCTGAAGACCTTGATTAGCTCAATGGATCTAGATCAGGTGTGTTTGATTAGGGTTGGAGCAAAACTGTGCAGAGCTTTGGCCCTCCAGGAATTGAGTTTGAGATCACTGGTTTACACAAAGCCGGGTATTTAGCAAAACAAATATTTTCCCCCTCTCCGTTTTCAAAAATAACATCGTTCACATACCCGCATAAATACGCCGTCGAGCGCCATCATAACTATGCCAAACCTATTGGTGGCAGTGCAGGGTTAAGGATAAAGCCATGCAAGCCAATCAGAATCCTCAGAATCGCCAAGAGAGAATCTAAAACGCCGTTTCTCCCAGTTCACACGACAACACACAACCAGCGTTTTCAGAAATCTCCACTTTGGCCGGAGTTTTTAGAACTAGTCGTTTTCTGTGATAAAAACGGGGTTTTCGTGTAAACGAGAGGCCAATCCACAGGGAAATATCTGCATTTTCCCTTTGTGTAAACGAGGCCTAAGTGAACCAACAAATATTTTTTTACTGTGTGATTATGTCTTTAATAATTTATTTGCATGATGTTAATCTAATCCACAATAAGACGTATTCATTTAAAATGTACATTTTCAAATTATAATGAAATTTTAAATGTCTTCACATTCCGCTTTCGCAGGAGGAAAATTAGTTGAAAGGTGAAAATGGTGTAAATCTAGTTTTTCCTGGTACTGGCCTCCTCTTACTACAATAGTCGTCTAGCCAAGGCCTGGCTTTTACACTATGTGTAAAACAGGGTAGATACAGTAGCAGGAGGTAGCAGGCTATCTTCAAAAAGCCTCCCATGAAAAATTAGGAGAAAGCAGCGAAAAATTTTACAGTCCAGAGAGAGTGATAAGAGGTTCAATTCTTGAACGAATCAGGTTTTTTTTAAGCCGGTAATCGTTCGAACTGGTTCACAGAATCAAACTTTAGTTCCATGTTGATGATGCAAGAATTGCAAGAAACATTGAAATCAAATCCAGAAAGTGGGGATGGATCGGTCACACCCTTAGGAAGGATGCGAGGAACATAACAAGACAAGCTCTGGACTAGAGGAAGCTAGGCGGTCCACGCTTGATGAACTGACCAAGAGGGTGACCTCCTGGCAAGAAGTAAAGTCCTTGTAAAGTAGTTGAACAAGTAAAGTAGTTGAACAAACTCAGGGTTGCAGGATTAGTTTCGAGTTGACAAAACCAAACCAATCCAGCCAGCCTTTGTTGTTACCATGATGCTGATCTTCAACTTTCTCTGTCAACTCAGGCTTTGATCCTGAGTTTAGGAGTTTAGGTGTGACATCAGTAGCAAACAGCCAATCACATGGTAAGAAAGAGTGAAACTCATTCAAAACACATTGAAATTAATTTCTCACGAGAGAAGCAGCGCAATTCATTTATTAAATAAAAGTATTAAAATACAAAGTATTAAGAATTTAAACAAATTTACACAGCAAGAAGAAAATAGCTGTCTATGAAAGAGGACAACTAAAAGAAAGTCTCGCTACTGTATATCAGTGCAAGAAAAAGTTGTGAAGTTAGTTCATACAGTTGGTAAAGATATAGAGAGAATTGAACATTTAAGCTCACATGTAGTCATTTTATAGCTTCATTTATTAATTCTAAATCTTATTTATATTACCTTTATATACTGTACGTATTCATTTAAAATCTGTGTAATAATAATTGATGAACTGAAATTGGACGTGTGAGATCGTTGTAGGGTATAATAATTATAGAAATAATTTATAAATAATACAAATTTATTTACTAAAAGCCATGATTTTGTTTTTTAAAATCATTTGCCGTGGAGTGACTTTATCACGTCACACATGTGTCACTTGGCTCACAGCTGATTGGTCCAAGTTCGGTTTGCAACCTCTTACCTGGAACATAACCTGCCCCGGACCAGGTTAGCCGTGGAGTGTAAGTTACTATGGCGATGAACACTGCTAAAAGCCAAACCACTTTCATGGTACCTAAAACCCAGGGTTGGCACAAACTAAACTGAAACATAGCTGGCTACCCACCTGAACCGGCTTCATGGTATAGGCCCCAGGAATCACAATGGCATCTGTGATCAAAACTCAGATAAGTGCTTTTTTGATAAGTCTTTACCTTCGTTGACAAAAACATTTTTAGTACATATTGTAACGTTGAGGCAGGAGAGAATCCAAGTGCAAGCATTAATTGAATAAACAAACAGGTGATCCAGGACAAAACAACAGAACATGATCTCAGAACAGGAAGAAGAAACAGCTACGAACAATAACGGCCGACAAACCACAACTGAATCACAGAGGTATACATACACAAGCAGAAAAGCTATACAAGATAACAAAGGGGCAGTTGTAAATCCGAGACACCCTGGGGAGACTAATAACCAAGACAAGGAACACTTGTGGACACTGAGGGAACAATTAGCAAAAGACAAGACACATGGCAGGATCACACGACAAACAGGGAATCACGTGACAGACAAGAACAAGGAACAAGACACAAAACAAATTGGTCCTGTCAAATTCTGTGTATTTAAGCTGATTTTGAAACAGCTCACTTTTTTATGAGACATATCTGGTCATTCATTTAAGGAGGTTGCTAAGATACTTCTACTTATGAATAGGATGAATTAACCTATTTGTAGTTAATTACCTTAAGATTAGGATGGTCAGAAAAAAATCAAGGTTTTTATGATCCTAACAGTTTTATTGGTAAAAATCAGATCTCAAATAGCGTTGCCATGTTAATGCATTGTTTGTGCCTACAGCAGGGATGGACGACTGTACCATGTTTGGTAACTGCACAGAACATGTACTGTTCTCGTAAAGCTGGACAACTTTCAATATTAGGTACACACTTGGTCAATATGATGCCAAGACATTTAAGATTGTAAATAGCATAGCAATGAATGATAGTAACTGATTAAATTTGGCAAAAAGGAAATCAGGAAGAATCTAATATCTCACAAGAGCATTATCTGATATAAAACCGGTTGAGTATGTTTCGTCGTGGGAGCCGATCATTTCTAGAGTAATATGTACAAAAGCTGTCATAAGGAAATATTCTTTTAAAAGGTACACCTTTGTACTTCAATTACCCCTAAAGGGTGCATATTAATGCCTTAAATGTATGTATTATTACCTTAATGGTACAGATTTAAACCTTTTGAAAGGATACCGCCCCAGTGACGTGGAAGGTGGGTTTGTTTCATGCTGTGATTTATGCTGACCCTGGCTTAATATACGTAAACCTATAAAATAAAGAATAAAAACAACTGTTACTATTATTATTTATGACCAAATATAGATAATGAAGAAAGTATAAACAAACAAACAAAAAACTATTGTACTGTAAAACAAAATGAATAAAAATATGAAAAATATACAGTATGATATTAAAATTACAATATTACAATACTAACGTTTATGTCTTTATGTTAAAATGTTGTTGTTAGTTTTTGCCAGGAAAATACAGCGAGACCTTAAGTTTTAAATTTAGCTAGACAGCAGGTATATAAACATTACAAAACTGGTAAAATACTGTAAACCGCTCAAACAAATATTGGGTTATAAATGGTCATTCATATCACCAATAAGCTGCATTAAATAGTCTGTGTAAATAAATTTTAATCTCACTTTAGATTAGTTTTAATTTTGTTACGTTAATCAATGATGGAACATGTTTGTCAAAAGTTTTTTTTTTATGACAAAGACAAGACAATGACACCAACGGCATTACACAATAACTTTTTTATTATTGACCAGCATCACAGGGAACCAGGGAGGTGCCGACAGCTCAGGGAGCCTGGAAGGGACCATCATCACAGGGAGCCAGAGAGGTGCCGGTATCTCAAGGAGCCTGGAAGGGACCAGCATCAAAGGAAGCCAGAGAGGTGCCGGTAGCTCAAGGAGCCTGGAAGGGACCAGCATCACAGGGAGCCAGTGAGGTGCCGGTAGCTCAAGGAGCCTGGAAGGGACAGTCATCACAGGGAGCCAGAGAGGTGCCGGTAGCTCAAGGAGCCTGGAAGGGACCAGCATCACAGGGAGCCAGTGAGGTGCCGGTAGCTCAAGGAGCCTGGAAGGGACAGTCATCACAGGGAGCCAGAGAGGTGCCGGTAGCCCAAGGAGCCTGGAAGGGACCATCATCACAGGGAGTCAGAGAGGTGCCGGTAGCTCAAGGAGCCTGGAAGGGACCAGCATCACAGGGAGCCAGTGAGGTGCCGGTAGCTCAAGGAGCCTGGAAGGGACCATCATCACAGGGAACCAGAGCCAGAAAGGTGCCGGTATCTCAAGGAGCCTGGAAGGGACCAGCATCACAGGAAGCCAGCGAGGTGCCGGTAGCTCAGGGAGCCTGGAAGGGACCAGCATCACAGGGAGCCAGCGAGGTGCCGGTAGCTCAGGGAGCCTGGAAGGGACCAGCATCACAGGGAGCCAGTGAGGTGCCGGTAGCTCAGGGAGCCTGGAAGGGACCAGCATCACAGGGAGCCAGTGAGGTGCCGGTAGCTCAGGGAGCCTGGAAGGGACCAGCATCACAGGGAGCCAGCGAGGTGCCGGTAGCTCAGGGAGCCTGGAAGGGACCAGCATCACAGGGAGCCAGTGAGGTGCCGGTAGCTCAGGGAGCCTGGAAGGGACCAGCATCACAGGGAGCCAGTGAGGTGCCGGTAGCTCAGGGAGCCTGGAAGGGACCGGCATCAAAGGGAGCCAGAAAGGTGTAGACAGCTCAGGGAGCCTGGAAGGGACCAGCATCACAGGGAGCCAGAGAGGTGTAGACCGCTCAGGGAGCCACCAGGGAAGCACTGGTGACAGCGCTGTGGTCGAGAAAACTAGAAACACTCAAGTCAAAGTGCGGACTCTGGGGCGGGTGCGGACTCTGGGGCGGGTGCGGATTTTGGGGCGGATGCAGGGGCGGGAGCGGACTCTGGGGTGGGTGCGGACTCTGGGGCGGGTGCGGACTCTGGGGCGGGTGCGGACTCTGGGGCGGGTGCGGACTCTGGGTGGGTGCGGACTCTGGGGCGGGTGCGGACTCTGGGGCGGCTGCGGATTTTGGGGCGGGGCGGATGCAGGGGCGGGAGTGGACTCTGGGGCGGGTGCGGACTCTGGGGCGGGTGCGGACTCTGGGGCGGGTGCGGACTCTGGGGTGGGTGCGGACTCTGGGGCGGGTGCGGACTCTGGGGCGGCTGCGGATTTTGGGCGGGGCGGATGCAGGGGCGGGAGTGGACTCTGGGGCGGGTGCGGACTCTGGGGCGGGGTGGATGCAGGGGCGGGAGCGGACACTGGGTGGGAGCGGACGCTGGGGTGGGAGGGGACACTGGGGCAGGAGGAGATGCTGGGCCAGGAGGGGACGCTGGGGAAGGAGGGGACGCTGGGGCGGGAGCAGACTCTGGGGCGGGATTGGTCTCTGGGCGGGAGCAGACTCTGGAGCGGGATTGGTCTCTGGGCTGGAAGTCGGGATCGGACTATAGGCTGAACTCTGGGGCTGAAGTGGACTCAGGAAATTAAAGCATTATAGAACATTCAAGCATTTCTTAGAAGAGCATTATCTGATATAAAACCGGTTGAGTATGTTTCGTCATGGGAGCTGATCATTCATAGATTTATATGTACAAAAGCTGTCATAAGAGAATTTTCTCTTAAAAGGTACACCTTTGTACTTCAATTACGCCTAAAGGGTGCATGAACATGTATTGCTCTCGTAAAGCTGGACAACTTTCAATATTAAAGACATAAGCTCTCCCCCAACAGGGATTCTGCCACTTGTATTTATTGTACCCCATCGAGGGGATAAATACATTTCTCACCAAACTTGGTCAATATTATGCCAAGACATTTAAGATTGTAAATAGTATAGCAATGAATGATGTTACCATGGTAACTGATTAAATTCGACGAACAGGAAATCAGGAAGAATCTCATATCTTACAAGAGCATTATCAGATCTATGACCGGTGTTGAATGTTTCGTCATGGGAGCTGATCATTCATAGAGTAATATGTACAAAAGCTGACGCAAGGTAAAATTCTTTTAAAAGGTACACCTTCGTATTTCAATTACCCCTAAAAGGTGCATATTATTGCCTTAAATGAAGAGGCGGATCCAGGGGTCTGACCCCAGCTGAAATCGGATTGGCCCCTGAAGTGCCTCTGCACCGCTGATTTAAAAAAGTTTCACAAATGTCTTTGGCTGTGTACATTTGACACATTAAATTAAATATTTATGGTACGTTCATCTTTCTATTGTATTGAAGCATCCGTTGAAGTTTAAAGCATCTCAATGCCCCATTCGCTTTCAATGTTTAGATGTCTGGGAGGCTCAATGTTTACACTTTTGGGCGAGATAAACCCATGAATGGTGTACTAATAGTGGTCAATGGATTATAAACAGTGTTAAGATCATGTATTTTAACAGTTTTTAATAGATGTCTTTTAAGCCTCTTCGCTGGTTTTGAGGTGTGTTGTATCCGAAAACATTCCCCTAACACGTTATCCTGCTGTAATGTGTTCCAAACCTGTTCTTGCACTTATTTTATTGACCAAAATATACATTTTCATGCTGATTCATAACAAACCAAAATATTAATAAAAACAATGCTGATAATTGAATAAATATTTAAAGAACCTTTAAAAGGGATTATTATGTGTTCAACATTAAATATTCTTATAATTTCAGATTAGTGAACCATCTAAAAACAGAATATAGATGAATATCATGAAAAATGTTCAGTTTCACACCAAAATCCAAAGAAAAGCACTAAGCTATTATATTTTTCAAAAGATTATTTATTGTTATATTAGTAGATATGGCTGTGACGGTTAAGATGTGAACACCTGAGAAACAAGGGTGCAACAAGTAATATATAAAATGTACCTTTTAAGGCGTGAATAAGCTACAGAGATCAAGTCTCTTAAAGAGGATTTGCTCCAGTGAAAAGCTGCTAAATCCCTATTTTAAAAAAATACAATAAACCTCTAAGGTTTGAATTCCTATAATTAGGCCTAATTATATGAATTCAAACCTTAGAGGTTTATTGTATTTTTACCTTTCAGGAGGTAAATACACTTCAGAGATCAAGTCCCTTGCTGAACTTTGGTTTGAGAAGGTAGGGTGGCACAATGGGGGAAAATGTTTTCGAGTTGAATCCCATTTCCTGGACGTATACATTTAGGGACTATGGTGAAACAAAAAAACATTTTGCAAGATGTAAACAACACTGGTCCAGAAGCACTTCCTTTTTCAGTTTTTTAACACTACATAAAAGCTGGGATAAAATACAACCAACAAAACATATAGAACTGAATCAAAAAGGGACCTTAAAACATCTTTAAGATTTTTTCTTTACATGTGAAATAAAGAAAACAGTTACAAACTGAAACAGGAAGTGTTTCTGGACCAGTGTTGTTTACATCTTGCAAAATGGTCTATAATGATAATGTCTTTTTCTAAAAAAAAAAAGAATAGTGGGCTATATATGTTATCTGAACTACATAAATGATTTAAGTTGATTTGACATAAGAAAACATGTTGTGATTACAAATCATAATTTTTTTTTTTTTTTTTTACAGTGTGTTTGTTCAACCCAGTAAGACTTTTGTTCATCTTCGGAACACAAATTAAGATATTTTTTATTAAATCTGAGAGCTGGATCACTCCTCCATAGGCTTCTCAAGGGATCGAAAGTGGCCGGCCCAAAAGTTATGAGGTTATGACATCGTTAAAATAGTCCGAGGGACTACAGTGGCTCAATATTAAGTTTATAAGATTGACAACTGACAGAGTTTACATTTTTTGGGTGAACTAACGATTTAAAATAATTGTTTAATGGCTTCTGTTTATGAATGAAGGCCAGTATCACTGATATTCAAGCTACTGATGTCTCAATAAAAATGATTCACAAATTTTAAACATTTATTAGGCTTCAAAAATATAACTTACTTAACTATAACTATAATTTAAGTGAACTTAAAACAAACCTTACATAAACAGCTTCAAGCGTTATTTAATCAAGAGCAGTTAGTAATATTTTCTGTTCCCTTTGTTCTTTGGTTAACTTTACTGACAGAGAGAATTAGTGGCTCATCTCATGATGCATTTAATTTTCTCACGACTCTTTGCTTTCATTTAAGATTTTATTTAAAGGAGTAGTTCACTTTTGCTGATAATTTACTCACCCCCATGTCGCCCAAGATGTCCACGTCTTTCTTTCTTCAGTCGAAAAGAAATTAAGGTTTTTGATGAAAACATTCCTGCATTTTTTTTCCATATAATGGACTTCATTGGGAACCAAACGGTTCAAGGTCCAAAAGACAGTTTCAGTGCAGCTTCAAAGGGCTTTAAACGATTTCAGATGATGAATAAGGGTCTTATCTTGGACCCTTCGAGTCATGACTCGAAAAAAGATTTGTTCATTTTGATGAACGAGTTTGTAACAGGAGAGTCACGAACGCTCATTACAGAACAGAGCAAGGATAGCATTTGTGCTTATATAACTTAAACTTTTTTATTTATTTTTTAAATGACTGATCATTTCGCTTGATAAGACCCTTACTCATCGTCTGGTGTCGTTTAAAGCCCTTTGAAGCTGCACCGAAACTCTCATTTGGACCTCGAACCGTTTGGTTCCCACTGAAGACCATTATATGGAGAAAATCCTGGAATGTTTTCATCAAAAACCTTAATTTCTTTTCGACTGGGGTGGGGGTGGATGTTCCGATCTGTACTAACATGAAACCAGACTTCATTCGCCCCAATGGAAAGCACTGCCTGAATCAGTCTATCCCCTTGTTCATACACGTTGCAACCATAAAAAAAGGTAGCAACACACAAATCCATACATACATACCAGACAGCATTAGAGAGCATCTCACTTTACGAGCTATGCTGCAGTGTGGTGACTGCGGTCAAAAACGGTGCTCTGACTGGTGCTCAAATACACAGTAACAGCGCCATCTCGTGGACAAAAAAAAAAACTACCATACAATGGCTCCTACAACCCCATGTGTCATTCACTATGCATTCACCTTTAATTTTATGTCTATGCATTTACCATGTAGAAAATATTAGGCTACAAAAAAAGTGACTGATTTTAGCTTCAGTTTTAACTTCAACTCTAAATAATGAAGGGGGCGATACACTTCAATTATACAGTGCATTTGACTGGACAGAAAATCTGCTGAGAAGCTGAAGTGCAGACTCAGAGTGAATTTTTTTGATTCATTGATCCTTGCAGAAGTTAGAGGTGAGTTTTGAATGCAAATTTTGTTGTTTTGGACCAGCTAACACACTAAGCTTATCATTCATGCTAAAAAACAAAAAAAGCACTTCAAAAACTTGGTTTTAATGGGGATTAATATTAACAAGAAAACAGCTTGTGGATTTGTGCCGTAAAAAAAAAAAATCACATATAACTTTACAAAGTTTTTTCTAAACTAAAATCAAGTGATCTTGCATGTTTGAAAACGAGGCGAGAGGCATTTTTAAATGGGCACCGTCTGATAGTCATAAACATACGACCATTAGGATATACAATTGTTGAATATTATTTAAACTAACTGTGGTATTTTTATATTTGTAAGAATGTCGCTTTAATAGAAAAGAGACAGAACGACGCATCAGCAAATAGCCAATGCAAAACTAACGTGGCGCTTGTCAACAACATTAAAAAACTACAATCCCCAGAGGGAACGCAACTTCCGCCATCTTGATTAAGGCGGTCCACAGACAGCAGAGACCTACCACGTTTTGTTTAATGCACATCCAAAGAGGCTGAACTAGTAGCGAAGCGTGCAGTAACATTTTACTAGTCGACTGGTGTTTTACATTCCGTCTGCTGGACGTGCTTAAAGCCATGGCCGAACCGATACGTGCTTTGTGCGATGAGCTTATAAAGGCTGTGAATGTGATGATGGAGGCAGAATCCAGTCAGACATACCGCCTGGAGGCCCTTAAGGTGAATTATCAAATACAATAACAAGGTTATTATGTATGTATTAATACGTAAATCCATTTTATGGGGGTCACATTGAAATAACATTTTTGGAAAATCCCGTTTTCATTTCATTATTCAAACGACCAAGTCGTCATCTTATTTTGTTTATGTTTATGTTCGTGTTGCTTTTTAATATTAACCTTATCGATATCAATCAATAAGGTTGCACTAGGCGTCATTGTGTCAATGGGATATCGCATAGCATACATAACATATTGTATGCACATTGATTGACTTGATCATTCATCAAGGGTTGCAGTAGAACGGATAACGTTACACACAATGACATGGATGTATATTATTGTCATTGCAAGACCAAAGGGATTTAAATATTATAGTCAAAGGGTTAGTTTCACCCAAAAATGAAGTTGTGTCTTCATTTACTACCCCTCATGTCATTCCAAACCTGCAATACTCATCTTCAGAACACAAATAAAGATATTTTAATGATAATTTCTGTCCCTCCATTGACGTTTACGCAACTACCATTGATTCTTCAAAAAGTTGTTAAAGTTATCTAAATGAATCCATATTGAGCGGTTCAGTTCAAATATTCTGAGGAGACATTATGAGCAGATTTAATTTAGGCTTAGTAAATTTGTTGTGAAATGTTTTATTGTTTTTGTTGTTTTTATAGTTTATTGAAGATTTCAAAGACAAAAGTCCCTTCTGCGTTGAATGTGGACTTCAGTTAGCGGAGAAATCACAGACGGCAGTGGTCAGACACTTTGGGCTGCAGATACTGGAGCACGTAGTCAAGTAAGTGTCTAAAAAACTTGTGTGTGTGTGTGTGTGTACATCAATAGCTACCCTATGTTTCCATCCCAAGTTGAGAATTGACCTTGTGTGCAGAATTAGTGTAGCATGTGAAACAATTGTGAAAAAGCACTATTTCTACCCCATGTGTTCAAGAGAATAAAATCGTCACTTCCTAGGAAAATGGTGCGGAATAAATATGTTTCTACAGTCGGTGAAGCCGCTGTGGCTTTCTTTTGTATATCATAAATATCTTGCAGGTGAAATGCAATAAACGCTGTCATGTTATCTTGCGGTCGAATGCTGTTTTTTTGGAAACGCTATCGTGCGATACGCTCCTGGGAAGGAAATATAATCTAACCATTCAGCGTTTCCCACAGGATTTTGGGATTCTGTTGTAGATGTACCTCGGTCCTCTAGTGAGGTCCGGGGTTATGCTCCCCCGTAAGAAAATATTGCACATTTTAAAGTTAAATTAATCAATCTGGTGCAGGTGCACTTTGAGACTTCAACATTAAGAGCTCCAACCCAAATTGTGTGAAAACACAGAAAAAAGTCAGTGCATTGACTTGTACCTGAACTTTAAAGGAGACTCAAACCTCTTTTTAGTTGTGATATGGAGTCTGTCTACATTACACTACACAATAATGCTGTTATAATATTATACTTATGACCGGAATAGCCATACATTATAAAACAAATGCGCTGAAAAATAAATTGTCCTAATTTCTATAATGAGAGAAACCTGTGAGCTTTTATTTTGACGGAAAATAAGTTTAAAAACAAGTCTAGCGAAATAATCATCGACAGTGCAACTGTGATCCCAAATCACGCTAAACTCAGCACATGAACAGATGCGTTCATTCACCGTGAATTTGTGCAGACACAGTCATTTGATTAAAGGACACAAAGCCTTATTGCGCTTTCAATTTTAGTTTGTTTGACAGCAATGGCGCAAAACACGACATTTAAAGACCTTTTATGATATCGTGAGAAGTTAGATTTAACGCCACAGTCAATCAATGGGAAACACTAAAATCTATTTGTGTCGGTCAATGTTGATATTGTGGTGAGCCGCCACAAATAAATCATGTATGGGAAACACGAAACACTGCATTCTGATGATAGACTTTGACTCGGATGTTTCAGAACCACCAAACCAACATTTGAGATGCTGCGCGATGTGATTGGCTCTCTGGTTAGTCCTGTTATCCAGTCACATTCTCTGTTTAGGCAGTGTCAATCAGTAAATGTTTTTCCTTCATAGTTTATACGTGTTGTCTTATTGGATTAAAAAAAAAAAAAAATCTGCCTAAGTTGAACGTAGGAGTTTTTTATTTACATTTTTTTTCCATTCTGGTTATTTTACGCGATATCCCAAAATAGGCAGATGTGAACATTGAACATTAAACTGATTTACACATTTATCTATGAACAGGTTTCAGTGGAATAACATGGCACCACAAGAAAAGCTCCGGCTGAAGAATTGCACTATGGGCCTGTTGTCAGATGTGAGCTTCTTGGAAGTGTCTCTACTCAATTATCCTATTGCATGCTTTGTGAAGATTTCTTTTTGATTCATATGACTGAATGTCCTGTTTTAGGGTACACACCCAATTCTGCAAGAGGAATGTCATGTTAAGGATGCACTCTCACGCATAGTAGTAGAGATGATCAAGAGAGAGTGGCCGCAGCACTGGCCCGACATGCTGACGGAGATGGAGGCTCTGGCTGCAATGGGGGTATGAAGAGTTTCGGCTTGATGTTGTAGGACAGGTCTGCTTCATCCTGGCTGCTCCTGAAGTTTGGCCTTCCTGTCAGAGTTTAGACCCAAAAACAAAGTAGATGTGCACATCCAAAACTGAGAATTGCGCTAATTTAATTGAAAAATGGATGTCCACCAGTGTTGGTGTTACAGTAACATAAGCACTTTTTCGGGTAAACTACTACTGAAAATATTGTAACGAAACGTTCTTTTTCGATGGGCTCTGGTATTTCCGGTGAAGTCTTCCGCCGAGTCCAATGCTATACCGAGAATTTATATTGAATAATTTGGATTTTATACTCTATGGTTATTAGGGCTGGGTATAGACACAAATTTCACAATTCGATTGCTGATAATTTACTCACCCCCATGTCATCAAAGATGTCCATGTCATTCTTTCTTCAGTCGAAAAGAAATGAAGGTGTTTGATGAAAACATTCCAGGATTTTCTCCATATAATGGACTTCAATGGGAACCAAACGGTTCAAGGTCCAAATGAGAGTTTCAGTGCAGCTTCAAAGGGCTTTAAACGACACCAGACGATGAATAAGGGTCTTGTCTAGCGAAATGATCGGTCATTTAAAAAATAAATAAAAAAGTTTAAGTTTTATAAGCACAAATGCTCACCTTGCTCTGTTCTGTGATGAGCGTTCGTGTTCGAACTCGTTCATCAAAATGAACAAATCTTTTTTCGAGTCATGACTCGAAGGGTCCTAGATAAGACCCTTATTAATTGTCTGGTGTCGTTTAAAGCCCTTTGAAGCTGCACTGAAACTCTCATTTGGACCTTGAACTGTTTGGACCCCATTGAAGTCCATTATATGGAGAAAATCCTGGAATGTTTTCATCAAAAACCTTAATTTCTTTTCGACTGAAGAAAGAAAGACATGGATATCTTGGATGACATGAATTATCAGCAAAAGTTTTTTTTAAAGTGAACTACTCCTTTAATGTGCACGGTTGAAAAAACTAAACTCAACAGAAATCTTCAGGAGTGAGAGCATTCTGTTGATCTGCTACTTGATGAGCATTTTGCATGCAAATAACCATTGTCTTTTTGAATAAACAATCACATTGTAATCTCTTTAGGATGCTCAGACAGAACTTGTAATGCTTGTCCTGCTGCGGTTAGCCGAGGACGTGATCACATTTCAGACATTACCCATTCAAAGACGGCGGGATATCCAGCAAACCCTTACGCAGAACATGGACAGCATCTTCACCTTCCTGCTTGGCATTCTGCAGCTTCATGTGAACGAGTACAACAAGTTGGTGAGTTCTTCAGACATTTTTAATGATTTGTCTGCTTTTTCTACAGTCTGGTCACATATGATTTTAATGGATTTATTCATGTTGTTTTCTAGAAATGTGTTGCTGGTCTGGAATTGAAGGTGAGTGGGTCTAATCATCTTTGAGGGTTAGTGCTGTTCTTCTCAAAGGTTCATCTAAAAATGTACAGTGTGACACATGAATAAAGATAACCCCGGATTTAGACTGACCAAAGCTTAAGTGAAAGTGCTTGAACCTAGAAACCCCAGGTTTTTAAATTTTCAAGAGCCAGTTTCAAATGTAGTCTGTTTAGGGATGTGCGGTGTATACCGATACTTCAAATTATACCGGTATATAATATATTTCAAACGGTACAATATCATAATTTTGTTCAATTCGGTATTTGATGCGCTGCTGTTTCGGCGGCGGTGTGCTACCTAAACTGACACAGGTCACGCGAAACCGGCTAACGGTGACAACAGAGGAACACAATGGATCAAACGAATTTTATTCGATTCTCTACACGCCAGAAGTCAATAAATAGAGAGAGCAGTATGCTCATCCTGACTTGTTCAAAGAGTTCAGAGATCGACGGGTGAGGTCATCGTTCAACTGATTTAATTTAGACTTTTATTGAACACTGAACAGAGCACATACATAAGAACTTATCAATTAAATATGATACTTTAAACACAAAAGCTCAAATCTTTGTGCATTACACGCTAGAACCAATTCAATTAATTTTTGCACTTTCAAACAAACATATTAATTTAATTTGAATGAATATAGAATAAAAGTGATATGGCATATTACTGCCACTGTGGCGACCCATTGAGGAATAAGCCGAGAGAGAGAGTAACAGTAGTAATATGAATATTACTAATATTACAATTAAGCAAAGTTTGTCAACATTCATTATGTAACCTGTCCTATCAATATTATAGCATTTCTTAATCTAGATCAATCATTAATAAAATGACTTAAAAAATGTAATATAATTATAATACATGCATGTTAACATTACTTTATACAATGCATTATATGAACCCAAACACAAACCAAACAAATAAATGTTGATAATGATGCATCTGTTGATGCATGACAGCTAATGGTTTACAGGTCACATCAGTTTTATTATTATATGTTAATCTATTATTATTATAGATATTAACCTATTGTAATTGTATAATTTCAAGGAATTTTTTTTTTAAACAAAATTTTACCTACTGTATGTTCCTTGACTGATTTTATTATTTTATTTTTTTACAGTTTGATACATTTTCTTTGCATATTTGGTTGTGGAGAGTTTCAAGCAGTGTTTTTAATAAAATTATTTTAATTCACTTAAATTGATACTTTATTTTGACTGTGGTATCGATTTAGTGTTGGTACTGAGGTATTAGGTTCTGGTATCGTACCAAAGCCAAAATTGTTGAAAATCTGAGATCTGGTCTGTGCCGAGTTTGAAAAATGCTTTATTTTAATCATTTTTTTATAACCAATATTCAAATCGTTAGGTTCATCATTGAAAACACCTTTTCCGTTTTAAAAAAAGAAAAAAAAAATGCATTATTAAAGGAGTCAAGAATTGAGTTGGTTTTGTTTTTTTTGTGTTTTTTCCTCCCTGATTTGTACTTTTAATAGGATTTTTACATCAGAACTGTCATGATTTAGAAATAAATGGCCATTTCTACTCTTCTGTTTTCAGAATTTGTGTGTAAGGGGAAAATGTGTTTATATGTACAGTAGTCAACAATTGAAGTGGATCAAAACCTTTCATCAAAGTTATGCATGAATTTGGAACACTACACTTCCTTGTCTTTGGACAACTTTGAACATTTATTATCCACTTAATGTTGACTACTTAGTTTACACACACACACACACATATACATACACACACACACACACACATATATATATATATATATATATATATATATATATATATATATTTTTTTTTTAACTGGTGAGGGACCAGAGAAGAGCTTGTTATTTTCAATGATGGAAGTCATCTAATGGGAGCGTTCTGCTCTAAAAATGAGTTTGTTAATCTGTTGTTTACAGAGCTAAGGCTAGTAGAATTTCCCTTTCATTCATTTTGAGAAACGAACAGATGTAAAATGAGAATAACGAATTATAAAAAATATTCTTGGGTCTTGGGTCACATGAATAATTTATTTAATGGACAAAAGCCAAGTGGAGGAACCTTTGCAATATTACCATTTTGAGTTAATCAGATATGCACCAAATGCCCCTGATGACCTTAAGAATAATAGTTAAAAGCTTTTAATTGCTTTTAACAATTAATCAAGCTGTTCTCGGGTAATGAATTTATGGCATTTTTGGGACTGTCTTGCTTGGCCCCATATTTGATTTTTGCAGGTTTTGTATTTAGGTTAATAAAAAAAATTACGTTTTAAATTTTTAATGCTTTCTACAGTTTCTTAATGTAATCTATCTGCTCTACCTCCACCGTCTAGTCGCGTATTTGTCTGAAGTTAGCTCTGATTTTTGTCTTTTACTCCCAGACAAAAGCTCACTGGCGAGTTGGTGTGGCCACTCTCAACACTCTGGCTGGCTACATTGATTGGGTTGCTCTGAGCCACATCACCAATGAAAACTGCCGTCTTTTGGAGATCTTGTGCCTGTTGCTTAGTGAACCCGATCTTCAGTTAGAGGCTGCCGAGTGTCTGCTAATTGCCATTAGTAGGAAAGTAAGTGACTGCTGCATTTACATTATACTACTTTCTCTTTTCAGCTGCTTTTCTGAAATAACATTTTCCATTTATTTATTTATTCATTTAAAATGCAATAAAATCAAGAAATTGGGATTTGTTAATTCTCTCTAAAACCTTTATTTAACTGACAAAACGTGCACTGACTAATTTTTGTGTTTTGTAAATAGGGTTAGGGTTGCATGCTTATAAGTTGTAAAACCATGGCAAGCAGAGGCCTGGTTCTAGTACTGTGTGGGTTGTGAAGATACCTTAGCACCTTGTTTTGTGGTTGGTGAGGGGTTTTTAAAGATTATTTGTTCAATATAACGGATGCTTGCGTCTGATTTGTCTCAGTCGTTACAGTGCTAGATTTAGTTATATTTCCCTGCTTAAGTGAACATAAAGAGTTGAGGGAGAAAATGCATGCGTAACAGCATAATAGATCTGTGTGTCAGGTCTTAAAGTGAAAGCAGTCTAATATACCTGCTGACAAATTATGAGATATTAAAGGGTTAGTTCACCCAAAAATGAAAATTCTGTCAGTATTTACTCACCCTCATGTTGTTCCAACCCCGTAAGACCTTCGTTCATCTTCGGAACACAAATTAAGATATTTAAGATATTAAGATCGCTCCTGCATACTAGTCCATAGGCTTCTTGAGGGAATGACTCTTGCTGGCATTGAAAAGTCATTAAAGACATCGTTAAAATAGTCCAAGTGACTACAGTGGCAAACGATGAGAATACTTTTTGTGTGCAAAAACAAACAAAAATAACGATTTTATTTCAACTATTCACTTCCTTCTCCATGGGCCTGTAGTCAGTTAACGTAGTGTGATTGCGTAACGCTACGTCACACGTAGGCTCACTATTGGCAGATGCTGGTCGTGTGTGTGATGCGTGTGACGTACAATAACAGAAGCTTACGCTATTAAACTAGTTACCTGACTCGCGCAGAGGGAGAAATAAACGAATAGTTGAAATAAAGTCGTTATTTTTGTTGTTTTTTTTTGTGCACAAAAGTGTTCTCGTCGTTTGATAAACTTAAGATTGAACTTCTGTAGTCACTTGGACTGACTATTTTAACGATGTGACTTTTCGAGGACATCAAATCATTCC
>NW_024121388.1:5541433-5581174 GCF_016745375.1 Pimephales promelas | reverse complement strand
CCGGAAGTTCCGGGAGTCTCCCGCATATCGATAGCGTCTCCCTGATGCCTGCAAATTAGTTAAAATCTCCCGGAATCTAGAGCGAGATAGAACAGACTGCGCGTGCAATGTGCATGGTAGAGAGGGAGAGAGCGAAAGAGAGAAGTTGCTAGTCCTGCGCGAAATCTAGCTAGTCCCGCGCGCTCTCTCTCCCTTTGCAGACTGATCTCATAAAATGGCTCAAAAATACGTATAGATAACACGCCACTTGAATTGAAAGTGGCGTGTATGTTGATGCAAAAGTCAAGATGTCTTGTTGCCCTTTGGAACACCGCTGCACAAATCAGTCCAACACAGCGCTGTCAATGTCGGAGAACCAGCTTTAAAAAAAAAGTTATTAGCCAGCTTGCAAGGAGCCTATCTAATAAGGTGAGCTAAGTTATTATTAAAATACTGCTGGATTTTTGAGGTTACCACTCTGCATAGCTGGTTTATGGACGCGATCTAAATGTTTATTAGTAATGTTAGATGTTCCTCTAGTGGACAGAATGTGTAACAACAACCACAGGATATAGTGGCATTGGCGATCCATAAGAATGTGTAATGTTGTAAATATTAATAATAGGATGAGCATTTAATATTCAAATATTATTCGAATATTACATAAAATATGGAATGGAATTCGAATAGTATTATAGAGGAAGATTGACAGCCCTTGTGCATAGATGCTTAGCAACGACAGACGCCATGGGAAAATCGGACCGTATTTTACTATTAATAATAAAAGATAAGCTTTTATCTCACTCTTTTTATAAACAATGATTTAAAGACTGAAATATGGGAGGTTTATCTTTTTATAACACCTTTTATTTTTGTGAAAAATGATTTAAAGGCTGAAATATGTGAGGTTTGGTTTTTATAAAACCCTTTTTTTTTTTGTGAAAAATGATTTAAAGGCTAAAACATGTTTACTATGTGTGCCAATGGGTGGGCCAGGGTTGGTGGCAATGTAAGTATTGGGATATTTTCCGTTGGCGAGAGCTACTATTACCTCTCTCCTTTTTTGACCATACATGTGTTTGCATCCCTGTTAAACCCTGATCAAACTCGCCTGATATTTTTTTAATAGCTGAAAACCTTGATTAGGTTGTTCATGTGTGTTTGATTAGTTGAAACTGAACTCTGTAGGACAGTGGCCTTGGAGGAACAGATATGAGGAACCCTGCTCTAAATGACTTGGATACTGTTCGATTGACTGCAAAATGCTGTTTGGATTTTATTTGAATATAGGTCGGCAGACGGTGCTGCTCTGTGTGATCCGTGAGTTTACATTTTTCTCTTAAAAACCAACATAATTTAGAACAACTGAGTTCTCTCCTGTTAGTTTTAACCAAAACCGTGCGTCGTCCAATTCAGATCATCAGGTGCCATCGTGGAAAGAAGATACACCTTTTTGAAGAGGCTGTGTCAGGTTCTCTGCGCCCTGGGTAGCCAAATCTGCTCTCTAGTGGTGAGGGATCGCATGAACATCACTGTTGTGTATCATTTATCCCTTTGTCCATTTATGCAGAAGATTTTTATTGTTCTCTTCAGGGTTCAGATGTCGAAGTACAAGTTCCTGCTAACCTGAATAAATACATGGAAGCTCTTCTTGCCTTTACTACTCATCCCAGCCAGGTTTAACTGCATTATAGCCACTCGGTGAAACTCATTGGTCAACCAAGAATTGTAACTAAATATTGCATTCCATATTTGATATTATTCAAAACAGTTTCTGAGGTCTTCCACGCAAATGACCTGGGGAAACTTATTCCGACATGAAGTTTTATCGAAGGATCCTATAATTTGCCAAATGACCATCAAATATTTAAGATCAGCGAGGACCAATCTTGTGAAAGTAAGTGCTGTGAATCCCAGACACAGAGCAGTTTTGAGTAATTGTTGTCATACTTAATCATACTTAATTGTTTGCCTTTTACAGACTGGATTTCCCTCCAAGAATGATTGTCCAGGTTGTGAATTCTCCAGAGTGGACTTTGATAGTGACGAAGATTTCAACTGCTGCTTTAATTGTGAGTTATTATTGGTTAATTACTAGTATTTAAACATTTTCCCAATCATTGATAATCAAATGCACAGACGAGATTATCAACCCAGAAGTTCATATGTCGGATCTAAAAGTTGCAGAATCAAGTCACCTTTATTTTCCTGGCGCAAAATACGGATTATTTAAAAGCAGCACTTTACAGTGATCAATGATGCAAACATTGCTCAAATGGTCTGTAAAGCAACTCTTAAAGCTACAATATGTAATTTATTGGTCACAAGAGGGCGCCGTTTCCAACAATAACAAAGGCGTATGTATGTGACGCAGTGACAAGCTGAATGATGGGACTTGCTGTCAAGCTGATGGATCTAATAATGTTTAAGGATTAGTGAAAACACTCATGTTTTATAACATTACAGTGGTATGAAGCAGGTCGCGATTGCTAATAAGATACAAATATCACACGTGAGTCCCACGGATATAAAGAAATAAGGAAATTTCATCCTATTGAACTACACGCAAGTGTTGGATTACTCACACAGGTCTGTTTATTAGATGAATTAAACTTGAGGGAAACGCAGCGCTGTTCCACTTGGAATAACGTTACACTATCACACTAAACGGCATTTAAATGTGTGTTGAAAGTTATAATGTCATTCTACGTGTTACTGCAGGGTTTCCGCGGGGCATTAAAAAGCATTAAAAGTCATTAAATGGATTTTGCGAAAATTAAGGCCTTAAAAGGCATTAAAAAGCATTAAATTTGATTCTTACAGGTATTAAATTTTTTTATAGTTTTGAAGAGAATTTTATACAAATTTATTTGAATATAGCCTTCATAATTAATAATTTGTATTTGCGCTCGCAAAATATGTACGTTAGTATCGAATGTAAAAAATAGGTTAGTATGATAAACATGCGGAACCATTTTGGTAATTGCTTCCGGCCGGAGCAAAATTGCCGTGATTCAGAGGTGACGCGGGCATTTTGCACAGCAGTGGACAGGTCTGAAACTACTGAAAAATGGGAAAGTGCAAATTTCAGCAGAAGTGGCTGGAAAATGAAGATTTCAAGACATGGTTGCTGCTGGTAAACATTATGAAGGATTTTGCCGCGTTTGCAAAAAAAGGATTTAAGTTGGGGACAATGGGCGTCGGCGCCGTAAAATCACACATGCAGTGTGACGGCCACAAATCGGCGCTAAGAGTCAAACAGCAATCAACGATGCCTAATTACTTTGGTGTGACCGACAAATCTACAAGTAACGTTACGATGACAACAGATGCTGTAGTCACCAACGTTTGTGGAGCAATATTTAAAAAAAACAAAAAACAATTGTGTGTATATATATATATATATATATATATATATATTAGGGGTGTAACGGTACACAAAAATCACGGTTCGGTACGTACCTCGGTATATATATATATACATATATAAATATCCGTGGTTAGTCATGGGTCGTGTATGGCATTATTTTTTTTTTTTTATGGCATTAAAAATGCATTAAAAAGGCATTAAATTTCATTTGAAGATACCTGCAGAAACCCTGTACTGTAGTTCGTTTGCTATATGAAACTAGCAGCTAGATCAACATAAGAATAGCATACTGACTATATTCTAACATTTCATCATGTCAAAATAAAGTTATAACATTGATTTGTTTTATGTACTTTTGCTCACCTGTCTAATAAAGCTGTAAAGTCGTGACTCGTGAAGTTCTGTCAAGTCCAAATTAGTCGCGGAGTGGCGAGTGGAAGTCCGTCTCGGACGCTAGCTCTCGGCATCTCAAAAACATCACGCTGATATTGATCCTCATTCTAGTTCTCCTTGTTTTTCACAAAGTCTTCTTGCCATGGTCTATGTTTGAACGAAACAAGAACTGGGTGCCGCTAAACGTTACGCACTACGCAGTTGTCCGCGACTGTCGCCATGGTTACGTCATGGCTATGGCAATACGAAACGAGGGTAGCCGAGGATAGCGCGGATATTGCATCATTTACAGGCGACATTTTTTTTTCCGGGACGGCCACTTATTTAAAATTGGAATTTCTCTGAAATAAAAGGACTTTGGAGACTTTTGGGATATTGTAAGTGCACAATTGCAGGAAATATATCACACTGTGCAAATTATTTTTGGATATTTTATTACAAAATCCTTACATATTGGACCTTTAAAAGAAAGTGTTATTGTTCAGCTGAAGTCAGTTCATGGTTGATTCAGTTTCAGTGTAAAGATCATCAATTATTAAATTAGTTCAATTCGGCTATTAAGCAGCTCTGCATTAAACAATGAAGACATCTTCCAGCTCAGTTCCAGCTCAGACATCTTCATCTTCCAGCTCAGTTCTCATCAAATGGTGTCAGTGCAGTCAGATCAATCCGTAGCTTGTTTCACCACAGGGTGTGTGTGTCTGTGTGTGTGTGTGAGAGAGATTAAAGGTTCCAGTTATTGATTTTGTCGGGAGAAATGTTGATGGCACATTTGTGTCATCCTGCTGACTGCAGAGGACAGGAGAGAAAATGACTAGTAGGCGGATGATAAATATAATGTGATTGAATTTTATGTGGTTTGGAAAATAAATAACAGTTAGGAAAATGTATAACAAAAAAATCCCCCACCAACCAGTGCATGCCCTCTGTGATGTATAAAGGTATGGCAGAAGTAAAATGGTTTGAATCTCAAAATGATCACAAAGAAATAATATGAATACTACCTAATTCTTTTTTTTTTTTTTTTTTTTTTTTTTTCCTGATTGGGTTTACCCCTTAACAATATTTGTTAAACAGCTTTCAGGGCTCATCAGGGGGAAGCAGTTCGTCTGGCTTGCAAAATTGTCCCGTTTGAGGCCTTTCAAATTGCAAGGGAGTGGGCTCAGTATCAGATCAACACACCTATAGATACTGGGAACACAACATGTGAGTATTGTTACTACACTTTCTTTATGCTTGGTACTCTTTAATCTGTCACCATGTACGGTATACTGTCCTTGTCCAGAAAGGAAATAAAGACATCATCACTAGGGCTGGGTAATAAATATCGATTTCTCATTTTTACGAACCGATATCGGTTCTTAAATCTCAAGAATCGATTAGTCATCCTGTTTCATTTGAATGAATGGGACATTGTATCGCGGCTGTGCGCATTCAAAAAAAATCTCAATAATCTTTGTCCTTTGTTACTATTGATATGAAACAAGGTCTCAATTTTTTAAATTGCGTCCATTTTCTTTAGAGATTCAAAAACATAAATAAGGTTTTGGCGCTGTGGTGTGAGATCGCTCTAGAGAAGCAGCAGCGCTGATCTCTCTTCCGGCTCAATAATAACGTTACCAGTACAGCGCGAAATAAACATGAATGAGCATCTGAAAGTGTGTTAAAAGATAGAGTACAACTTATCGAAATCCGTATCATGTCACATTGATTCGCTCAATCAGCGTTTCAACCGTGGAAAGACGTCAGTTAAACAGCTTGTATTCAATGTATCGTCATATTTACCTCAGAAAACCCACATAAACTAGTTAGTCAGCTAGAAAAAATAACTCTAGAGAGGAGCATTTTGCTAAATATATACACCATATTACATATGCATTATAATCTTAATGTTCTTCAATATTTAATGCATATTTGAATAAATCTGGCAAGTTTTGTATGACAACCACCATTTAAATGTTTATATTTCATATAATCTTCTTATTATAAAAATAAATAAAAGTGTAATTTAAGTGTTTGTATAGCTACAAAACAGTTCATTATTACCTTCATATTAGGCTAATGAAGCCTATTAGGCTACAACTAGACTCCCATAGTTTACAGCATTAGATAAGAGATTTGATTTCCTTGAGAAAATTTGCCATTTATTGTAACTGATATCCAAAATACTCAATATTGAATCGAATCGAAATCGAATCGCATTGCAAGCTTGTGAATTGAAATCGGATCGAATTGTGAAATTTGTGTCAATACCCAGCCCTACTATGTTGGTTACCACAGACAATAATCAAAACTTCAAGTGACTTGACTTGACTTCAAAATCGATACTTGTGTATTACCTTAGAACGTTCCTTTAACATGGCTCAATTGGGTCTTATTTGTTGAAGCTAAGATAGATAAGGTTCTCTGTTCTGCTCTCTACCCTTCAGCGGTTCAGTGGGATGCCATGACTTTCTTCAGTGAAAGTGTATTTGGACAGCTCTTCAAAATCCTCGAAAAAGAGGCAAGACCATCAAATATCTTTCATGGTGCAGCAGTGAGGGATTTAAAGCGGATCTTGTTATTGAGGCTTTTTTCCCCCTGCACCTTTAGAAACTTCCCATAGATGAGGGCATGGAGCTGCTGCAGATGGTTGTAAACTATGAGACAAGAGACCCTCTCATTCTGTCCTGTGTCCTTACCATCATATCCACTCTCTTTCCCTTCGTCAAACACCAACCTCACTTCCTGCCCCAAGTACTCTCTAAGGTAAGCGATATAATCTGGTGTTTCAAAATTGTAAAGCTCTACGGTCTGGTCATATTAAGTTAATGCACCGACCCATAATACTGTTACACATGTTTCCGTCTCAACTATTTACGTTCGCTTTAAAAAAAATAACTGACTGTTTATGTGAATGCTGGCCCAGAACAGCATTTTGACATTATTTTGTGTGTATTTGACTGTTTAAGTGCGATAATCGGTGCTTAACAATTTAGCACCGAGTGGCGGCTTTAAGTGCGAGCAATTCGGGTGTGAGCAAAATCTGCGGGATTGAGTGAAATTATATGCAATACACACAATCTCACACCGAAATTCAAGACCTGTAACACCAATTTTAATCCGAAGTAAATGAATTGAGTGAGTGAGGGGAGGGGAGTCTTACAGTATTAATAATACTGTAAGTAATATTAATAATGTTTGCTGTTATGTTTTCTGTAGCATGCACAATATAGTTATATTGTGTTGTAGGGGTGGGGAAAAAAATCGATTCTCGATGCATCGCGATGCGGACGTGGACGATCCTGAATCGATTCACAAATGTCAAAAAATCAATTTCAAAAAAATATTTTTTATATGCATTTATAATAACGTAATATTGACGGAATGCGAAAGACGGAACTCTGAAGCGCGGAAGTGCAGTGGCGGGACCGTCTGTGGCGTGCACATAACAGAGATGAGATGGCACGCGAGATCCAAACACTTTCCTTGTTAGGTTAAAAGCTGACGTGTGGAAATATTTTGGCTTCTGAAGTTGAAGGGGGAAAGGAGCTGGACAAGAGCCGCACTAGTTGTAAGCTTTGTGGAATAAAACCAACGACGGAAACACGACAAATATGATAAGCCATATGACACCTTTCCAGCCAGAGGAGGAAAAACACTCGGCTGCACCAGTTGTTATATTATTTATTTACTACAAGTATGCTCCTAGTTCAAGCACACATTTATTTTCCTGGTCGTTCTTTGTAATGTTAATAAAATATATTGTGCATTAATTCTTTATGGGTCATTAATTTGTACTTTTAAAGCAAATTATTTATAGTCACACACAAAAGATTCAGATAATCGAACATTATAAATGTCTTGTACTTTAACTTTTGATCAACTTAATTTATCCTTGATGAATAAAAGTATAGATTTCTTTTTTATTTTGCCCAAAAAATTTAATAAAAATTCTTACCGACTCCAAACATTTGAACGGTATTGTTTAATGTTACAAAAGCTTTCTATTTCAGATAAATGCTGTTCTTTTGAATTTCTAGGTGATTCTCTGAATCGGGTGCCCTTCAAGTCCCCCAAACTTGCTTAAAATATTTTCAATTGAAGGAAATCACAAAATACATTTTAATGCTGTCAATTAATAGAACCAGGTGCATTTGCATTATAATGCAACAAAATTGCTTTTGAAAAAAAAATTAAAGTTAATAAATGTAAAGATAATGAGTTGCCTAAGTAGTAGATAACAAGCATGTTTGCGTGTCCCCACTAACCATCATTATATTTTCAATGAATATCAAACAAATAAAAAGTGCAATTAATACCAAAATGTTGCTGCTGCTAATATAATCATATGTTGATCTAGTGTATTTTCGTTTACTGTTGTGAAATGGAAAATCAATAATCGGTAATCGAGAATTGTCAATAATCGAAAATCGACTGTAATCGAATCGGGACTTCAATAATCGGAATCGAATCGGGAAATCAGACAGATTAACCACACCTATTGTGTTGTGTGTGTTGTGTACACTCCGCGCAGCTTCTAAGCGGGGTAAAGTTAGTTTTGTTTTTGATATTCACCAGACATTCACTGAAAAATGGCAATTACCTCCTAAACGACTTAGCCAAATATGACTTCACTCTATATAATAAGCACTGCCCCTCAAAAGCCGCCGCAATGTGAGTTTCTCCGGGAAAGCTTGCTCTGGACGGAGACGCGAGGAAGGGACCGTGTGGTAACTGCACTTTTTCTGACACGTTTGTTCAAACACTATATACAATTTTCAACACTTGACAAGCTATAATCCTGGTTATGGGCGATCCGTTGCCGACAATCTCTGCCTACGGTTTACCAATAACAACTGACTGGGTCATTTGACCAATCGCCGCAGATTCGCGTCACTCAAAGGAGGTGTTTGGGAAAATGAATCGTTGAATGAATCATTTGGTAGTCGTTTAGCTAATCAGGTGAAATGAAATGCGTATTATAAGACAAATAAAGTGTTTTTTATCCTTGCATGCACGTTAAACTGTTTTTGGGAACTCCCAAAACAAAAATAGGAACATTTCAAATGCTATGATAGGGGCTCTTTAATGTCAAGCCCCCTGCCTGTGGTCTGGTAATACATCTAGAATGATCTAGAAACAATCAATCCGTAATATGTGAGTTTGAATGTGGTTCAAAACCCCCTGTATTCTCTCCCCTTCTCCCCAAGATTTTTTGTATTCTCTCTGCTGTTATTAAAGCTACACTGTGTAACTCTTTTAGTTTATTCTTAGCTAAAAACACTTAGTTCTTTCAAAAATATATGTGCTCATTAATGTATATTTACTTCGTTCAAGTAATAAAGTATTCTCGTGAGTGTATAATATGCCATTGAAAACACATACGGGTAAGGGGTTCTAATGTTGCCCCTCCATCTTGAAAGTACATTAGCCAAAGAGGGACATACCCGTTAATTCAAGCTTCGCCTTTCGCGTTTACGTTTGAGTTAACACTCATGAACGAGGTCGAACTGGAAGCCATGTTAATCTTGAACTACATTGGCCACCGTAGGAGTTAAAATGAAATCGGAATTGAGAGGAACAGAAACTAATATTCACTGGATGGTCATATACCTTTTCACCTCTAGATGGGGGTAAAAATCACGCAGTGTAGCTTTAAGTCTTATGTCATGCATTTACATATTTTTTACAGGCATTTTAGGGTTTTTTTTTTATTAATAGCCTGTATGTGTTTTTCTTAGTGCAATTAAAGACCTACCAATATCAATTTTGTTTCCTTTCTAAGATATTCCCTGCCATCACTTTTGAATTGGTTGAAGAACGCAAGGTAAGTTGCCCATTCATGTAAACATATCTGCATATCGTTCTCTAATCAAACACTCTTGTTGACGTTCAGTGGATGTGTTCAGGCACCTCGAACGCGAGCTGTAAAGAACGTCAGAAGACACGCCTGTTCTTCCATCATTAGGATGTGTCGAGATTATTCAGACCTTATTCTGGTATGTTAAAGCATGAAAAAAATGTCCCTCCACAATGCAAAACATGCTATTTTTATTAGTTGTTATGATTTGTTTTAATGCTGGAAAATGATTTAAAAAAAAAGATTTATAAATTGTGATATTAGCATTCTCTTTTGATATAAACCCTAACGATAATAGATTATTTTTCATGCGTTGCAGCCATGCTTCGACATGATGTATGAGCACGTGAAGAGGTTGTTCTCAAATGAGATGCTGCTGACACAGATGGAGAAGTGTGCTCTTATGGAAGCCCTGATACTGATCAGCAATCAGTTTAAAGACTATAACAAGCAGAAAGCCTTCCTGGAGGAACTCATGGCACCTGTTACGGCCCAGTGGCTGTCAGAGGAGATGAGGAGGTATGAATGGATGCTGGTACCCAAGTTTATTAAACGGATGTTGAAATGAATGAATGATGTGTGATCCTTCTTTTATTTCTGTGTTGTGTAGTGTGTTATGGGATCCTGCGACCTTCTTGGCATATGTTGGTGCTGATCAGGTGATCAATGACCCTGATACAGAGGACCATATGGGTATCAACAGGTCACGGGTAGGTGTGCTCTAATATTGAAATAAAATCAATATTGCTCTGACTTAGTGAGATTGTCAGATTCCTCAGGCTTCGATTGAATTATTAAGTAAATATATGTGCTATCAGAGTGAAACTCATCATTTACACATGTAGTTTATGATGCACTGTTTTTTGTGTCTCATTTACTGTGAATGAGATGCTTTGAGCATTTAAATGAACATACTGTGCCTTTACTCTGAAACCGGCAACACATTTATTTATTTGGCAACCCGTCAAAATGAAAGCCTGAAATCACTGAGCAGATTTCTTATCACTTTTGACCTATAGGTGGCGCTGTTACCGAATAAATGTAGTATTCCGTGTGAGGAGACGGTGAAGCACAAAAAAGTTTGGTCTTTGGTGTTAATTAGGGCTGTAGTCAACCAAAGAAATCCTTGGTCGACCAAAGTCTTGTCCTGCACAACGATTAGTCGACAAAAAAAAAAAAAAACTGTTTTGATTGAACATATTTTAAACAATTGTCATAGAGCATTTATAAAACATCACAAATAAATATAACTATAATAATAATAAAATTATTTGAGATTTAAGTGATTTTTTTTAACTGAAAAAATTGAGGAGCTCTGTCTATGCAGTCACAATCGCGCACCTGATCACACCACGTACGCTACAAAAAAATAACTGCTATCTGCCACATTATAAAAAATCCTAACAAAAGCTCTCGTTTATACAGGCTTTATATTCTTCTTTACTTGCAAAGCTATGGGTTAACTTTTGTCCAGCCAATCAAGGCGTTTTAAACAAACACACAAACCCAAATAGCCTAAAAAACAATCTGAATAATAATAGGCTGTATTTTGGAAGGCATAAAGGTTTATTTTCGTTTTGTTGCATCATTTAGGCTATTTTCAAATGCGTAAAGTGTACAAATAAAAACGAAAAGCATATTAAGAAAACACAATCTATTGAGTCAGCATGATATAGCCGTTAAAAGGGCTGCTCACTTCTTTTGCGCGCTCAAGTTCGATTTCAAATGTAGGCGCGCGGTGAGCGGGCTCATAATGGAGCAACGCGATCGCCTCCCTCCACAGTCTTGTCGTCTTTGTTTTACAATGCAGCCAGACAAAAGATTTAGATTTCCTAAACAGCAGCACAGCCAGCCACAGGCGCGTTCCCGAGTGCTCTATGTGTGTGCGCTAAAACTGTGGCGCTGTTACAAAATATCCTAAATTAAAGCAATTAAAGTTGGGGATAAAACAAAGCCTAATTATTTTTAGAATACATTAATAAATAATTTCTTATAAAGGAATAAATATCAAGGAGTAAATCATTTAAAAAAATTCTTTCTATTGGTAAAAAAAAGTAACTGGTCGACCAATAAGAATGTCAGTCGACCAAGACGGCATCGACTGATTAGTCGACTAAACGACTAAAGTTGACAGCCCTAGTGTCAATATGCTAAAGTGTTGCTAAATCAGATTCTAAATCAAAATTTGTTGATGTTATTCAAGAACAATTTGGTCAATCGTTGATGATCTGAGCCTGTTTCGGGGAGAATTGGACTAAAGGTTTAGGAGGAGTTCGAAAAAGGATGTTTCAAAGAAATTATAAATGGCGGGCAGCAAATTCTACTATATAATAATGCATAATTGGAATCATAGAAAGATTAACATTACATTTAATCATTTAGCAGATACTTTCAAAAAGTTTTACAAATGAGTAGAGGAATAGAAGCAATCAAACTAACAATAGGACAATAATATGCAAGTGCTTTAACTTGTCCCAGTTAGTCCAGCATAGTTTACAAAGCTAAGATTTTTTTTTTCTTTTTGTAAAGATATTCAGCAAGCCTTTAAACATACAATTGACAAACTTTCGTGAGGACACAAACGAAAATGTCTACAAACGCAGTAACAAAATTATGCCGGTTAGAGATTCAGAATTTTGTTAGTCAGAGAACCGAGCGAAAAGACTACAACCAAATGTAAACAGACCCCTTTCCGTTTCCGGTAGCTAGCATAGTAATATCAACGAGCACTGAGTCCTCCAGCAGACATCAATGCGATTTTAAAAAATGACAAATAAAACACGACAGAAACGGTATTTCGGAACATCAACGAACACCAGCAACCACTCGGTGAGTTGCACAGTTTTGAAAATGAACGTTAAGGGTTGTTTTGTGGACATGTTTGTGCATGCCCATAGACACCCAGTCTAACGCTGTCACAGGCGATTATAAAAAAGTCAAAGAGTCGAGACAGGACCCAATGTCCACCACTATTTCATTCAAAACAAACTACAAAATAGACTCAAGGTGTTAAATACCAGAATTATCCTTTAAGTGAACACAAACTGTTGGGAATAAGTTGCATGTGTATCATTGTATTGGATCAGTGTATTCTGTCTTAAAGTGCCAGCAGTCTAAAAAAACCTGCTGCTGTCTGTTATTAATATAAATAACAACAAAAGACAGAGAAAATCACTTGTTGCTCTTTGGTAGATTTAGTAGGGCTCATCTATATTCAATTTATACAGTAAAGACTTGCAGTATTGTTTTACATTTGATTACTTTCTGTTGATCATGATTCATGAATGTTCTGTTTTTTCATTTTACGTTTTTGTTTTACTTAACCCATTAATTGTTGGTCTTTGAGACGCCGTGAGTTGAATCATAGTTTCGTAAATGAGTAGTGTTGGTGTGCTTCCAGGAACAGGGTTGGGAAACACTGGTCTAATAGATGTGAAAAATAATGAGTGGCTTTGATTGGCTTGTGTCTTTTTATGGCAGATTAGTTTATGTGTATACACCATACTTGGCATTGTGAAGCGTGCTCGTTGGCCTGCTGATCCTGAGGAGGCGAAAGCAGGCGGCTTTGTGATCAGCACTTCCTCGGATGGGACGCCCATCTACAGAAACCCTTGTGCAGAGCCTGTGCAGGCCCTTCTACCCAACCTTTTGGCCCTCATCAGGTACATTAGGTCATTTCTAGAGTGATTAGATTGTGTATATGTGCTGTTTTGTAACAGTGTTTGAAGTAGTTTCATGTTCTTCCTCCTTTCAGGACCCACAACAGCTTGTTCTTGCCAGAGAACGTCAACCGGCTTAGCAAGACCTTTACTAAAGTCTATGATATTATGGATATGGACAAGAATTCTGTTTTAGGTAGGTTTCTAATTTGTCCTGTCCTGATACAAACATCATAATTCAGGTCTCACCATAAAAAATAACAGTTACTGTTGCAGATTTCATCAATTATAAAACAAGTTCAATTCCACTGTAAAGCAGCGGTACAGACGACAATAGTCATTTATTCAGCTCAAGTCACTTCAGTGTTAATTTAGTTCAGTGAAAGTGTCAGTGCTGCAAAGTTAAAGGGATCGTTCACCCAAAAATTTCAATTTTATCTTCATTTGTTTTCTGAAGATAAAAGTAAGTCATATGGGTTTGTGAGTAAATGACAGAATTTTTGTTTTTGGGTGAACCATCTCTTTAATCAATTATGAAACGAGTTCAATTCAGGTAAAAGCCGCTCTACACAAGACAAGTAGCATTATTCAGTTATAATGGAATATTTTTCAGATTTTGTTTAGTGTCAATGCAGTTGAATCAATGGTATTACTGAATATTAATTGTCTTTTAAACACCAAACCCTGGTTATGTTAAAGGTCCCGTTCTTCGTGATCCCATGTTTCAAACTTTAGTTAGTGTGTAATGTTGTCGTTAGAGTATAAATAATATCTGTACAATTATAAAGCTCAAAAGTTCAATGCCAAGCGAGATATTTTATTTTAACAGAAGTGGCCTACATCGAACGGCCTGTTTGGACTACATCCTTCTACTTCCTCCTTTAATGACGTCAGTAGATCAGTTTTTTGACTAACGTCCGCCCACAGGAATGCTCCCTTAACTCCCTCAATATAACTTACTGAGTTTACTCAGCTCTTACGATGATTTTCTGAGGTAAAACTGACGCTTCATCTTTTGTGTGATGTACAATAAACTTTAGTAATCTCAGTTTGATCATCATTCGGACCTGGTCCGAAACAGCAGACTTGTAGGCTATTAAATAATGGATACATACAAGCAGATGACAAATACGTTATAATAACCGTAATTAAACTACTAAACTATACCTGTTCCATCTCTATACAGCACTCTGACTCTGTAGGCATTATTGTCCGACTCGAAATGAACACCGTTACTGAGAGTTTCTGATATTATCATTATTCTGTGAGATGAAATTGTCCTGAGAGACTGAGCGCAGAAGCTCCGCCCCCTGTGCAGGCAGCAGCAGCTCATTTGCATTTAAAGGGCACACACTCAAACTGAGCGTTTTTCTGAGCCCCAAAAAATGACAATTTAAACATGCTGTAAAAAATGATCTGTTGGGTATTTTGAGCTGAAACTTCACATACACATTCTGGGGACATCAGAAACTTATTTTACATCTTGTGAAAAGGGGGCATAATACGGGACCTTTAACGAAATGACTCTTCTTGTTTCCTACAGGAATTCCTCAACAAGTTTTAGATTCCTACGACACCCCAGTGTATAGAAACATAGATGAGCGCATGCAAGGCTTCTTCTCCTCACTCTACGAAAACTGGTTGGAACGAGTTCAATGATTAATTATTCTTTTTTGTTTGTTGGTTTAATATAAAAAAACCTCTTCTCCGATGGTGTAATCTCACTTTGATGATCCTGTTTTCCCTTTTCTGTTATTTTTTTTTTACAGTTACAGTGTGCTTGGGAATATTGGACCCTGCTTGCAACAAGACTTTTATGCTATAGAAGGCTTGGCGGAGCAGATTGTTGGATCCGCCTTTATCCATCTAGACAGTGTTCCAGACCACAGGCTCCGTCCCCTAGTCCATATCCTTATCATATATAAATATATATATATATTTGGGGGGTTTTTTGCTATTATTTATATAAATTTCTACTGAAAAGTAGAGCTGCAGGGTAAATTAGTAAAAGATTGCGATCTAGATTTAAACACTCACACATTCTCATTCCTAACTGAAAGTGATTCAGCTCTGTCTATCAAACCTTGTATAATCACAGCGAACATACAGGTCTGCGTTTGCACTGCCTCTGAACTACAGAGAAAACAGTGTATCGGTATAAAACGGCTTCAAAAACAAAGTCTTTTCAACCAGACTGTATATTTTTTCTGTGTTACAACAATCACAGAAATACTGGGATAAAGATCGGGATCGGGAAAGGTCAGCAAGCGGGTACTCTTACTCAGGGTTTCCCCGGGGTCTTAAAAAGTCTAAAAAAGTCTAAAATTTCTAAATCACAATTTAAGGCCTTAAAAAAGTCTTAAATTTGCTGAAGTACAGTGTTCTAGGTCTTAAATTATTTTAAACAGGTCTTAATTTTCCTATGTCCATGTAAATCTCTTAGAAATGCTCCCGCAGCGCTTTGGAATGTTTTTATTTTTTTATTCCGTGGTTGTATTTTTTATTTTTATTTTTATTTTGCTTGTTCAAATATAATTCGCTGTATTATGACTACAAAATAGACCAACATGCAACAGCCAATCAGTTTTGAGGTTTTGTGTTATTGGCGCGTATTAGAGCCCGACCGATAAAGGATTTTGAAGTCAGATACCGATACAAATATTTTTGGGTTTGGGATATTCCGATATATCGGCCAATATTTTTTTTTTTTATTAAATATTGTTGGATTTCACACACGTGTAAAAGAAAAGCTAACTTTTCTGCACAAGATACGTTTGATACTTTTTCTCTATGTCTAAATGTTCACTCCTCGCAAGTATAACTTACATTTTACAATGCAGGGACTGTAACTAGAGATATGCTAGCTATAAATACAGTAATCATTACTTTATTTAGGCAGAAAAAGTTCATTGTGGTTTCCAAGCTCATTAATGTTAACGTTAGCGCTCTTCCACTGATGATAGTGGCATTAGCTAGCTTTGTGGTTAGCTAGTCTATGATGAGCCATAATTTAGCAATAGATGACATCATACTGCAAATTGTAAAACATACATTTTCAATATAACAAGGAAAGATGATTGAAGCGTGTTTCATCCGTTTTTATTTTATTTAGTAAATATTCATTTATCGCTATTATAACTGCCGATACCGATATTATGGAAAATGCCTAATATCGGCCGATAATATCGGTCTGGCTCTAGCGCATATCTCAGATAGCACAGACAGACATAAAACGGATTTTATTCAGCTATGGGGAAGTGGAAGTTTAGCGATACTTGGCTTAAAAATCAGAATTTTGGATCAGATTTTGCTGATTTTGCTTTTGGATCAGAGCCAACACTAAAAGTGGACGTGCTCTGGGTTCTCCACACGGTGACAGGACACCAGTCCTACATTGTTTCAAATAATGTTTCCGGACTCTGACATGGCTAAATCCTTCAGTTGCGGGGAAGATAAAATGGACTACATTATGTGCTTTGGAATAGGGGATTTTATAAAAACAGAAACAGAACTAATTTCCAAAATCACGGGACCGTTTGTGCTTCTCAACGAATGTTCAGTTTGAATAATTTAAATTACTTTGCGAATAATTTTGAGACTATGCGTTTCCTTTGTACGTTTTTTTTTGTTCTTTTTTTTATATAGGTGTTAAATTTCATTCATAATGGTCTTAAAAAGGTCTTAAAAAGTCTTAAATTTGACTTTGTGAAACCTGCAGAAACCCTGCTTACTCGAGTCGGCCGAAGCTCAACATCGATACATGTCTGTGCGCTACCCACGGGGCTATCAGCGCTGACGTTCAAACCGTACGTTCATACCGCCGCCTGTCAGCGACGCCGTGGAAAGATTCGTGTACGCTCTGATGCTCTGACGTAGATCGAATGCGTGATCTTTTTTTAAAACCGTATTTAAAGGGGCCGCAAAGCACAATGAGAAGTATTTGACTCTGAATTAAATGTGCATATTATTGCCATGATTTAAACATCCCTGGATGGCTCACCCATTATTTACACGGATCCTTTTCATCAAATGTAGATTGACTCCTGATGAAGTGATTTAGGGTACAGTTTGTTTTTGCTGCCTGGTTGTTTTCCTTAATGTCGATCACGTCTCTTCATGAAGCAGCTGGTCGTGTCCTGTCCTCGTGAGTATTATGACAGCCTCCTCTGTCCTTTGCTGGGTCCATTATTTGCCTATCTACAGCAGGTAAACTTCACATCACACCCAATAATGCCTCATTTAAATACTGATATTGTGTGCCGCCTCTGCTGTGCAAAGATGTTTTGTTGTTACTGATTTCATTTGATTGATGTCTCTTTTAATTTATTAAAGGGTTATTAGTTCACCCAAAAATGAAAATTTTGTCTCTCCCTCATGTTGTTCTAACCTCGTAAGACTTTCGTTCATCGTCGGAACACAAATTAAAGGGATACTCCACTTTTTTTTTGGAAATAGGCTCATTTTACAACTCCCCCAGAGTTAAACTGTTGAGGTTTACCGTTTTCGAATCCATTCAGCCGATCTCAGGTGCCGTACCATGAGTGCAGCAGGCGTAATGATATGACGCAGCGCATGAAAACAGTCCCCAGCTCGGCGACCGGGACTAAGTTTGTAGTTATGTTGACGGAAGGTAGCCTATTTTCAGGCACTGTGTCATATCATTACGCCTGTTTCACTCATGGTACGGCAGTGAAGTTTCCTGATTATTACGCAGGAATGAGAGTATAGTTCCTAGCCATATCAGCCTAGAAAATCGCAACTTTACGTTTTCCGTCAGTCTTAGTGCACGATGTAACTACAGTAGAGTCAAGTTTTAAATAGGAAAATATCTAAACACTTTAGCCATATTTTTTTTTTTTTTTTTTTGAAAAATGCTGATGGTCTTGTGCACTATACTACACTATGCTAAAAGTGGTGCCGCCAGAACCGGAGATCGGCAGAATGGATTAAAAAACGGTAAAACTCAACAGTTTAACTCTGGGGGAGTTGTAAAATGAGCCTATTTCCAAAAAAAAAGGGGAGTATCCCTTTAAGATCAGCGTCAGCCAATAGTGAGCTTACGTGTGACGTACAATACAGAAACGCCGTGAACTCACTCGAGGCCCACAGAGAAGAGAATGAATAGTTGAATAAAGCTGTTTTTTCGGGGGGTTTATTGCACGCAAATATTATTCTCATCACTTGATAAACTTAAGGTTGAGCCACTGTAGTCACTTGGACAATTTTAACGATGTCTTTAATATCTTTTCTGGTGAACCAGCTCTCAGATTTAATCAAAAAATATCTTAATTTGTTTTCCGAAGATGAACGAAAGTCTTACAGGGTTGAACAACACGAGGGTGAGTAAATACTGACAGAATTTTCATTTTTGGGTGAACTATCCCTTTAAATTAAAGTGAATTTATGTATACTTCTAATAAGGTTAAGAACAATTGCCTTTATAATGGCATGTAATAATTTTGGGTATCGGCTTTCCATGACGGGCTTAAAAACCATCCAAGGTTCTAGCACAAAAGCACACTAAATATCATCCAAATAGCAACAAAATATCCATAAAATATTGATTTGATTGATTTGATTTATTTTTTTTTAACAGGACAATGTGCAGTTACATTGAAAAGATGGCTGCACCAGATTTAGCACTATGCGAATTTCCATCTGTAGTCCTACACAAATACAATCACATGACAAGATAAAATTACATTACAAAAACAATTAACATATAAAAATCATGTAACAGTGATGGTTATTTTAATACAATATAAAAAGACAATTTACTAGGAAAACACAGTATACAAAGTAAAAAAAAAGACGAAACAAAACAAAATAATAATAATAAAATAAAAAAATATTTATTTTCTTTTCTTTTTCCTTTCAATATTACATACATAAACACAGTATAATGAAAAAGCCATCCGCTTGAGGAATCATTTTGTTTCTTCCTATTGAGGTATCATTCTGTTTTCAATATTGAAGTTTGAAGGTTGCACAGACACTTCTGTTGTTCTACATCATTCAGTAATTTTGGGTATAGTGAAGCAAGCAATATTGCTTGTAGCACAGGATTTGCCTAATGCTATCTCCATTTTTTTTTTTTTTTTTTTCATTGAAAACAGAGACTGAGTTTTCGGTGGCAGATCATCAATCAAAGGACCAGTCTGAGGTAAAGTATTTTAGTTTTGGATAATAAACTTTTTTTGTGTATATTTCTGGCCATTTGGTCAGTTCAGGCCGGTGTCCAGGAGTGGAGACCCGATGTCTTTTACATTTCTTTTAACACCGCTTTCTTCTAACACGTCGTGTGTGAGACCCCTGCCTCGTGTGTGTGTGTGGTTGAGACTGACACGAGTTTCTATTCTCCAGAAGCCTCGACTGAAGCCCCATTCACACCACCAGTGACTTTGTAGCTGCATGTTGCTTGTGTCCGTACTTCAAGTCACTTGTGGCTGTTTCTTGTGCCGTCACTTTAAAGTTTTTTTTTTCATTGCTTTTGAGAGCAGTGAGTGATTTTTCTTTTTAATTTGTTCTTTGATTGTCCTTAATGACAGACAGCAGCAGGTTTATTAGGCTGACGTCACTTTAAAGGATTAGTTCACTTTTCAAAAAACTTTTGCTGATAATTTACTCACCCCCATGTCATCCAAGATGTCCATGTCTTTCTTTCTTCAGTCGAAAAGAAATTAAGGTTTTTGAAGAAAACATTCCAGGATTTTCTCCATATAATGGACTTCAGTGGGAACCAAACGGTTCAAGGTCCAAAAGACAGTTTCAGTTCAAACTGCAAATTTGTTCAAAGGGCTTTAAGCGATTCCAGACGATGAATAAGGGTCTTATCAAGCGAAACGATCGCTCATTTTATAAATAAATAACAAAGTTTAAGTTTTATAAGCTCAAACGCTCGCCTTGCTCTGTTCTGTAACGCACTCCTGTTCGAACTCGTTCATCAAAATGAACAAATCTTTTTCCGAGTCATTTGGTTCATTCCGCGAAAGAAACGAACGAATTGATTCGGAAAAAGATTTGTTCATTTTGTTGAACGAGTTCGAACAGGAGAGTCACAAACGCGCACCACAGAACAGAGCAAGGTGAGCGTTTGATCTTATAAAACTTAAACTTTGTTATTTATTTATAAAATGAGTGATCGTTTCGCTTGATAAGACCCTTATTCATCGTCTGGAATTGTTTAAAGCCCTTAAAACAAGTTTGCAGTTTGTACTTAAAGTTTCTTTTGGAACTTGAACCATTTGGACCCCATTGAAGTCCATTATATGGAGAAAATCCTGGAATGTTTTCATCAAAAACCTTCATTTCTTTTTGACTGAAGAAAGAAAGACATGGACATCTTGGATGACATGGGGGTGAGTAAATTATCAGCAAAAGTTTTTTGAAAAGTTCACATGACGCACATCCAAATTAAACTCATCATGCATCTGTTCAGTATGGTAGCATTCTTAACCCAACATAATAATACATTTAAATAAAATCATTATTATATTGGTGTGAGAATGGCAACATACTGATGTTGTAAGTTTAAATAGAATATCCGTGTTGGCTTTGTCAATTCAACATGATTATTAATATGGCTGTTATTGATGTTTTAGTGCTCAGGAGGAGGACGAGGCCTATGAGGAGAACCATGTGACTCAGGAAATGGTGGAGGAGCAGCTGTTGCGGTTGGTCACGAGAGAAGTCATTGACCTTCTAGGTGAGTTTCCCTAATGCATGTGAAGCCTATCAGGTTTGCTTCACTTTTTATACAAAATAACACCAACTTTGTAAATGTGTTTTCAGGTGTGACTTGCATTACGAGAAAATGTCCAGAGTTATCTGCAAACAAAGAGGACGCAGATGGTGAGTTGATGATCACATTCTCCCTGTATCTAATGGTGGAAATTCGCCAATTAAATTAATGTCTGACCACTCAATGGAAGAAAAAAATAAGTAAAATGTTTTTGTCTGAAATCACGATCCAGCGTAGTCTCTCTCACAACCAAAACACATCTCAGAGAGCTACAAAATGAGCTCTTAGCAAAACAAAGTAGCCTATTTATTCAGTAATTTGGTACTATTATGTGCTGCTAGTGAACAACACTGCATGACGTTGAAGCTTAATGGATACATCTGAGTGTGAGCATTTGATTTTCAACTCACTCACGCTTGTATGTGTGTTTTGGAATTAATAACGTCTGAAACACACTTTATTTTCTGAACAAGTATGGACCAGAGTGTGAGTTGCTTTGATTTGCATCGTGCCACAGTTCCACTGCAACCAAACTTAGATGGCCTCCTTCGGCTCCCTAGTCCACATGATGGCGGATTCCCATTTTTTTTTTCTTCATGTGAACAATGCACTGTTTCAGATTTAACTAGTAGTTTAAAAGCCTACTGAGGACTGTGATGTGTTTGAAATTCAGAAGCGAAGACTAGGAGACTTGGATGCATCTTCAACACGATTCTTTATTGAGTATGTGCTGTTTCGTAGCTGCAGTCATCAAGTAAAGGATCCAGGTATAGGATCCTTCCCCAGACTCTAGAGTATAACTAGTCCTAATACAATCAGCATAACTATTCAACTGTTCAACTAACTATCTATTTAACTGTTTCTGCCCGTTCCTCTTCTCTTTATTGCAAGTCAAATAAGCCAGATTAATGAAACTCTCACCTTTTGTCTTTAATGGCTCTTGGAGCCCCTGTCTGATTCATTGAATAGTTATGCTGATTGTATTAGGACTGGTTATACTCTAGAGTCTGGGGAAGGATCCTATACCTGGATCCTTTACTTGATGACTGCAGCTACGAAACAGCACATACTCAATAAAGAATCGTGTTGAAGATGCATCCAAGTCTCCTAGTCTTCGCTTCTGAATTTCCAACACATCACAGTCCTCAGTAGGCAGTAGGCTCAGTATCCTTTATTTGCATGTTTTGTTTAAGGTCGTCACCCAGGCGATCACCGTTGGAGGTGCGACAGTGTTCACTTCACGCCGGTCGCGAATAGCACGTCAAATTCGCGCCTGATGCGTCTAGTTTGACGCTTGACCACTTTGTCTTAATTCGCATGTCAAGAGTGAAACTGATGCGCGTAAAAACAAAAGTTTGAAGCGAAATTTACGCGTGTCAGAATCGAAATCCGTTGGTGGCCATTGTTTTTATGTCGACCGAGCATTCATCGAGAGAGTCACCGCTCTGTATTTACTCAGAACAGTGGCGTGGGGATCATCGTCGCCGTATTTGTGTCCACCGGACCCTTCAGAGGCGAACCCTTTGGCTAGTTTCACCATTTGCTCGCTCCAGGAGCTGCGTTGGATGACGGCCGCTGTAGGCGGTACTTCCGCCTCGGAGCGAGGATCACCCTCGCCCTCATCCATCTAATCTAGCTGTCTTTTATTTTTGTTTTGATGATAAATAGAGTCAGCTTCCAAAAGTTATTAACCTGTCCTGTGATATTTTTTTTTTCTCTCTCACATCCAGACATGAACTTATGCACATGTATGTTGGTTGTCTTTACATCATAATAATATTTCATATAATCTAGATATAGAATGAATAACATTCAATACAAAATGAACATGTCTCGTATATAGAAATAAAGTTTTAAGTGATAAAATATTTGCTTTGTTGTGCATAAGAATCCCACCATGCATTTAGTCAAATTACAAAATAATTTATTGAAGCATCCAGACACTTCACCACATGAGCAAGCAGCTAGGCTCCTGATTGGTTAACGCGGCGCGAATTCACGCCAAAGTTCAGATTTTTCAACTCGGGCGGCAGACGCGAATTCGCGTCAAATGTGTGAATGCACAAATGGCACTAACTAAATCATTCTCGCGTAACTCGCCAGACGCTCAATTCGCGCGAACGAGGCGTATTCGCTTCTTCCGCGCCGTCTTCCACGCCTCATTCCACGCAGGAATTTTTTACACGCGTAATGCGTTTTTGCGTTGATTTAACATTGAAATCATTCGGGCCTGACGCGCTATTCGCGTCCAGTGTGAACGCAGCATAAAGCCTTGTGTACACTCGACGCGTCCGCACGAGTGCGAGTCTCCGCTGACTGCGAGCACACCTATCCAAACGGATGAGGCGTTTATACTTCACGCGCTCACCGGTGTGCTATTCTGTGAAACGACAGGGGGCGACTCGGAGTAATTCTCCTCTAAACCACCAGGAATCAGCAGTGAAGAAGTAGTTTGCCGTTTATTAATTGCTAATTCATAAAAGAGTAAATGCAGAAGGTTTATTAGGGCCCTATGATTTCCGCGATAACGAAATCACGGACGGAATCGCGGAATTGGCCAATTAACGCGGAATCTAGTGTTAACGTGGAATTTAGTGGATTTTTACATATTTGGTTTGAAATTCTGTTTTTGTGTGGGAGATGAACGCATATCTGGTGAAAATGCGGGCGACACAAACCCCTCAACCCGTCATTTCAGCTCCAATGAGGAAATCAAATCAATGAAAGCATGGGGAAGCGGCTCTCCACGGCTCTGCTTTCGTTGGCTAAAAGTTAAGAAACTCGACGCTATAAGCCGTCAGTGCCAAGCAGTTCGCACGTGACTTATGCAGTGTTTCCCACACATTGACTAATTCGCCGCCACATACTGCGTTTCGGTTTTTAACACTATTTAAAACACGCAGTGTATTCTTTCAGTTCCCTGCTCTCCCTCCGTCTCTCTCACACTCACGTGTCTCTCTCTCACACACACACACAACGTGCACACCCCGTCTGTCTATGAGGCGCCAGACTGGACAAAAGCGAAGCGAACTCCGTGAGAGACAGAGTGTGACTTTATTTAAACTTATATAAATGAATATAATTTATATTACAGTTTAAAGCTCATAACCATATTTTGTTGTTACTTGAAGAGTGCAGTGTTATGTTGCATCATGCAGTATTTGTCCTGAAAAGGCTCCTGAGTAAATGTCTGTATTACCTCAATAAATTTAAGGTCATTCCTAATTTATTTGTATTTTTTAATACATTTTAATCACTAACTTTAAAAGCATACTATTTTTACAACTAAAATAACAGTCAAGGGTAAAAAAAAAACAAATTTCCAAAATTTAAAACGGAAAAAACGAAATTTGGGAAAAAATAAAACGGATTTCATAGGGCCCTGGTTTATTGAAGGCTACTTTCACTGCATGTAAACTAGTTAAACAACTGAAGCCTTATTGGAGAGTGTTTAAACCTTAATTTCACCAGCAGGGCTTACTTCTGCTATTGTAGGCTTATTTTGGAAATGTAACCAATTACTTTAGTCGAGCGCAAACTAGGTGCTTAATGCCAACGTGTTCCTGTTCACAAAATGAGATGTTATGGTCGCCCATCAATGCAAATGTCTCTGTGTATATAAGGATCATAAACATGCCGGTACCAGTTCGGCCAGATTCAGCTCAAAGTCGTTCATCTTCGGATGTGGCGCCGCGCGCAATGTTATAAAAAGTGTCGTGCACACCGCTAGGTGAACTGGGGTCTTGCGCTCCCAACCGCCCACACCACAGTGATGTCATTTTTGCAGCACGCCCTTCGCGCTCTTATGAATAACCTTAGTTTTTCGTGTGATGTCAAGACATAGGATCAGCAGATCTTAAAAAGACTTTCATCTTCTGTTCAGGAGATGAGGAGATGGTGTCGATGGATTCCTCACAGGGCATTCAAACAAATACACCGACAGATGAGCTCTCAGAACTGGGCAAGTGCCTTCTCCGAAGTGAGGTAACTGAACATTTATCTGTGGGCTCCATCAGTTGGCTTCGACATCTGACCTCTGAGATCAGTCATTTATTTTTCTCCCTTCCTTTTCAGGATATTTATATGAACCTCCTGACTATATGTTTTAACTCCCTTTCCTGGAAGGACACTGTAAATTGCCAACGGACTGCTGGTTTGCTCTGCTGGACTCTGCTAAAACAGGTGCGGATTTTTCCTGTCTCTCTTAAAGGGATAGTTCACCCAAAAGTGGAAAATCGCCCTCAAGTTGTTAAATATACTTCTTCTGAAGGTATTTTGAAGAATATGGGTAACCAAACAGTCCCTGTTGACTTTTAATAATATGGAAGTCAATAGTTCCCTGGGCCTGTTTGGTTACACACATTCTTCAAAATATCTTCTTTTGTGTTCAGCATTCATACAGTTTTGGAGCGAGGGTGGGTAAATAATGACAGAATTTACATTTTTTGGGTCAACTATCCCTTTATTATAATTCATCACAATATTTCTATCTGTCTGTAAATGAGATTAGAATTGAATTGTAAAGATGCCAGCTATTTTATATTTGAATGTTTTGACTATGTGTGTGTATGTGAATGAATTCTTGTGCAGGTGCTTGGTGGTAACCTGCTTCCGGAGGCTGTGACGTGGCTCTTCGCCAGTGTCCTGAAGGGTCTGCAGATGCATGGGCAACACGAAGGCTGCAATGCTGCACTAACTCAGCTGGCCTTGCTCATCTACGAGGCTCTAGTGCGTCATTTCAGCTCAGCTATCCTAACTTGCATGTTTTTCAGTATGAGAAGCACATTTGTGCATAGATTAATGCAGCACAACAGTAAAAAGTATATCCTTTTTGCCAATGTTACTCTAGTGCACAAAGCAGCTAACCTGCTTGATATCAATTTTTTTAAGTTGGCATTTATGAGATTAAAGTTGACGTCTGACACAGTGCTGCCCACAAGACAATTGCTCATACACAACAGCTTATTTTTATCAGTTCTTTTGTCTTTGGGTCTTTATATTTCTCTTAGATTTCTGCTCGTTCTAAATCACGTAAGGAATAATTGCGAAGCGGAGTGGCCGTTACACTTCGGGTGTGCATTATTTTTCTAATAATTCAACATCCTGAAGTCAATTATTCCGCTTATACTACAGTTACCACACCTCAAAACATTGTTCAGATGATGCATGTCAAGTTTTTGTCATTAAAGCGCTCTTGTATGTAGGACTAATTTCTTAAGCATCTTATCCCATGCCTCAGTTACTAATTCCAAAACGTCATTTTAGAGTTAGTAACGGAGGTTTGAGCCACTGATAGCAGACTAATGATGGGGGACACACTTACAACTCGCTGAAATATTCGAAGACTGACTGTTTCCATCGACTGTAGCAGGTCTTAAACACTGACTGTGAACACGAATTTGAGAATGATCAGTCATAAGTATCAAATTACATTCATAACTGGCCCCAGCTTTATGCGTTATTAATGCAGTTATTAGAGAGAGGAAGAGAGAGAGAGATGTTGAAATAATGAGACAGAAAAGCTTGTGCGTCAATATTATTATTTATTTATTAATTAAATTTGATTTAATTCATTCGTTCATTCTTGTTTTCTATAATTGACAGTAGATAACCCAATAAATAAAACACACAAAGCCCTTTTAACAAGTAGGCCTATCAATAATTATTTATTTGTTATATTATCTGGAATAATTACGAAAATCCATACAGCAGGACTATCAATTCATTTATATATTTATATTTTTCTTGTTATGAATTGTATCCTATTTTCCGTTAACTATGCACCGTGATATGGAACGGTCAAACCTGCCTGAAACTACTTTAGCCGTGCGTTTCCCTGAAAATAATTGCACACCGTAGAACTTTCTCAACCAATCAGAATCAAGCATTCAACAGCCCTGCAGTATAAATATAGATTAAAGATTACATTTATATGAATGCATTGGTGAGAGACCATTTGCGTGTGAACTAAGTCTCTCTAATAGTGAAGCTGTGGGTTTTAGTTACTAAGAAATATATGCTAAAACTTTTCAGCTTGATAAATCCCAGAACCATTTCTGCGCTATTGAATGTTTCTGTGCATGTAATGTGCGGGCTACTGTGTATGTTTGTGCGTTACAATGCAGCAGTGCATTAGTTTAGAACGGTGATTAACTTGCGTGTTAATAAGCTGTTTAAAATGTGCATTCAGCGTTTGAGCATCCACATGGTATAACAGCATATTTCTCCATGTTAAAATGATCCCTCAACTCTCAGTGACACTCTCTGTAACTATTATCAGTTTTATTTTCATAAAAGTCAGTGCTGATCCAAGTAGACGTCAGTGCACTGTGTTATTGGTACTTCAAGTACACAAAGAACAGCGACGTTTAATTACTACCGAATGCGCCTTTAAATGACTGAATGCATCGTTTAGAAAATGTCATTAATATTCATTGTGATATTTCTCTACAGAGGCCTCGATACGCTGAGCTGCGTCTCATCATGAACCAGATCCCTGATATCCAGGTTGATGCTCTGGAGCAGTTTGATCAGAAGGCCATCCAACCCGCTGTGTCAAAGGCTGCAGAGAAGAAAAAGAAAGAGCAGTTTAAACGTCTCATTGCAGGCACTGTTGGGGTATGGACAATTTTAACATTTTTTTTAAAAGAAAAAAAAGTCATGGAATACACTTGTTTGTTCACAAAGATTTGATTTCAAGATGAATTCAAGAAATAGATAATCTCTTGCCACTTTCATTATGGCTATTGCAGACATGCTCAATTTTATTCAAACTTGAATTAAACTAAGAACCAGAGATGTATAAAGTACTAGAAACCCGGACTTGAGTAAAAGTACAAGTGCTCTATCAAAAAAGTGACTGAAAAAGTTGAAGTGCTTTTTAAAGGAGTAGTTCACTTTTAAAAAAACTTTTGCTGGTAATTTACTCACCCCCATGTCATCCAAGATGTCCACGTCTTTCTTTCTTCAGTCGAAAAGAAATGAAGGTTTCTGATGAAAACATTCCAGGATTTTTCTCCATATAATGGACTTCAATGGGAACCAAACGGTTCAAGGTCCAAAAGAGAGTTTCAGTGCAGCTACAAAGGGCTTTAAACGACACCAGACAATGAATAAGGGTACATCTAGGACCCTTCGAGTCATGACTCGAAAAAAGATTTGTTCATTTTGATGGACGAGTTTGAATAGGAGAGCCACGAACGCTCATCACAGAACAGAGCAAGGCGAGCATTTGTGCTTATAAAACTTAGTTTTTTATTTTTGTTTTAAAATGACCGATTGTTTCGCTAGACAAGACCCTCATTCATCGTCTGGTGTCGTTAATAAGACCTTTGAAGCTGCACTGAAACTGTCATTTGGACCTTGAACCGTTTGGTTCCCATGAAATTTTATATCATGACCTTATAACAGACAATCACGATGCATGATCTGAATCCCGATCTTCCCAATTATGAGGTGTACTATGGAGACTGGAACAAGCTTATGGACTTTCAATTCAAAACAGTACTGCAATTAACAATCAGTTGTCAAAATAGTCATTAAACTAGTGGTCGACCGATAAATGTTTTTCAATGGCCCATATCTCAAAGAAATGAATTTAAAAAGAAATCTTTAAATTAAACACTTACTTTAGATTGGGACTTCTTGATTCTGGAATCATATTACAGTATTTTTCACAAATAACTACAGCGTTTGAAAAATGTAAATATAAATGAAGTAAACACTTTAACCAACAGGGCACTCGGTAATCTAAGTCTGAGTGCACTTCAAATAAAAACAAGATAACTCTAATTTTACATGAATATGACACAGCAGGCAACTAAATATACACTATATTGCTAAATGTTTTGGGACGTCTGCCTTTACATGCACATGAACTTTAATCACATCCCATTCCTGATCCGTAGGGTTTAATATGGGGTCGGTCCCACATTTTACAGCTATAACAGCTTCGCCTCTTCTAGGGAGGCTTTCCAGGTTTGGGAGGTGTTTATGGGACTTTTTTTACGATTCTATTAGAGAAAAGCGCATTTTTAATAAGACTGGCTAACACTGGCTCGTTCTCTAATTCATCCCAGAGGTGTTCTGTCGGGTTGAGGTCAGGACTCTGTTCAGTCCAGTCAACTTCCTCCATGCCAAACCCGTCATCCATGTCTTTATGGAGTCATGTTAGTCAACTGAAAGCGGACATCCCCAGGCTGTTCCCACAAAGTTGGGAGCATGAAATTGTCCAAAATGCCTTGGTATGCTGACGCATTAAGAGTTCCTTTCACTGGACCTAAGGGGCCAAGCCCAACCCCTGAAAAACAACCCCGCACCATAATCCCCCCTCCACCAGACTTTAGTGCTATCGGGCAAGTACAGTTCTCCTGCAAAACGCCAAACCTCCAAAACCTCCGTTATTGGTCCTCCAGGGAACATGTCTCCACTGCTCTCTGCATCCAACGCTTTGCAAGGCCGTGTAAACCAATTCCATGAAGCTCTCTACGTACTGTTCTTGAGCTAATCTGAAGGCCATATGAAGTTCATAGGTCTGTAGCTATTTATGACCCCACTTTGTGATTTTTATGTGACCTACCACTTTGTGGCTGAGTTGCTGTTCCCAATTGGTTCCACTTTGTCATAACACCACTAAAAGTTGACCGTGGAAACTTCACCAATGGTAACCTATCACGGTGCCATGCTGAGGGCAACCCATTCAGTTTGCATTAATTGTGTTTTACAGTGGAATTCATTGTGGAAAAACTACATTACCCATGATGCTGTACTCCAAATTCCACCAGAGTTGCAGAGATCACGCCAAAAGCAAAACCATTCCAATGAAGCACCACTCAAAATACTTAAATATATATTTTTAATCCCTATGGGAAAAATGAAAAAATCACCTAATCATGCACTCGAACCCTGATGATGTTAACCTGCATCGCTCAGCTCTAATCATTCATACAGTTCAAATAAAATAAAAGCAAAATATAAACACTTTTTTTTTTTGTTACAATATCTTGGTTCCTGGTCTGCTACAATGATGATATCAACATCATTTCATTTCAACATTATAATCAATTGGTCAATTTATGTTTGTGCTGTTAGAAACCTTTAGGACAGCAGTTCAAGAAGGAAGTGCACATCCGAAACCTGCCATCTCTGTTTAAGAAGCCAAAGCCTACGACAGATATGCTGGAGAACACTGATGCTGCAGGTCTGATCGCTCTATTCTCTCCTGACCGTGACCATTGCTGAGGGAACCACAGCGTTATCACACCCTCACTTCATTCAACCTTGTGTGTGTTGTACAGTATCCAGTCTGAAATAAGGAAAGACAACAAGAACATGTTTCATTCAATTTGGATGTACATTGTTGCTTTTGTATGGATCTGTGTAATGGATCTGTATAATTGTCATTTAAAGAAAATTTCAATCTTGCTGTCGGAGCACCTCAGAAAAGATTTTTTTTTTTTTTTTTTTGGAAAAAGATCGAGAAGTACCACATCTGTTCTGGGGATCTTATGTGCAAAACCAGCATCCAGCACTACATTCCAGTAGGAGACGATGAGCTACAGTATTTTTAAAAAAACAAAATTACAAAATCAACACTAATTGGACATGTCTGTGTACAGATTATGTAAAAAAGTGTTGTGATTTATACTCTGCAGTTTTTAATAAATGTATACCTGGACAGTTTCAGTGATTGCACAGACTCTTTCTTCAGTAGTTCAATATTTTATGCAGACTTCACAACTGTGACCAACTCATTTATGAACATGTCGGTGCATCTGAGACAAAGATGGATAAAGACATTTTCCTCTCATGGAATCCTTGTAAAAAGTGAAACAATTAAATTTTCCAAAGGCATTTTAACTTGATAAGGGCATTTTTTTTTTGTCATATTCTTAAATTAAGTTAGTAAATGTAGTTTATTGATAATAGACTAAAAGGATTACCCATTGGCCCAATGCCCGAATCCAATGGCATGGGTGAAGGTGCACTGCTTGTAGGTCTTTTACTCGTGCTTCTGTAAAGTGCACTTTATTTATTAGTTTAATTTAAATTTGATTTTGTCTCTGTGCTAAACCCTTTTGTGTCCTTGGAGATCAGATGGTGCTATTTCTCAGGTTTGGCCAATGGAGAAAAACTCTTTTCTTTTCTGTTTTTGCTGCATTAGATGGTACAGGCTAGTTGAATGCATGATATATCTCTAATTGTGTAAGTGAAGGGTGAAATGTAGTGTTTTGTTTTAAATCTGACACTGCAGAAAAAAATGCATCAAAACTGATATTCTTGTTAATCATTGACATATCTGAGACTGTAAGAATCACCCCAAAATTTGCTTAGTATTTTTTTTAGTTTTAAATAGTTAAGGGGATCTGGGGAGCAACCTGTGAGAATTAGGAAATTTTGAGTTGTAGACAAACTTATGGGATAGACTTTTTATGTTATGAGCAATAAGTGCTCTTAAAGATATTAACTGCATGTGTTTAAATATTATACTTTGTATCTGAAAACATCTAGAATTTGAATCGCGTTGTCTCTGGGAGATGGTATGAAAAAAAAACGATCAGCGGCTGGGATGTAAAAACACCAGCACACTTCACTCCTAGTTCACCTCTATGGATGTGCATTAAAACATTTGAATGCATTTCTTACTGTCTATAATTAAAACAGTTTGAGTTTAATTTAGAAACAAAATTGCAAAACCATTTGAAATTTGTTTTAAAAAAAGACACCATTCTACAAGTTTAGCCCACGTTATTGTTTTATTGATGATGTGTCTCCTTCTTGACCAGCAGGTGTCGTCAGTACGTTATGAAACCAAATCATTTTGCGAATCAATTGGTTGTTGATTCAGTTTTTCTAAAAGCACTGCACTGTAAATGCAGGCAGCACAGAGCTGGAGTGGGCATACTTGTTGGAGAAGTATATCCTCAAAAACGTCTCGGTTACGTATGTAACCCTCGTTCCCTGAGTAGGGAACGGAGACGTTCCGTCGGATGACGACAAATGGGGTTTTGCTTAGAAAGCCTATCGACTTCGAGTATTACAAAGTGAGCCAATGGCAAAGAAATGCCATGGGTCTGGGGATTTTGCATAGCGTATCTCCGCCTTACCTCGTGGGTATAAAAGGAGGACACTGGCAATAGACGGAAGACGGAACATCTCCGTTCCCTACTCAGGGAACGAGGTTTACATACATAACAGAGACGTTCCCTTTCGTTGTCACTCCGAGTTCCGTCAGATGCCGACGAATGGGGTTACCAGTCTAATCACGCCACCTTCACAGCTGCGTAAAACGTAAGATCCCTGTCGTGAGACTGGCACGGACGAAGAGCTCCTGTTTAGCACAGGAATACCATGGAACACTGGGCAGCATATCTCATAGTTTAGAGGAAATATGCAATTACTGCCAACCAGTAAGGAAGCATTTGGAGAAAAACTGAGGTGTCCAGCCGCAGGTGGACAATTAAAAGTTTGGAGAAACTTAATTTTTCGCCCAAAAAAAACACGTAAGGGGTACCACTGTCGTTTTTTTTTTCGGGCCGAATTTTTGAGTTTCGATATCTCAGCTCTGGAAGGGGCTAGAGCCTCCATTTTTGCACTCAGGTCTAAGTCTCATGGCCCTCTATCAGAATTTGGGAAGATTGGAGAAACTTAATTTTTCACCCCAAAAAAAAAAAAACGTAAGGGGTACCACTGTCGTTTTTTTTCGGGCCGAATTATTGAGTTTCGATATCTCAGCTCTGGAAGGGGCTAGAGCCTCCATTTTTGCACTCAGGTCTAAGTCTCATGGCCCTCTATCAGAATTTGGGAAGATTGGAGAAACTTAATTTTTCGCCCAAAAAAAAAAACGTAAGGGGTACCACTGTCGTTTTTTTTTCGGGCCGAATTTTTGAGTTTCGATATCTCAGCTCTGGAAGGGGCTAGAGCCTCCATTTTTGCACTCAGGTCTAAGTCTCATGGCCCTCTATCAGAATTTGGGAAGATTGGAGAAACTTAATTTTTTCCCCCCAAAAAAAACGTAAGGGGTACCACTGTCGTTTTTTTTTTCGGGCCGAATTTTTGAGTTTCGATATCTCAGCTCTGGAAGGGGCTAGAGCCTCCATTTTTGCACTCAGGTCTAAGTCTCATGGCCCTCTATCAGAATCCAGAGTTTTGGGAAGATTGGAGAAACTTAATTTTTCGCCCCCAAAAAAAACGTAAGGGGTACCACTGTCGTTTTTTTTTCGGGCCGAATTTTTGAGTTTCGATATCTCAGCTCTGGAAGGGGCTAGAGCCTCCATTTTTGCACTCAGGTCTAAGTCTCATGGCCCTCTATCAGAATTTGGGAAGATTGGAGAAACTTAATTTTTCGCCCCAAAAAAAAAACGTAAGGGGTACCACTGTCGTTTTTTTTTCGGGCCGAATTTTTGAGTTTCGATATCTCAGCTCTGGAAGGGGCTAGAGCCTCCATTTTTGCACTCAGGTCTAAGTCTCATGGCCCTCTATCAGAATTTGGGAAGATTGGAGAAACTTAATTTTTCGCCCCAAAAAAAAAACGTAAGGGGTACCACTGTCGTTTTTTTTTTCGGGCCGAATTTTTGAGTTTCGATATCTCAGCTCTGGAAGGGGCTAGAGCCTCCATTTTTGCACTCAGGTCTAAGTCTCATGGCCCTCTATCAGAATTTGGGAAGATTGGAGAAACTTAATTTTTCGCCCCAAAAAAAAAACGTAAGGGGTACCACTGTCGTTTTTTTTTCGGGCCGAATTTTTGAGTTTCGATATCTCAGCTCTGGAAGGGGCTAGAGCCTCCATTTTTGCACTCAGGTCTAAGTCTCATGGCCCTCTATCAGAATTTGGGAAGATTGGAGAAACTTAATTTTTCGCCCAAAAAAAAAAACGTAAGGGGTACCACTGTCGTTTTTTTTTCGGGCCGAATTTTTGAGTTTCGATATCTCAGCTCTGGAAGGGGCTAGAGCCTCCATTTTTGCACTCAGGTCTAAGTCTCATGGCCCTCTATCAGAATTTGGGAAGATTGGAGAAACTTAATTTTTCGCCCAAAAAAAAAACGTAAGGGGTACCACTGTCGTTTTTTTTTTCGGGCCGAATTTTTGAGTTTCGATATCTCAGCTCTGGAAGGGGCTAGAGCCTCCATTTTTGCACTCAGGTCTAAGTCTCATGGCCCTCTATCAGAATCCAGAGTTTTGGGAAGATTGGAGAAACTTAATTTTTCGCCCAAAAAAAAAAACGTAAGGGGTACCACTGTCGTTTTTTTTTCGGGCCGAATTTTTGAGTTTCGATATCTCAGCTCTGGAAGGGGCTAGAGCCTCCATTTTTGCACTCAGGTCTAAGTCTCATGGCCCTCTATCAGAATTTGGGAAGATTGGAGAAACTTAATTTTTCGCCCCAAAAAAAAACGTAAGGGGTACCACTGTCGTTTTTTTTTCGGGCCGAATTTTTGAGTTTCGATATCTCAGCTCTGGAAGGGGCTAGAGCCTCCATTTTTGCACTCAGGTCTAAGTCTCATGGCCCTCTATCAGAATTTGGGAAGATTGGAGAAACTTAATTTTTCGCCCAAAAAAAAAACGTAAGGGGTACCACTGTCGTTTTTTTTTCGGGCCGAATTTTTGAGTTTCGATATCTCAGCTCTGGAAGGGGCTAGAGCCTCCATTTTTGCACTCAGGTCTAAGTCTCATGGCCCTCTATCAGAATTTGGGAAGATTGGAGAAACTTAATTTTTCGCCCAAAAAAAAAAACGTAAGGGGTACCACTGTCGTTTTTTTTTCGGGCCGAATTTTTGAGTTTCGATATCTCAGCTCTGGAAGGGGCTAGAGCCTCCATTTTTGCACTCAGGTCTAAGTCTCATGGCCCTCTATCAGAATTTGGGAAGATTGGAGAAACTTAATTTTTCGCCCAAAAAAAAAACGTAAGGGGTACCACTGTCGTTTTTTTTTCGGGCCGAATTTTTGAGTTTCGATATCTCAGCTCTGGAAGGGGCTAGAGCCTCCATTTTTGCACTCAGGTCTAAGTCTCATGGCCCTCTATCAGAATCCAGAGTTTTGGGAAGATTGGAGAAACTTAATTTTTCGCCCAAAAAAAAAACGTAAGGGGTACCACTGTCGTTTTTTTTTTCGGGCCGAATTTTTGAGTTTCGATATCTCAGCTCTGGAAGGGGCTAGAGCCTCCATTTTTGCACTCAGGTCTAAGTCTCATGGCCCTCTATCAGAATTTGGGAAGATTGGAGAAACTTAATTTTTCGCCCAAAAAAAAAAACGTAAGGGGTACCACTGTCGTTTTTTTTTTCGGGCCGAATTTTTGAGTTTCGATATCTCAGCTCTGGAAGGGGCTAGAGCCTCCATTTTTGCACTCAGGTCTAAGTCTCATGGCCCTCTATCAGAATTTGGGAAGATTGGAGAAACTTAATTTTTCGCCCAAAAAAAAAAACGTAAGGGGTACCACTGTCGTTTTTTTTTCGGGCCGAATTTTTGAGTTTCGATATCTCAGCTCTGGAAGGGGCTAGAGCCTCCATTTTTGCACTCAGGTCTAAGTCTCATGGCCCTCTATCAGAATTTGGGAAGATTGGAGAAACTTAATTTTTCGCCCAAAAAAAAAACGTAAGGGGTACCACTGTCGTTTTTTTTTTCGGGCCGAATTTTTGAGTTTCGATATCTCAGCTCTGGAAGGGGCTAGAGCCTCCATTTTTGCACTCAGGTCTAAGTCTCATGGCCCTCTATCAGATCCAGAGTTTGGGAAGATTGGAGAAACTTAATTTTTCGCCCAAAAAAAAACGTAAGGGGTACCACTGTCGTTTTTTTTTTCGGGCCGAATTTTTGAGTTTCGATATCTCAGCTCTGGAAGGGGCTAGAGCCTCCATTTTTGCACTCAGGTCTAAGTCTCATGGCCCTCTATCAGAATTTGGGAAGATTGGAGAAACTTAATTTTTCGCCCAAAAAAAAACGTAAGGGGTACCACTGTCGTTTTTTTTTCGGGCCGAATTTTTGAGTTTCGATATCTCAGCTCTGGAAGGGGCTAGAGCCTCCATTTTTGCACTCAGGTCTAAGTCTCATGGCCCTCTATCAGAATTTGGGAAGATTGGAGAAACTTAATTTTTCGCCAAAAAAAAAACGTAAGGGGTACCACTGTCGTTTTTTTTTCGGGCCGAATTTTTGAGTTTCGATATCTCAGCTCTGGAAGGGCTAGAGCCTCCATTTTTGCACTCAGGTCTAAGTCTCATGGCCCTCTATCAGAATTTGGGAAGATTGGAGAAACTTAATTTTTCGCCCCAAAAAAAAACGTAAGGGGTACCACTGTCGTTTTTTTTTTCGGGCCGAATTTTTGAGTTTCGATATCTCAGCTCTGGAAGGGGCTAGAGCCTCCATTTTTGCACTCAGGTCTAAGTCTCATGGCCCTCTATCAGAATTTGGGAAGATTGGAGAAACTTAATTTTTCGCCCCAAAAAAAAAACGTAAGGGGTACCACTGTCGTTTTTTTTTCGGGCCGAATTTTTGAGTTTCGATATCTCAGCTCTGGAAGGGCTAGAGCCTCCATTTTTGCACTCAGGTCTAAGTCTCATGGCCCTCTATCAGAATTTGGAAGATTGGAGAAACTTAATTTTTCGCCCCAAAAAAACGTAAGGGGTACCACTGTCGTTTTTTTTTTCGGGCCGAATTTTTGAGTTTCGATATCTCAGCTCTGGAAGGGCTAGAGCCTCCATTTTTGCACTCAGGTCTAAGTCTCATGGCCCTCTATCAGAATCCAGAGTTTTGGGAAGATTGGAGAAACTTAATTTTTCGCCAAAAAAAAAAACGTAAGGGGTACCACTGTCGTTTTTTTTTCGGGCCGAATTTTTGAGTTTCGATATCTCAGCTCTGGAAGGGGCTAGAGCCTCCATTTTTGCACTCAGGTCTAAGTCTCATGGCCCTCTATCAGAATTTGGGAAGATTGGAGAAACTTAATTTTTCCCAAAAAAAAAACGTAAGGGTACCACTGTCGTTTTTTTTCGGGCCGAATTTTTGAGTTTCGATATCTCAGCTCTGGAAGGGGCTAGAGCCTCCATTTTTGCACTCAGGTCTAAGTCTCATGGCCCTCTATCAGAATTTGGGAAGATTGGAGAGACTTAATTTTTCGCCCCAAAAAAAAAAACGTAAGGGTATCACTGTCGTTTTTTTTTTCGGGCCGAATTTTTGTTTCGATATCTCAGCTCTGGAAGGGGCTAGAGCCTCCATTTTTGCACTCAGGTCTAAGTCTCATGGCCCTCTATCAGATTTTGAAGATTGGAGAAACTTAATTTTTCGCCCAAAAAAAAACGTAAGGGGTACCACTGTCGTTTTTTTTTCGGGCCGAATTTTTGAGTTTCGATATCTCAGCTCTGGAAGGGGCTAGAGCCTCCATTTTTGCACTCAGGTCTAAGTCTCATGGCCCTCTATCAGAATTTGGAAGATTGGAGAAACTTAATTTTTCGCCCAAAAAAAAAAACGTAAGGGTACCACTGTCGTTTTTTTTTTCGGGCGAATTTTTGAGTTTCGATATCTCAGCTCTGGAAGGGGCTAGAGCCTCCATTTTTGCACTCAGGTCTAAGTCTCATGGCCCTCTATCAGAATCCAGAGTTTGGAAGATTGGAGAAACTTATTTTTCGCCCAAAAAAAAAAAACGTAAGGGGTACCACTGTCGTTTTTTTTTCGGGCGAATTTTTGAGTTTCGATATCTCAGCTCTGGAAGGGCTAGAGCCTCCATTTTTGCACTCAGGTCTAAGTCTCATGGCCCTCTATCAGAATTTGGGAAGATTGGAGAAACTTAATTTTTCGCCCAAAAAAAAAACGTAAGGGTACCACTGTCGTTTTTTTTTCGGGCCGAATTTTTGAGTTTCGATATCTCAGCTCTGGAAGGGGCTAGAGCCTCCATTTTTGCACTCAGGTCTAAGTCTCATGGCCCTCTATCAGAATTTGGGAAGATTGGAGAAACTTAATTTTTCGCCCAAAAAAAAACGTAAGGGGTACCACTGTCGTTTTTTTTTGGGGCCGAATTTTTGAGTTTCGATATCTCAGCTCTGGAAGGGCTAGAGCCTCCATTTTTGCACTCAGGTCTAAGTCTCATGGCCCTCTATCAGAATTTGGGAAGATTGGAGAAACTTAATTTTTTCGCCAAAAAAAAAAAAACGTAAGGGTACCACTGTCGTTTTTTTTTCGGGCCGAATTTTGAGTTTCGATATCTCAGCTCTGGAAGGGCTAGAGCCTCCATTTTTGCACTCAGGTCTAAGTCTCATGGCCCTCTATCAGAATTTGGAAGATTGAGAAACTTAATTTTTCGCCAAAAAAAAAAAACGTAAGGGGTACCACTGTCGTTTTTTTTTTCGGCGAAATTTTGAGTTTCGATATCTCAGCTCTGGAAGGTCTAGAGCCTCCATTTTTGCACTCAGGTCTAAGTCTCATGGCCCTCTATCAGAATTTGGGAAGATTGGAGAAACTTAATTTTTCGCCCAAAAAAAAACGTAAGGGGTACCACTGTCTTTTTTTTTTCGGGCCGAATTTTTGAGTTTCGATATCTCAGCTCTGGAAGGGGCTAGAGCCTCCATTTTTGCACTCAGGTCTAAGTCTCATGGCCCTCTATCAGAATTTGGGAAGATTGGAGAAACTTAATTTTTCGCCCAAAAAAAACGTAAGGGGTACCACTGTCGTTTTTTTTTCGGCCGAATTTTTGAGTTTCGATATCTCAGCTCTGGAAGGGGCTAGAGCCTCCATTTTTGCACTCAGGTCTAAGTCTCATGGCCCTCTATCAGAATTTGGGAAGATTGGAGAAACTTAATTTTTCGCCCCCAAAAAAAAAACGTAAGGGGTACCACTGTCGTTTTTTTTTTCGGGCCGAATTTTTGAGTTTCGATATCTCAGCTCTGGAAGGGGCTAGAGCCTCCATTTTTGCACTCAGGTCTAAGTCTCGCCCTCTATCAGAATTTTGGGAAGATTGGAGAAACTTAATTTTTCGCCCAAAAAAAAACGTAAGGGGTACCACTGTCGTTTTTTTTCGGGCCGAATTTTTGAGTTTCGATATCTCAGCTCTGGAAGGGCTAGAGCCTCCATTTTTGCACTCAGGTCTAAGTCTCATGGCCCTCTATCAGAATTTGGGAGATTGGAGAAACTTAATTTTTCGCCCAAAAAAAAAACGTAAGGGGTACCACTGTCGTTTTTTTTTCGGGCCGAATTTTTGAGTTTCGATATCTCAGCTCTGGAAGGGCTAGAGCCTCCATTTTTGCACTCAGGTCTAAGTCTCATGGCCCTCTATCAGAATTTGGGAAGATTGGAGAAACTTAATTTTTCGCCAAAAAAAAAACGTAAGGGGTACCACTGTCGTTTTTTTTCGGCCGAATTTTTGAGTTTCGATATCTCAGCTCTGGAAGGGCTAGAGCCTCCATTTTTGCACTCAGGTCTAAGTCTCATGGCCCTCTATCAGAATTTGGAAGATTGGAGAAACTTAATTTTTCGCCCCAAAAAAAAACGTAAGGGGTACCACTGTCGTTTTTTTTTCGGGCGAATTTTGAGTTTCGATATCTCAGCTCTGGAAGGGCTAGAGCCTCCATTTTGCACTCAGGTCTAAGTCTCATGGCCCTCTATCAGAATTTGGGAAGATTGGAGAAACTTAATTTTTCGCCCAAAAAACGTAAGGTACCACTGTCGTTTTTTTTTTTCGGCCGAATTTTTGAGTTTCGATATTCAGCTCTGGAGGGGCTAGAGCCTCCATTTTTGCACTCAGGTCTAAGTCTCATGGCCCTCTATCAAATCCAGAGTTTTGGAAA
>NW_024121388.1:5503378-5518248 GCF_016745375.1 Pimephales promelas | reverse complement strand
GAAACTTAATTTTTCGCCCCAAAAAAAAAACGTAAGGTGTACACTGTCGTTTTTTTTTTTCGGGCCGAATTTTGTGAGTTTCGATATCTCAGCTCTGGAAGGGGCTAGAGCCTCCATTTTTGCACTCAGGTCTAAGTCTCATGGCCCTCTATCAGAATTTGGAAGATTGGAGAAACTTAATTTTTCGCCCCAAAAAAAAAAACGTAAGGGTACCACTGTCGTTTTTTTTTTCGGGCCGAATTTTTGAGTTTCGATATCTCAGCTCTGGAAGGGGCTAGAGCCTCCATTTTTGCACTCAGGTCTAAGTCTCATGGCCCTCTATCAGAATTTGGGAAGATTGGAGAAACTTAATTTTTCGCCCCAAAAAAAAAAAACGTAAGGGGTACCACTGTCGTTTTTTTTTTCGGGCCGAATTTTTGAGTTTCGATATCTCAGCTCTGGAAGGGGCTAGAGCCTCCATTTTTGCACTCAGGTCTAAGTCTCATGGCCCTCTATCAGAATTTGGGAAGATTGGAGAAACTTAATTTTTCGCCCAAAAAAAAAAACGTAAGGGGTACCACTGTCGTTTTTTTTTCGGGCCGAATTTTTGAGTTTCGATATCTCAGCTCTGGAAGGGCTAGAGCCTCCATTTTTGCACTCAGGTCTAAGTCTCATGGCCCTCTATCAGAATTTGGGAAGATTGGAGAAACTTAATTTTTCGCCCAAAAAAAAAACGTAAGGGGTACCACTGTCGTTTTTTTTTCGGGCCGAATTTTTGAGTTTCGATATCTCAGCTCTGGAAGGGGCTAGAGCCTCCATTTTTGCACTCAGGTCTAAGTCTCATGGCCCTCTATCAGAATTTGGGAAGATTGGAGAAACTTAATTTTTCGCCCAAAAAAAAAACGTAAGGGGTACCACTGTCGTTTTTTTTTCGGGCCGAATTTTTGAGTTTCGATATCTCAGCTCTGGAAGGGGCTAGAGCCTCCATTTTTGCACTCAGGTCTAAGTCTCATGGCCCTCTATCAGAATTTGGGAAGATTGGAGAAACTTAATTTTTCGCCCAAAAAAAAAACGTAAGGGGTACCACTGTCGTTTTTTTTTCGGGCCGAATTTTTGAGTTTCGATATCTCAGCTCTGGAAGGGGCTAGAGCCTCCATTTTTGCACTCAGGTCTAAGTCTCATGGCCCTCTATCAGAATTTGGGAAGATTGGAGAAACTTAATTTTTCGCCCAAAAAAAAAACGTAAGGGGTACCACTGTCGTTTTTTTTTCGGGCCGAATTTTTGAGTTTCGATATCTCAGCTCTGGAAGGGGCTAGAGCCTCCATTTTTGCACTCAGGTCTAAGTCTCATGGCCCTCTATCAGAATTTGGGAAGATTGGAGAAACTTAATTTTTCGCCCAAAAAAAAAACGTAAGGGGTACCACTGTCGTTTTTTTTTCGGGCCGAATTTTTGAGTTTCGATATCTCAGCTCTGGAAGGGGCTAGAGCCTCCATTTTTGCACTCAGGTCTAAGTCTCATGGCCCTCTATCAGAATTTGGGAAGATTGGAGAAACTTAATTTTTCGCCCAAAAAAAAAACGTAAGGGGTACCACTGTCGTTTTTTTTTCGGGCCGAATTTTTGAGTTTCGATATCTCAGCTCTGGAAGGGGCTAGAGCCTCCATTTTTGCACTCAGGTCTAAGTCTCATGGCCCTCTATCAGAATTTGGAAGATTGGAGAAACTTAATTTTTCGCCCAAAAAAAAAACGTAAGGGGTACCACTGTCGTTTTTTTTTCGGGCCGAATTTTTGAGTTTCGATATCTCAGCTCTGGAAGGGGCTAGAGCCTCCATTTTTGCACTCAGGTCTAAGTCTCATGGCCCTCTATCAGAATTTGGGAAGATTGGAGAAACTTAATTTTTCGCCCAAAAAAAAAAACGTAAGGGGTACCACTGTCGTTTTTTTTTCGGGCCGAATTTTTGAGTTTCGATATCTCAGCTCTGGAAGGGCTAGAGCCTCCATTTTTGCACTCAGGTCTAAGTCTCATGGCCCTCTATCAGAATTTGGGAAGATTGGAGAAACTTAATTTTTCGCCCAAAAAAAAAAACGTAAGGGGTACCACTGTCGTTTTTTTTTCGGGCCGAATTTTTGAGTTTCGATATCTCAGCTCTGGAAGGGGCTAGAGCCTCCATTTTTGCACTCAGGTCTAAGTCTCATGGCCCTCTATCAGAATTTGGGAAGATTGGAGAAACTTAATTTTTCGCCCAAAAAAAAAACGTAAGGGGTACCACTGTCGTTTTTTTTTCGGGCCGAATTTTTGAGTTTCGATATCTCAGCTCTGGAAGGGGCTAGAGCCTCCATTTTTGCACTCAGGTCTAAGTCTCATGGCCCTCTATCAGAATTTGGGAAGATTGGAGAAACTTAATTTTTCGCCCAAAAAAAAAAACGTAAGGGGTACCACTGTCGTTTTTTTTTCGGGCCGAATTTTTGAGTTTCGATATCTCAGCTCTGGAAGGGGCTAGAGCCTCCATTTTTGCACTCAGGTCTAAGTCTCATGGCCCTCTATCAGAATTTGGGAAGATTGGAGAAACTTAATTTTTCGCCCAAAAAAAAAAACGTAAGGGGTACCACTGTCGTTTTTTTTTCGGGCCGAATTTTTGAGTTTCGATATCTCAGCTCTGGAAGGGGCTAGAGCCTCCATTTTTGCACTCAGGTCTAAGTCTCATGGCCCTCTATCAGAATTTGGGAAGATTGGAGAAACTTAATTTTTCGCCCAAAAAAAAAACGTAAGGGGTACCACTGTCGTTTTTTTTTCGGGCCGAATTTTTGAGTTTCGATATCTCAGCTCTGGAAGGGGCTAGAGCCTCCATTTTTGCACTCAGGTCTAAGTCTCATGGCCCTCTATCAGAATTTGGGAAGATTGGAGAAACTTAATTTTTCGCCCAAAAAAAAAAACGTAAGGGGTACCACTGTCGTTTTTTTTTCGGGCCGAATTTTTGAGTTTCGATATCTCAGCTCTGGAAGGGGCTAGAGCCTCCATTTTTGCACTCAGGTCTAAGTCTCATGGCCCTCTATCAGAATTTGGGAAGATTGGAGAAACTTAATTTTTCGCCCAAAAAAAAAACGTAAGGGGTACCACTGTCGTTTTTTTTTCGGGCCGAATTTTTGAGTTTCGATATCTCAGCTCTGGAAGGGGCTAGAGCCTCCATTTTTGCACTCAGGTCTAAGTCTCATGGCCCTCTATCAGAATTTGGGAAGATTGGAGAAACTTAATTTTTCGCCCAAAAAAAAAACGTAAGGGGTACCACTGTCGTTTTTTTTTCGGGCCGAATTTTTGAGTTTCGATATCTCAGCTCTGGAAGGGGCTAGAGCCTCCATTTTTGCACTCAGGTCTAAGTCTCATGGCCCTCTATCAGAATTTGGGAAGATTGGAGAAACTTAATTTTTCGCCCAAAAAAAAAACGTAAGGGGTACCACTGTCGTTTTTTTTTCGGGCCGAATTTTTGAGTTTCGATATCTCAGCTCTGGAAGGGGCTAGAGCCTCCATTTTTGCACTCAGGTCTAAGTCTCATGGCCCTCTATCAGAATTTGGGAAGATTGGAGAAACTTAATTTTTCGCCCAAAAAAAAAACGTAAGGGGTACCACTGTCGTTTTTTTTTCGGGCCGAATTTTTGAGTTTCGATATCTCAGCTCTGGAAGGGGCTAGAGCCTCCATTTTTGCACTCAGGTCTAAGTCTCATGGCCCTCTATCAGAATTTGGGAAGATTGGAGAAACTTAATTTTTCGCCCAAAAAAAAAAACGTAAGGGGTACCACTGTCGTTTTTTTTTCGGGCCGAATTTTTGAGTTTCGATATCTCAGCTCTGGAAGGGGCTAGAGCCTCCATTTTTGCACTCAGGTCTAAGTCTCATGGCCCTCTATCAGAATTTGGGAAGATTGGAGAAACTTAATTTTTCGCCCAAAAAAAAAACGTAAGGGGTACCACTGTCGTTTTTTTTTCGGGCCGAATTTTTGAGTTTCGATATCTCAGCTCTGGAAGGGGCTAGAGCCTCCATTTTTGCACTCAGGTCTAAGTCTCATGGCCCTCTATCAGAATTTGGGAAGATTGGAGAAACTTAATTTTTCGCCCAAAAAAAAAACGTAAGGGGTACCACTGTCGTTTTTTTTTCGGGCCGAATTTTTGAGTTTCGATATCTCAGCTCTGGAAGGGGCTAGAGCCTCCATTTTTGCACTCAGGTCTAAGTCTCATGGCCCTCTATCAGAATTTGGGAAGATTGGAGAAACTTAATTTTTCGCCCAAAAAAAAAAACGTAAGGGGTACCACTGTCGTTTTTTTTTCGGGCCGAATTTTTGAGTTTCGATATCTCAGCTCTGGAAGGGGCTAGAGCCTCCATTTTTGCACTCAGGTCTAAGTCTCATGGCCCTCTATCAGAATTTGGGAAGATTGGAGAAACTTAATTTTTCGCCCAAAAAAAAAAACGTAAGGGGTACCACTGTCGTTTTTTTTTCGGGCCGAATTTTTGAGTTTCGATATCTCAGCTCTGGAAGGGGCTAGAGCCTCCATTTTTGCACTCAGGTCTAAGTCTCATGGCCCTCTATCAGAATTTGGGAAGATTGGAGAAACTTAATTTTTCGCCCAAAAAAAAAACGTAAGGGGTACCACTGTCGTTTTTTTTTCGGGCCGAATTTTTGAGTTTCGATATCTCAGCTCTGGAAGGGGCTAGAGCCTCCATTTTTGCACTCAGGTCTAAGTCTCATGGCCCTCTATCAGAATTTGGGAAGATTGGAGAAACTTAATTTTTCGCCCAAAAAAAAAAACGTAAGGGGTACCACTGTCGTTTTTTTTTCGGGCCGAATTTTTGAGTTTCGATATCTCAGCTCTGGAAGGGGCTAGAGCCTCCATTTTTGCACTCAGGTCTAAGTCTCATGGCCCTCTATCAGAATTTGGGAAGATTGGAGAAACTTAATTTTTCGCCCAAAAAAAAAAACGTAAGGGGTACCACTGTCGTTTTTTTTTCGGGCCGAATTTTTGAGTTTCGATATCTCAGCTCTGGAAGGGGCTAGAGCCTCCATTTTTGCACTCAGGTCTAAGTCTCATGGCCCTCTATCAGAATTTGGGAAGATTGGAGAAACTTAATTTTTCGCCCAAAAAAAAAACGTAAGGGGTACCACTGTCGTTTTTTTTTCGGGCCGAATTTTTGAGTTTCGATATCTCAGCTCTGGAAGGGGCTAGAGCCTCCATTTTTGCACTCAGGTCTAAGTCTCATGGCCCTCTATCAGAATTTGGGAAGATTGGAGAAACTTAATTTTTCGCCCAAAAAAAAAAACGTAAGGGGTACCACTGTCGTTTTTTTTTCGGGCCGAATTTTTGAGTTTCGATATCTCAGCTCTGGAAGGGGCTAGAGCCTCCATTTTTGCACTCAGGTCTAAGTCTCATGGCCCTCTATCAGAATTTGGGAAGATTGGAGAAACTTAATTTTTCGCCCAAAAAAAAAACGTAAGGGGTACCACTGTCGTTTTTTTTTCGGGCCGAATTTTTGAGTTTCGATATCTCAGCTCTGGAAGGGGCTAGAGCCTCCATTTTTGCACTCAGGTCTAAGTCTCATGGCCCTCTATCAGAATTTGGGAAGATTGGAGAAACTTAATTTTTCGCCCCAAAAAAAAAACGTAAGGGGTACCACTGTCGTTTTTTTTTCGGGCCGAATTTTTGAGTTTCGATATCTCAGCTCTGGAAGGGGCTAGAGCCTCCATTTTTGCACTCAGGTCTAAGTCTCATGGCCCTCTATCAGAATTTGGGAAGATTGGAGAAACTTAATTTTTCGCCCCAAAAAAAAAACGTAAGGGGTACCACTGTCGTTTTTTTTTCGGGCCGAATTTTTGAGTTTCGATATCTCAGCTCTGGAAGGGGCTAGAGCCTCCATTTTTGCACTCAGGTCTAAGTCTCATGGCCCTCTATCAGAATTTGGGAAGATTGGAGAAACTTAATTTTTCGCCCAAAAAAAAAAACGTAAGGGGTACCACTGTCGTTTTTTTTTCGGGCCGAATTTTTGAGTTTCGATATCTCAGCTCTGGAAGGGGCTAGAGCCTCCATTTTTGCACTCAGGTCTAAGTCTCATGGCCCTCTATCAGAATTTGGGAAGATTGGAGAAACTTAATTTTTCGCCCAAAAAAAAAAACGTAAGGGGTACCACTGTCGTTTTTTTTTCGGGCCGAATTTTTGAGTTTCGATATCTCAGCTCTGGAAGGGGCTAGAGCCTCCATTTTTGCACTCAGGTCTAAGTCTCATGGCCCTCTATCAGAATTTGGGAAGATTGGAGAAACTTAATTTTTCGCCCAAAAAAAAAAACGTAAGGGGTACCACTGTCGTTTTTTTTTCGGGCCGAATTTTTGAGTTTCGATATCTCAGCTCTGGAAGGGGCTAGAGCCTCCATTTTTGCACTCAGGTCTAAGTCTCATGGCCCTCTATCAGAATTTGGGAAGATTGGAGAAACTTAATTTTTCGCCCAAAAAAAAAACGTAAGGGGTACCACTGTCGTTTTTTTTTCGGGCCGAATTTTTGAGTTTCGATATCTCAGCTCTGGAAGGGGCTAGAGCCTCCATTTTTGCACTCAGGTCTAAGTCTCATGGCCCTCTATCAGAATTTGGGAAGATTGGAGAAACTTAATTTTTCGCCCCAAAAAAAAAACGTAAGGGGTACCACTGTCGTTTTTTTTTCGGGCCGAATTTTTGAGTTTCGATATCTCAGCTCTGGAAGGGGCTAGAGCCTCCATTTTTGCACTCAGGTCTAAGTCTCATGGCCCTCTATCAGAATTTGGGAAGATTGGAGAAACTTAATTTTTCGCCCAAAAAAAAAAACGTAAGGGGTACCACTGTCGTTTTTTTTTCGGGCCGAATTTTTGAGTTTCGATATCTCAGCTCTGGAAGGGGCTAGAGCCTCCATTTTTGCACTCAGGTCTAAGTCTCATGGCCCTCTATCAGAATTTGGGAAGATTGGAGAAACTTAATTTTTCGCCCAAAAAAAAAAACGTAAGGGGTACCACTGTCGTTTTTTTTTCGGGCCGAATTTTTGAGTTTCGATATCTCAGCTCTGGAAGGGGCTAGAGCCTCCATTTTTGCACTCAGGTCTAAGTCTCATGGCCCTCTATCAGAATTTGGGAAGATTGGAGAAACTTAATTTTTCGCCCAAAAAAAAAACGTAAGGGGTACCACTGTCGTTTTTTTTTCGGGCCGAATTTTTGAGTTTCGATATCTCAGCTCTGGAAGGGGCTAGAGCCTCCATTTTTGCACTCAGGTCTAAGTCTCATGGCCCTCTATCAGAATTTGGGAAGATTGGAGAAACTTAATTTTTCGCCCAAAAAAAAAAACGTAAGGGGTACCACTGTCGTTTTTTTTTCGGGCCGAATTTTTGAGTTTCGATATCTCAGCTCTGGAAGGGGCTAGAGCCTCCATTTTTGCACTCAGGTCTAAGTCTCATGGCCCTCTATCAGAATTTGGGAAGATTGGAGAAACTTAATTTTTCGCCCAAAAAAAAAACGTAAGGGGTACCACTGTCGTTTTTTTTTCGGGCCGAATTTTTGAGTTTCGATATCTCAGCTCTGGAAGGGGCTAGAGCCTCCATTTTTGCACTCAGGTCTAAGTCTCATGGCCCTCTATCAGAATTTGGGAAGATTGGAGAAACTTAATTTTTCGCCCAAAAAAAAAACGTAAGGGGTACCACTGTCGTTTTTTTTTCGGGCCGAATTTTTGAGTTTCGATATCTCAGCTCTGGAAGGGGCTAGAGCCTCCATTTTTGCACTCAGGTCTAAGTCTCATGGCCCTCTATCAGAATTTGGGAAGATTGGAGAAACTTAATTTTTCGCCCAAAAAAAAAAACGTAAGGGGTACCACTGTCGTTTTTTTTTCGGGCCGAATTTTTGAGTTTCGATATCTCAGCTCTGGAAGGGGCTAGAGCCTCCATTTTTGCACTCAGGTCTAAGTCTCATGGCCCTCTATCAGAATTTGGGAAGATTGGAGAAACTTAATTTTTCGCCCAAAAAAAAAACGTAAGGGGTACCACTGTCGTTTTTTTTTCGGGCCGAATTTTTGAGTTTCGATATCTCAGCTCTGGAAGGGGCTAGAGCCTCCATTTTTGCACTCAGGTCTAAGTCTCATGGCCCTCTATCAGAATTTGGGAAGATTGGAGAAACTTAATTTTTCGCCCAAAAAAAAAACGTAAGGGGTACCACTGTCGTTTTTTTTTCGGGCCGAATTTTTGAGTTTCGATATCTCAGCTCTGGAAGGGGCTAGAGCCTCCATTTTTGCACTCAGGTCTAAGTCTCATGGCCCTCTATCAGAATTTGGGAAGATTGGAGAAACTTAATTTTTCGCCCAAAAAAAAAAACGTAAGGGGTACCACTGTCGTTTTTTTTTCGGGCCGAATTTTTGAGTTTCGATATCTCAGCTCTGGAAGGGGCTAGAGCCTCCATTTTTGCACTCAGGTCTAAGTCTCATGGCCCTCTATCAGAATTTGGGAAGATTGGAGAAACTTAATTTTTCGCCCAAAAAAAAAACGTAAGGGGTACCACTGTCGTTTTTTTTTCGGGCCGAATTTTTGAGTTTCGATATCTCAGCTCTGGAAGGGGCTAGAGCCTCCATTTTTGCACTCAGGTCTAAGTCTCATGGCCCTCTATCAGAATTTGGGAAGATTGGAGAAACTTAATTTTTCGCCCAAAAAAAAAAACGTAAGGGGTACCACTGTCGTTTTTTTTTCGGGCCGAATTTTTGAGTTTCGATATCTCAGCTCTGGAAGGGGCTAGAGCCTCCATTTTTGCACTCAGGTCTAAGTCTCATGGCCCTCTATCAGAATTTGGGAAGATTGGAGAAACTTAATTTTTCGCCCAAAAAAAAAACGTAAGGGGTACCACTGTCGTTTTTTTTTCGGGCCGAATTTTTGAGTTTCGATATCTCAGCTCTGGAAGGGGCTAGAGCCTCCATTTTTGCACTCAGGTCTAAGTCTCATGGCCCTCTATCAGAATTTGGGAAGATTGGAGAAACTTAATTTTTCGCCCAAAAAAAAAACGTAAGGGGTACCACTGTCGTTTTTTTTTCGGGCCGAATTTTTGAGTTTCGATATCTCAGCTCTGGAAGGGGCTAGAGCCTCCATTTTTGCACTCAGGTCTAAGTCTCATGGCCCTCTATCAGAATTTGGGAAGATTGGAGAAACTTAATTTTTCGCCCCAAAAAAAAAACGTAAGGGGTACCACTGTCGTTTTTTTTTCGGGCCGAATTTTTGAGTTTCGATATCTCAGCTCTGGAAGGGGCTAGAGCCTCCATTTTTGCACTCAGGTCTAAGTCTCATGGCCCTCTATCAGAATTTGGGAAGATTGGAGAAACTTAATTTTTCGCCCAAAAAAAAAAACGTAAGGGGTACCACTGTCGTTTTTTTTTCGGGCCGAATTTTTGAGTTTCGATATCTCAGCTCTGGAAGGGGCTAGAGCCTCCATTTTTGCACTCAGGTCTAAGTCTCATGGCCCTCTATCAGAATTTGGGAAGATTGGAGAAACTTAATTTTTCGCCCAAAAAAAAAACGTAAGGGGTACCACTGTCGTTTTTTTTTCGGGCCGAATTTTTGAGTTTCGATATCTCAGCTCTGGAAGGGGCTAGAGCCTCCATTTTTGCACTCAGGTCTAAGTCTCATGGCCCTCTATCAGAATTTGGGAAGATTGGAGAAACTTAATTTTTCGCCCAAAAAAAAAACGTAAGGGGTACCACTGTCGTTTTTTTTTCGGGCCGAATTTTTGAGTTTCGATATCTCAGCTCTGGAAGGGGCTAGAGCCTCCATTTTTGCACTCAGGTCTAAGTCTCATGGCCCTCTATCAGAATTTGGGAAGATTGGAGAAACTTAATTTTTCGCCCAAAAAAAAAACGTAAGGGGTACCACTGTCGTTTTTTTTTCGGGCCGAATTTTTGAGTTTCGATATCTCAGCTCTGGAAGGGGCTAGAGCCTCCATTTTTGCACTCAGGTCTAAGTCTCATGGCCCTCTATCAGAATTTGGGAAGATTGGAGAAACTTAATTTTTCGCCCAAAAAAAAAAACGTAAGGGGTACCACTGTCGTTTTTTTTTCGGGCCGAATTTTTGAGTTTCGATATCTCAGCTCTGGAAGGGGCTAGAGCCTCCATTTTTGCACTCAGGTCTAAGTCTCATGGCCCTCTATCAGAATTTGGGAAGATTGGAGAAACTTAATTTTTCGCCCAAAAAAAAAAACGTAAGGGGTACCACTGTCGTTTTTTTTTCGGGCCGAATTTTTGAGTTTCGATATCTCAGCTCTGGAAGGGGCTAGAGCCTCCATTTTTGCACTCAGGTCTAAGTCTCATGGCCCTCTATCAGAATTTGGGAAGATTGGAGAAACTTAATTTTTCGCCCAAAAAAAAAAACGTAAGGGGTACCACTGTCGTTTTTTTTTCGGGCCGAATTTTTGAGTTTCGATATCTCAGCTCTGGAAGGGGCTAGAGCCTCCATTTTTGCACTCAGGTCTAAGTCTCATGGCCCTCTATCAGAATTTGGGAAGATTGGAGAAACTTAATTTTTCGCCCAAAAAAAAAAACGTAAGGGGTACCACTGTCGTTTTTTTTTCGGGCCGAATTTTTGAGTTTCGATATCTCAGCTCTGGAAGGGGCTAGAGCCTCCATTTTTGCACTCAGGTCTAAGTCTCATGGCCCTCTATCAGAATTTGGGAAGATTGGAGAAACTTAATTTTTCGCCCAAAAAAAAAAACGTAAGGGGTACCACTGTCGTTTTTTTTTCGGGCCGAATTTTTGAGTTTCGATATCTCAGCTCTGGAAGGGGCTAGAGCCTCCATTTTTGCACTCAGGTCTAAGTCTCATGGCCCTCTATCAGAATTTGGGAAGATTGGAGAAACTTAATTTTTCGCCCAAAAAAAAAACGTAAGGGGTACCACTGTCGTTTTTTTTTCGGGCCGAATTTTTGAGTTTCGATATCTCAGCTCTGGAAGGGGCTAGAGCCTCCATTTTTGCACTCAGGTCTAAGTCTCATGGCCCTCTATCAGAATTTGGGAAGATTGGAGAAACTTAATTTTTCGCCCAAAAAAAAAACGTAAGGGGTACCACTGTCGTTTTTTTTTCGGGCCGAATTTTTGAGTTTCGATATCTCAGCTCTGGAAGGGGCTAGAGCCTCCATTTTTGCACTCAGGTCTAAGTCTCATGGCCCTCTATCAGAATTTGGGAAGATTGGAGAAACTTAATTTTTCGCCCAAAAAAAAAACGTAAGGGGTACCACTGTCGTTTTTTTTTCGGGCCGAATTTTTGAGTTTCGATATCTCAGCTCTGGAAGGGGCTAGAGCCTCCATTTTTGCACTCAGGTCTAAGTCTCATGGCCCTCTATCAGAATTTGGGAAGATTGGAGAAACTTAATTTTTCGCCCAAAAAAAAAAACGTAAGGGGTACCACTGTCGTTTTTTTTTCGGGCCGAATTTTTGAGTTTCGATATCTCAGCTCTGGAAGGGGCTAGAGCCTCCATTTTTGCACTCAGGTCTAAGTCTCATGGCCCTCTATCAGAATTTGGGAAGATTGGAGAAACTTAATTTTTCGCCCAAAAAAAAAACGTAAGGGGTACCACTGTCGTTTTTTTTTCGGGCCGAATTTTTGAGTTTCGATATCTCAGCTCTGGAAGGGGCTAGAGCCTCCATTTTTGCACTCAGGTCTAAGTCTCATGGCCCTCTATCAGAATTTGGGAAGATTGGAGAAACTTAATTTTTCGCCCAAAAAAAAAAACGTAAGGGGTACCACTGTCGTTTTTTTTTCGGGCCGAATTTTTGAGTTTCGATATCTCAGCTCTGGAAGGGGCTAGAGCCTCCATTTTTGCACTCAGGTCTAAGTCTCATGGCCCTCTATCAGAATTTGGGAAGATTGGAGAAACTTAATTTTTCGCCCAAAAAAAAAACGTAAGGGGTACCACTGTCGTTTTTTTTTCGGGCCGAATTTTTGAGTTTCGATATCTCAGCTCTGGAAGGGGCTAGAGCCTCCATTTTTGCACTCAGGTCTAAGTCTCATGGCCCTCTATCAGAATTTGGGAAGATTGGAGAAACTTAATTTTTCGCCCAAAAAAAAAACGTAAGGGGTACCACTGTCGTTTTTTTTTCGGGCCGAATTTTTGAGTTTCGATATCTCAGCTCTGGAAGGGGCTAGAGCCTCCATTTTTGCACTCAGGTCTAAGTCTCATGGCCCTCTATCAGAATTTGGGAAGATTGGAGAAACTTAATTTTTCGCCCAAAAAAAAAAACGTAAGGGGTACCACTGTCGTTTTTTTTTCGGGCCGAATTTTTGAGTTTCGATATCTCAGCTCTGGAAGGGGCTAGAGCCTCCATTTTTGCACTCAGGTCTAAGTCTCATGGCCCTCTATCAGAATTTGGGAAGATTGGAGAAACTTAATTTTTCGCCCAAAAAAAAAAACGTAAGGGGTACCACTGTCGTTTTTTTTTCGGGCCGAATTTTTGAGTTTCGATATCTCAGCTCTGGAAGGGGCTAGAGCCTCCATTTTTGCACTCAGGTCTAAGTCTCATGGCCCTCTATCAGAATTTGGGAAGATTGGAGAAACTTAATTTTTCGCCCAAAAAAAAAAACGTAAGGGGTACCACTGTCGTTTTTTTTTCGGGCCGAATTTTTGAGTTTCGATATCTCAGCTCTGGAAGGGGCTAGAGCCTCCATTTTTGCACTCAGGTCTAAGTCTCATGGCCCTCTATCAGAATTTGGGAAGATTGGAGAAACTTAATTTTTCGCCCAAAAAAAAAAACGTAAGGGGTACCACTGTCGTTTTTTTTTCGGGCCGAATTTTTGAGTTTCGATATCTCAGCTCTGGAAGGGGCTAGAGCCTCCATTTTTGCACTCAGGTCTAAGTCTCATGGCCCTCTATCAGAATTTGGGAAGATTGGAGAAACTTAATTTTTCGCCCAAAAAAAAAACGTAAGGGGTACCACTGTCGTTTTTTTTTCGGGCCGAATTTTTGAGTTTCGATATCTCAGCTCTGGAAGGGGCTAGAGCCTCCATTTTTGCACTCAGGTCTAAGTCTCATGGCCCTCTATCAGAATTTGGGAAGATTGGAGAAACTTAATTTTTCGCCCAAAAAAAAAACGTAAGGGGTACCACTGTCGTTTTTTTTTCGGGCCGAATTTTTGAGTTTCGATATCTCAGCTCTGGAAGGGGCTAGAGCCTCCATTTTTGCACTCAGGTCTAAGTCTCATGGCCCTCTATCAGAATTTGGGAAGATTGGAGAAACTTAATTTTTCGCCCAAAAAAAAAAACGTAAGGGGTACCACTGTCGTTTTTTTTTCGGGCCGAATTTTTGAGTTTCGATATCTCAGCTCTGGAAGGGGCTAGAGCCTCCATTTTTGCACTCAGGTCTAAGTCTCATGGCCCTCTATCAGAATTTGGGAAGATTGGAGAAACTTAATTTTTCGCCCAAAAAAAAAACGTAAGGGGTACCACTGTCGTTTTTTTTTCGGGCCGAATTTTTGAGTTTCGATATCTCAGCTCTGGAAGGGGCTAGAGCCTCCATTTTTGCACTCAGGTCTAAGTCTCATGGCCCTCTATCAGAATTTGGGAAGATTGGAGAAACTTAATTTTTCGCCCAAAAAAAAAACGTAAGGGGTACCACTGTCGTTTTTTTTTCGGGCCGAATTTTTGAGTTTCGATATCTCAGCTCTGGAAGGGGCTAGAGCCTCCATTTTTGCACTCAGGTCTAAGTCTCATGGCCCTCTATCAGAATTTGGGAAGATTGGAGAAACTTAATTTTTCGCCCAAAAAAAAAACGTAAGGGGTACCACTGTCGTTTTTTTTTCGGGCCGAATTTTTGAGTTTCGATATCTCAGCTCTGGAAGGGGCTAGAGCCTCCATTTTTGCACTCAGGTCTAAGTCTCATGGCCCTCTATCAGAATTTGGGAAGATTGGAGAAACTTAATTTTTCGCCCAAAAAAAAAACGTAAGGGGTACCACTGTCGTTTTTTTTTCGGGCCGAATTTTTGAGTTTCGATATCTCAGCTCTGGAAGGGGCTAGAGCCTCCATTTTTGCACTCAGGTCTAAGTCTCATGGCCCTCTATCAGAATTTGGGAAGATTGGAGAAACTTAATTTTTCGCCCAAAAAAAAAAACGTAAGGGGTACCACTGTCGTTTTTTTTTCGGGCCGAATTTTTGAGTTTCGATATCTCAGCTCTGGAAGGGCTAGAGCCTCCATTTTTGCACTCAGGTCTAAGTCTCATGGCCCTCTATCAGAATTTGGGAAGATTGGAGAAACTTAATTTTTCGCCCAAAAAAAAAAACGTAAGGGTACCACTGTCGTTTTTTTTTCGGGCCGAATTTTTGAGTTTCGATATCTCAGCTCTGGAAGGGGCTAGAGCCTCCATTTTTGCACTCAGGTCTAAGTCTCATGGCCCTCTATCAGAATTTGGGAAGATTGGAGAAACTTAATTTTTCGCCCAAAAAAAAAAACGTAAGGGGTACCACTGTCGTTTTTTTTTCGGGCCGAATTTTTGAGTTTCGATATCTCAGCTCTGGAAGGGGCTAGAGCCTCCATTTTTGCACTCAGGTCTAAGTCTCATGGCCCTCTATCAGAATTTGGGAAGATTGGAGAAACTTAATTTTTCGCCCAAAAAAAAAACGTAAGGGGTACCACTGTCGTTTTTTTTTCGGGCCGAATTTTTGAGTTTCGATATCTCAGCTCTGGAAGGGGCTAGAGCCTCCATTTTTGCACTCAGGTCTAAGTCTCATGGCCCTCTATCAGAATTTGGGAAGATTGGAGAAACTTAATTTTTCGCCCAAAAAAAAAACGTAAGGGGTACCACTGTCGTTTTTTTTTCGGGCCGAATTTTTGAGTTTCGATATCTCAGCTCTGGAAGGGCTAGAGCCTCCATTTTTGCACTC